>JAJMLF010000004.1:287113-403341 GCA_030569555.1 Yamadazyma oceani | reverse complement strand
AAATCGAGGGTAACAGTTCTACTACTGTTCTCCGTCTGCTCTCTATAAATTCCTACCAACGCATCTGATTTCTCAAATAAAGTGTTCTTCAACGAGATCACAATGAACTGGAAGGAAGGACTGGAGACCGCTTTGATGTAATTGGCGATTTTGTTGACATTGGAAGCATCCAAAGCGGCATCGACTTCATCAAGAACGAAGAATGGTGATGGTTGGTAACTATGGACTGCGAATAACAATGCTAAAGCAGCTATTGTTTTCTCACCACCAGAAAGTAGATCCATATCTCTGAATCTCTTCATTGGTGGCATAGCATGATATTTAATACCAGCAGAATAAGGCTCATCTTCATCTTCAAGACTGAGATAAGCAGATCCTCCTAACGGTGAAGCTGAAGTTTTAGTTAATTCTTTATAAATTGGATCAATTTTGCCAGCAATATGATCAAAAGCTTCCATGAATAATTCATGTCTTTTGTTCTTAACCTCGTTGAATTTGTCAATTACTTTACTTTCCCTTTGTCTGGCCTTAGTGAAGTCTCTATCAAAATCTTTAAGTCTTGTTTCAGTTTCTTTAAGTCTTTCTGAAGCCTTTGAATTTGGGGTTAATTGATCTAATTCTTCCATAACTTGAGACAATTTAGCTTGTAATTCGGCCTTAATACGATCGCTAAATGATTCCTTTAATCTGTCATTCAACATTGAATAATCGACAGTTATGTCATAAATATGTTTAGCTAACTCGTCAACGGATTCACCAAGGGATATTTGTTCTAATAATCCATCTTTTAGTGGAATAATCGTGTTTTCAATCTTACAATTCTTCAATAAATTCACCCTTTCGATGTTTACCTTTAATATAGCTTCTTCTGTACTGTTTACAGACTTCACTGTTGTTCCAATCTCAGTTTTTAGTTCATTAATTTCTGATTCAAGGTGAGTTGAAAACTTCAATTGCTCCTGAAGTGATTTATCAAAAGTGGACTTTTCCTCTTGTAACACTTCAAGCTCTGATTCTAACTCATCCATCCTAGTTTCTAGCTTCTCTTTAGTGTCAATGACTTCCTGCAATTTATTTTCCATGTGTTTCAAATCTTTTTCAAGATTCTTCTTTCTAGCTTTTGTTTCTTCCAACGACTCGTTATCAAAGTTTAATTTATTAGTTAGTGTGGATATAGATTTCAAATATTGAGATCTTTCCTTAGTCCTGACTCTCAAAGTAGCTCCGTGTACCTCTTCATAATCCTTAATACCATTTTTAAACCCATATTTGCTACAGAAATTAACGAAAATACCTGATTGTACAGAATCGACCTTCTTGTTGACATCATTGATATTTTTATCAATATCTGCCAACCGAGATCTCTTCTCTGCGATCTGAGTTGTCAATGTTTCAATGGATTCATTATAATAAGAGATTTCTGTTTGCTTATCTTTTATCATCCGTTCCGTATTTTCCTTCTGGTTCCTCATCAAAGGAAGCTTATCCTCTAACTCGATGATGGACTCATTAATCATGTTAATCTCTATTTCTTTTGGTTTTTGTTGACCAATTTTCATCAACTCTTGGGTTAATTCGTCTTTCACTTCGGTTAATTTATTCAATTCATTTTTATCCCAGCTAAGAGCAGAGGAAGGCTTTTGACTGTTCATACCACCAGTCATCAAACCGGATCTATTAATGATAGATCCATCTAAGGTCACCAATTTATTTTCTAATCTACCGCTGGTGCCCGAATTCCATTTTAATTGTCTAGCAGTATTTATATCATCAACAACCAAGGCATCTCCGATGACATATTGAACAGCGTGTTCCAAAGAGCTGTCATCTATTTCGACAATATCAATTCCTGGCTGGGCTTTTGGGTGAATAGACCTTAAATAATTCAAATTCAAAGGCTCATTTGAGATTGAATCCAAAGGGATAAAAGTGAAAACCCCAGTTCTTCTTTCTTTCAAGATTTCAATACATTTGTAAGCAGTAGCGGTTGTTTCGACGATAATGGAGTCAAAGTTTCTTCCTAGCAATGTCATTAATGCTTGATCATATTTTTGTTGAGATGGACGAAGAAGTTCATGAACAAACCCTTTTATGGTCCCAGCTGGTAATAGGTTTTTCAACATAGATAAATTCTCTCGTTGTTTTTTCTGCTTATTAGATTCTCTTTGTCTTGATGATAAGTCATCCAATTTAAGCAAGACATCTCTCAATTCTGCATTCAAGTTCATTTCCTTATAGTTATAATTCTCTTTCTCTTCGATTAATTGATTCCTTAGTTGTAACTTTTCATTTTTTTGGGAAAGAACTTCATTAATCTCAATATTAATAGAATCTAAAGATGATGATAATTCACAGTTTACAGTATGCTTTAGGTCATTGATGGATGATTTATAATTAAACATTTGATCTTCGTTATTTTTTATGGTAGCAAGTAGAGCATCTTTATCATTAAGTAGTAAACTTAATTTTTCCTCTAATTCTGAACCACCATTTGATAAATATTTACTTTTTAATTGGTCATATTCTTCATAAGCCTCAGAGGGCAAGGAAAAAGAAATGGAAGCGTTGACTTTATCTTCAAAGGTTTTATACAACTTTTTGGCATCTTTCAATTGAGAGCTGGTAATATTTAGAGAGTGCTGTTGGCTATTAATATCATTTACGATATCTTTGATCTTTAAATTGGTATTATTAATCTTGTTAGCCAAAGCTCTTTCATTAGCATTAATAGGAATAGCTTCTCTTTTGGTAGACTCAACATCAGATTTTAAAGTGGAAATTTTAGAGTCAAACTGTTTCCCTTGTAACGATTTATCTGAATATTCAGATATTAAGTTGGAATATTCCTTCTCTTGAGTAGATAATTGACGCTTTAAATATTTCAACTGCTTGTTCTTTTCTGACAACGAGCGAGACATTTGATCATGGTTAACTTCATTATGATACAAATTATATAAGTTAATGATCTTGATCAAATTAGCTTTGTCGGTCAATTTTCTTTCAAAAGTTTCTTGTTCAATCAATTGCTCCTTATATTGTCTGGATTCACTATTCAAGTTTCTCTTTCTGGAGAACACCGAATTAGCAAATTCATGAGCTTTATCCATTTCTTCTTTCAATTCATCAAACTGCTTAGATAAGTCAATTGAACCACTTATGGTCTCGACCAATTTCGTCAAATCTTTTGAGGATTGAGAAGCAATAAGTTCCACATCACCTTGAAATACCAAAAAGTTTCTGGCCTTTATCAAGATATTTTCATGCTTTAAAACCGTCGAATAATGTAACGCAGTTACCTGCTTATCGTTTATCTTATAATCGGTAGACCCGTTGGAATTAATAACTCGTTTTAATTCAACTCTTTCTCCATCATCTTTTTCATATACTACCTTAACATATGCCGAACTTGGCCCCACATCTATCACATCTAAGGAAGCATCTTGTAACTCTGTGTCTTCCCTTCTACCTCGGTATATCAAATCTTTCATATTGGAGGATCTTAACTGAGAAGATTTAATACCTAAAACGAATGAAATAGCATCCATCATATTGGATTTCCCGGCCCCATTAGGACCAATGATGGAGGTAAAACAACTTGTTCCAAATCCAATGGTGGATGTTCCCTTATAGGACTTAAAATTGTGTAGTTCTAGCCCCACTAATCTCCCCATTTTATCTTACTAGTCCAACTATATCTATAAAAGTTATCTATCACCGCTACCCATCAAATATCCATCGCGCAACGCGTCTGATCACCTGATAGCCGCACCTGATGTATATCATGTGACAAGCAACCTGGCGTGCTCAGGAAAAAGAAACTGATAACAAATGAGCATAATGAGGAGCCTTGTTATGTGAGGCACCTGGAGGTTGGCAAATTTCTTACCACCAGTCGGTTTATCTTTATTGTTTAACTTTAAGCACAAGGAGTTTAAGCATATATTTCTTGTGGCATAGTATCATTGCTAGTTGTTGCTTTTAAGTCAAGTTTTTTTGCCGTTGGAGTTCTAAATGACCATCTACAGTGAAAAAGACTATTACAGTCAAGAAGAGGAGGTCACCACCATTTCTCGTCCCAGCTTTACTCGGTTACTATCGAGACCATTTCAGTGCTTACCTGCCTTGAGCTCTGGGGCTGGGGAAGTCAAGTTACCGGACTCCGATGCTGATATGATTGACAGTAGTGGAGATGAAAGTGATATGGATGAACAATTGGAAGGACCATATCTGACCAGTAATGATACGTTTGAATGGACGATGTCCGTGACCGAAAGGTTGAATGCATTGAGGAAATTGATGAAGCATTATGGTATAGGGGTTTATATTGTTCCCAGTGAGGATGAACATCAAACTGAGTATACTGCTAAGGCTGATAAGAGAAGAGAATTCATTTCAGGATTCACTGGGAGTGCTGGAATAGCAATTGTTACTCTTAACGATGGTGAAACCTTACAGGGGGATGCAGCTGTATCCACTGATGGGAGATATTTCTTACAGGCAGAAAAACAATTGGATTTAGACCAATGGACGTTGTTAAAACAAGGTCTCCCCAGTTACCCTAAATGGACTCAGTATTGTATTGATAAGGCTGTTAATAATAAGTTTAGTAAGGTAATCTCTTGTGATCCAAGGTTGATTAGTTTATCTGTGGGGGAATTCTTTGATAAAGCTAGTAGATTCCAGTATAATGGTAGATCTGAATTCAAACCTTTATTAGAGGTTAATTTGATTGATCAGGTTTGGGGAGATGAAAAACCCCAAAGATCTCTTGAACCAGTATTTGCTTATAACTTGAAGTATGCAGGGGAATCTGCTAATTCTAAACTTGGTAGAGTTCGTGAAGAGATGATGAAACCTGAATACAATGCGACTCATCTAGTTGTCACTGCTCTAGATGAGATTGCTTGGTTATTGAATTTGAGAAGTACTACGGATATAGATTTCTCCCCTACTTTCTTCAGTTATGTCATAGTTACTTTGGACAATGTGGTTCTTTATATTAACGACCAGAAGTTATCGGGAGATGCTCTTCTTGAAACTCATTTGTCTGAGATAGACAACTTGATTGTGAAACCTTACGACTACTTTTACAAAGATTTAAGTGTAATTAAAGCCGATGTTGACATTCCTGACACTTCAATCATATTACCTTCCAAAGCTGCCACCAGTTATGCATTATTAGCATCCATTCCTCAATCTTCTGCTAAGCAGAATATAATTCACTATTCTATGATATCTTATTTTAAAGTCTATAAAAACTCAACCGAATTATTCAATGCTAAGATTGCTCAATACAAGGATTCCTTGGTGTTCATATTATTTTCATCTTGGTTGGAAGATCAATTAATCAATAAGAATAATATTATTAATGAGTATGAGGCTTCTTGTAAGATTCATCAAATTAGAAATAGATTTCCCAATTTCGTAAGTGAATCTTATGAAACCATATCTAGTTCGGGGCCGAACGCTGCTGTTATCCACTATGCTCCTACTAAAGAGGAAAGCTCAATCATTGATCCAAATCAAATCTATTTAATTGACTCCGGGGCTCAGTATTTAGAAGGTACTACTGATATAACAAGAACTTATAAATTTGGTGATAAAAACTTGTTGGATGAGGATAAAAAATACTACACCCTAGTATTGAAGGGACATTTGGGTGTTTCAATGGCCAAGTTTCCTCCTCGTACTCCTACTATTGGTGCTGTGTTAGATGCATATGCCAGACAAGCCCTTTGGAATGAAGGTCTTGATTTCAATCATGGTACCGGACATGGGGTTGGTGCTTTTGGTAATGTCCATGAGTCTCCTTTGTATATCCTGACCTCATCTGGAGGTCCCAGTGGTGAAAATTTATTCAAGCCAGGGGTTATCACCACAATCGAGCCTGGATATTATGTGGCTGGTTCCAAAGGATTCAGGATTGAAAGTGAATTAGAAGTAATATGTGATAAACAGCTAGGTAAAACTAGAACCGGAGAGAACTTTTTGGGATTTGGTTACTTAACAAGAATCCCATTTTGTAGGAAATTAATTGACAGGACATATTTGACTGAAATTGAAATTGATTGGATCAACGAGTTCCATAAGAGTGTTAGATCCGATTTCTGTGACCGGTTGTTAGAAATGGGTGAAAGAAAAGCTTATAAATGGTTGATGAAAGAAACTGCTCCTATTTGAGGCATTTCCAAATTAAATTTATAAATTATTTTACACAGCTATTATATTGTACATAAAGGGTTCCTCATCTCTCTCTGAAACCCTATAAGATTAGATTTACGTTAGAAGAATATATATCATTCAATCAATGCCTAATGGATGTGGAATAAAAGGAAGGAAAGCCAAAACCTTTATTCTTTTTATCTGATTTGGAATATGCTGGTCTTTGGAAAGCTCCTGGTTTTTTCAAAGTAGCTTCCTTTTTGGCAATTATAGAATTATAATCCTTCCTTGTATCAGGCAATCTTGGTTTATAGGGGGGTAACTTCATGTTCGACAGAGATGTCTGTTCTGCTCTTGGTGCACTTGCACTTGTTGATTGCAGAATCCCTATTTTTGCATGATTATCTTCGGGCAACTTTAATCTCTTATTAGGCATATCATAGTCTTTCAAAGTAGAGGTAATCCTGGTAAAGATAGCATCTGATTTGGACTTTATTTCTGATTGGGATCCTGGTTCGTTATTCTCTTCATTATTCAGAGTACTATTTTGTCTTGGTCGCTTCAATTCATTAGTAGAACCAGTTTGTGATGGAGATATCATCCCTGAGTTGGCAGTTGTAGGATAATCCATCTCAGATGTCCCAGGATTTGACGTACTGATCATTGTTTCCTTATATTTCTCATTAACATTTCCTCTGTCCGGATAATCTTCCACATTTTCCAATTGCAAAGGTTGTAAATGATCCAACCTACTATTACTAGAACCTTTAGCCAAATAAATCAACCTCTCCTGTTGCTCTAATGAAGTGAAAGTATTAACCAAATCTTTCATTAGGGTATTCATTATTGCATCGATCTTTTTGGGTTCTAAATCAGGATTTATTACTTGTAAATAGATTATAGCGACTGTTGCTATAGTTGTTGAAGTCGTTTTTAAGCCCGCTTCTGGGTCATCCTTAGGGGCAAAATTTGAAAACACGTTAAAATAGTCTGTAACTATTTCAATCAATTGCTTATCCTTAGTATATTGATCATAATGGCGATCTAAATCGTCCGAAGAACCTTTCTCTTCACCTTCCCTTTGTTTGGCTAATCTTCTCTCCTTTCTCTTGTTGAATTCTTCTTCGATCCAGGCCATCTTCTCTTTAGAGTCATTATCCCCGAAAATTGTGTTAGCCTTCTTGGTGACCCTACCCCTCAAATCATTATCCTTATTTCTCTCACTGTTTTCGACTCTCCATCTCTTCTTTCTTTCCCTATTTTCAATCCGAATCCTTTCTTTATATTCCATAGGACTCAATTTAAGTTTTCTTGAATACAGGTTTTTGAAACTTCTTAAGGAAGAAAAGTTACTAATTACATTCAGAACCGTATTTGATACTGAAGTGATTAAGCTATGACTATAATTCAAGGGGTCTGCCGTTGAATGCTTTCCGAATAATATTAACACATTATCTATAGCAGTAACCGATTTCACCATTTTTTGGGAGTTCAAATAACTTTTGGCCAAGTTCAAGGAATTCACGAAAAGGGATTCATAATTATTGCTCTTATAGTTATTTATAATTGAAATCAAGGAACGAGAACTTTTGAATACTTGAAAGTTCGAATTTGTTAGGAATGATGTCATAGACTTGATTATAGAAACCAAATTCCTGTCGTTATTATTACCGATATTATTTATAGGTAATGCTCTATTCGAGATATTAGATATAACAGAACTTAATTGACTATTAATATCTACCGGCTTGTCAGCGATCGAAGAACGTAAGGCAACTGGTGATAGATCATTATGTAAGCCTCCTTCTTTGTCACTGGTAATAATTTTGTCAGATGGTTGTGGTTCCTTTGTTCTCCCTTTATCCCCATCAAGCTTATCTTTGTTGATCATTAATTCCTTATCCTTTTCAGCGAGATCTTTTTCATTCTCATCTTTTGTACCGAGTTCCTTTTCTTTTGATCTATGTAAAGCTAAGGTTTCAGCTATCGAGAGCCTTCTCTGGTTCAAGTCCCTAGTTTTGAATCTATCTAATTTGATCTCATCTGTTTCCAAATTATTTAATAACTCAGTTGGATTTTCCATAGCCATATTAAAAGCATTGGTTAATATATCATTCATTTCCAAGTTATTTAACTCTGATTCTTTATCATGTTCTCTTCCTATTACGTTCTTAACTACATTGGACATAGTAGATTGTAACCGTTCGTTAATAGAACTCTCATTAACCTTTTCATATTCTTTATCATCAAGTTGAAGTTTATTATCTCTCTGGCGATCAACTGATACTTGCAGACCCTTTCCATGTTCTTGTCTTTCATGCAGCTCATCTCTGTGAGATACTTTCCCGTGCTCCTTATTAGCCTCATTAACAAAATGATTTAAAATATTATCATCAATTTTTGGTAAGCTTACACTCAAATTTCTCCGTCTATTTATTAACAGTTCGGCATCTTCTTGAGATTGAACCTGGTTAGTGATCTCTTGTGCTAGCTCTTGTAATACGTCTTCAGAAATGTTATTTGATCGATTTTCATCGTTAATTTGACTGACAAGATTAGATACCAAATCGTTCATGTCAACCTTGCTTTTGCCTTGAGACGAGTGCTTGTCATTATTTACCAAGTTCTGGAATGATTCAGTAATTACTTTATTTAAACCATCATCATGTTCATCATCTTGTTTATCCTTTATTGATTCAAAAGCACTTCCAATGGCATTCTGAAGATTAAGATCTTCGTCTTCCTCATCATTAAAATCATTCTTTTCCATTTCCAAAGGTGAATAATTGACGGAATGCTCTACTCTGTTGGTAGTTGTGTCATTAGTATGCTCATGTTTGTTATTACCTTTAGTTGGTGATTGGAATGGCTGTTCTAATGCGGGTTCTTTGGCATCAGTTGCCTGGTGTTTTGATTCATGATCATGTCCTGAGTTGTCATCGCGTGCTCCTTCGGGATCAATACTTTGTATAGCATCTGTTATGGCATTGGCCAAATCGAGATCATCCCCTTGATCATCACCTTCATTCTGGTGGTGATCGGCCTCGTTTGAGTGCTCTTGTTGGCCCAGGTCTGCATTTCCACGCTCAGGATGATCCAGCATCACAGGAGCAGGACTTTCATAATCGCTTGGTTGTTTAGAATGCTCTCGTGCACTCAGATGATGAATGCTCTGGGAATCGTGTAAGCTTTGAAAAGCATCATGAATAGCAGCTTCAAAGTTCATATCAGTATCAGCCTCTTCAGTTTCAGCATCTCCAAGCTCCCGGCGATCAGCCTCTTGTGGGGATCCTGATGCTGTATCTCCTTCGTGTTTTTCTTCCTCATCAAGGGTTTGTCTATTACTGTCGGAATTATTACCAACAGAATCAGGAACTCCGGCATCCAGGGAATCACCTCCAAATTGATCAGGGGCCTGGAGAGAGTTAGATCCAAGGTCCTCGGTTTGCAGCTGGGGCATTTGGGTCTGTAGCAGACCGGATGGAGTGTGTTGTTGGGAGGGATGATTGTCATGGTGTTCTTGTTGCGACAGGTCGTGGGACATTTCCATGGGCTGTTGGTTAAGCTGGGATAAATCAAACTGGCCAAACACTTCACCTATAGCATCCTCTAGCTCTGTGTCTTCATGAGATCCATCCTTTGTAGGGTGAGACATGTTTATCCTGAAGTGCTTTCGATGGTTCTGGTGGTTGATTTTTTTTTTCTCTTCACATAAAATAAACAAGCGGTGCGAAAGGTCTGATTAGCACTGGAAATGTGATAGCGATAAGATAACAGAAGCATAGTATATGCCAGGGATGTACAGAGTTCAGGGGCATTCCAATGAGTTCTAGTAGGAGGGAGGTGTGGGCGTATGTAAGTATATATGATTGAGGTAACTGTATGACTGTAACTGTTGTAACTGTATGACTGTAACTGTTGTAACTGTATGAATGTAATTGTTTGACTGTAACTGTATGAATGTAACTGTATTACTGTAACTGTATGACTTGTAACTGTGTAACTATGTAACTATGTAACTATGTAACCATGTAACTGTGTAACTATGTAACTATGTAACTATGTGATTGTTGACTGTAACATATCCTATCCTCTTCACTCCTCAACAACCTTGAAGTTGACCACAAGGCCAACAAGACCATCGTCTACCGAGTCCTGCCCGTTCAATTTAACTACCCAATTAAAGTTATTGAAATGGTCATTGATATGTTTTCCCACGTCTACCACATACTGTTTGCTTGAAAAAGTAGGGAGGTTGATGGAGTATTTGCTGTTGGACATACTAATGAAATTACTGTCGACCTTGATATGGTAACTGAGGGATTTCTTGAAGGTGAATTCCTGACAATTCAGAAGTTTATTGAAAAATTTCTTCCTTTCTTTGGAGACAGGATAATCTGGAACTAGTTTTTCCGGTAAGTTGTTTTTACTGGTGTCAATTACAGACACTTTATTTGGAAATAATCGATCTGGAGATAAATAAGTGGCAGCACCTAGAAGTGGACCATAAAGAAATGGTTTATCGTGCTCTAAATTTCCCCTAACGGTATTATTAACAAACCAGTTGAATAATTTCAATCCTGCCATTAAGGATGTTATGGGTACATGCTCTCTTATAGGGTAGGCACAATCATTACCAAATAATAGCTGGTGGCCTGAGATATCTTTATTCGGTATAAAATGCAAATCAAAACATAAATTTGGTGGGCCAGTACAATCAGACGGCAATAAGGTTTCAATATCTCGGACGTTGATGAAACTTTTGTCCTCATGAGCGTTATTACCATAAAAATCTTTGATATTTATCACCAACTTGAAAGTACCAAACTCACTAGAGATAACCACTGGTTCTAATGAATTAATGGGCACCACTTGGAAATTGTCATCATAGTTATTGGACACTTGAATTAATAATTTTCTCATTTGTAAAATGTAATGATAGGAAAGAACTATGCAGTGGTCTCAGAGATAATATAACAATGAAGTATGAAAGATATGGAGAAGTGGTGATATGTTCATATCTCACAATGATGTAATTGATGTCCAAGAAATTTATTTTTGCAAAAGAGGCTATAAAAAAAAGCGACTGCAAATGGGTGCAAATTTTGTAGTGCATGAATAAGAAAGCGGAAGATTTTACGAGGACTAAATGTACGAGTAGGATATATATTAGGTTTTGCAGCAAGATACCTCCTCCTCTTCTGCCAATTCCGGAGCCGGATAATTATATGCAAATACTAGCCTGCCGAATAAAGCTCCTAGGATACAACTAATAATTATGTACCCATTATAGTACATGAACAACAACATAATGATATAAGAAACCCCCCATTGAATGGTATACAATACAGATTTAATTATATGATTGGTAATGGTAGCTCTTGGAGGATTGGCCAACCATCTATGGGATATAACGTACATCAATGGACTTTTATGGGACACGATTATGGTACCACAGGCCAGAGATTGTTTATCGACCGCAAGTTCGAATTCTTTTGAAATCCTAGCAAGCCACTGACTGAAGAATACTAATAAAAATACTCCTATACATGACCCTGCAAACATCCCTTTGGTAGTAACATGCCATGATCTGGCAATAAAACAACTATCAATAGTATACCAATTCCATAACATGGAAATCTTACATTGGGGTTTCATATCACCCCTTCCCAGTCCCATATCCATTTTGTTACTAGTTATTACTTAGTTATTATTTGGAAACAAATAAAATCAGACAGGCAAGACCTTAGAATGTTGGACAGTATTTATACTCAAATCATGAGTCAATTATATATCCATTTACAAACAAATCCGGTTGTTCGACGAGGATGTCTTACAACCAACACTGCAGATCAGGCCATATTAAAGCAAAAGACTATACTTTTTGGTACAGAAGCCCTACAAACAGTGATTATGAGTTAATTAAATATCCGTTTTGCAACCAGATCTAAGTTAATCTTCGTGGTACAAAACCGAGACATTTCAGCCAATAGGAGGTGATCACAGGTCATGTGACGAGATCTCTAACAAATAAAGGGTCCGAAGAGAGTAGAATTATCATGGACATGGTGCCAAATAGTAGGGCCCTGGAACACCACCCAATAGACAGGAGTTATGTTACGGGGCACCCGGCTGCCCTTTAGTCAAATAACCTTAGTAAGTTTACCTAACAATGACTAAACCTCATTACATCATTAAATGTGGCCGACTCGTACGCGCATAAATGCCATGTGGCAACCAAAGATGGCACGATTCATGGCACCAAGGTACCGCTCTGGTGGCCCTCACCCCGGCCCGCAGTCACCCTGTCGCCCTATTGTCCCGGTGGTGCCGCCATAGTTTTGCCCCAGGGGACCCTCGCCCAGACCTTCAAATCAGTCGTGTCCCTGGAAATTCGTCGAACTTCCTTCCTCTTACCTAATTGAGGTAATCAACGGCTAGCAAAAATCCATATTCTGGAGCAATGGTATCCGGCTACCAATATAACCCATAGATTTAAAAGCCCTTAAACAAGATGAGACATCAATTATATGGCCAATCGGACATCCTGTGGTCATCTAACTCTACATCTAAGCCAATTAACCTTTCATAATCTCTAGCACTGACATGGGTTCTTCTCCCACACCGGCTGATTGTTCATGCTCTAGTGAGGGTGGTGCGGTTTGTGGTCGATTTTGTGTGCTCCCCCATTTTCTTTTGATAGGGGCCGGACCTTAATATTCCTGGTGGAAATCATATAAATACCAAAGCGAATCTCTCTGAAAATTTCAATTGCTTTGAATTTTTATTTTTTCTTTTTCAAATTATAAAGAAATATCTAATAAAATGTCAAACTCTTTAGAACAATTAAAAGCTACTGGAACTGTTATTGTTACCGATAGTGGTGAATTTGAATCAATTGCTAAATATACTCCACAAGATGCTACCACCAATCCATCTTTAATTTTAGCTGCTTCTAAAAAACCAGAATATGCTAAATTAGTTGATATTGCTGTTGATTATGCTCAAAATAAAGGATCAACTAAAGCTGAAAAAGCATCTCTTGCTTTAGATAGATTATTAGTTGAATTTGGTAAAGAAATTTTAAATATTGTTCCTGGTAGAGTTTCTACTGAAGTTGATGCTAGATTATCATTTGATAAACAAGCTAGTATTGATAAAGCCATTGAAATCATTAAATTATACGAATCAATTGGTATTTCTAAAGATAGAATTTTAATTAAAGTTGCTTCTACTTGGGAAGGTATTCAAGCTGCTAAAGAATTAGAAGAAAAACATCAAATTCACTGTAATTTGACTTTATTATTCTCATTTGCTCAAGCTGTTGCTTGTGCTGAAGCTAAAGTTACTTTAATTTCTCCATTTGTTGGTAGAATTTTAGATTGGTATAAATCTGCCACTGGTGAAGATTACACTCAAGAAACTGATCCTGGTGTAGTTTCAGTTAAACAAATTTACAACTACTATAAGAAATACAACTATAATACCATTGTTATGGGTGCTTCTTTTAGAAATGTTGGTGAAATTAAAGAATTAGCCGGTTGTGATTACTTAACTGTTGCTCCAAAATTATTAGAAGAATTAATGAACTCTTCTGATTCAGTTCCTAAAAAATTAGATGTTGCTTTTGCTCAACAATCTACTGAACCAAAAGTTTCTTTTATCAATGATGAACCTGCTTTCAGACTTGCCTTAAACGAAGATGCTATGGCTACTGAAAAATTATCTCAAGGTATCAGAAACTTTGCCAAAGATGCTAAAACTTTATTAGCTCAATTGGAAGAAAAATTTTAAGTTTATAGTTATAGGTAATAAGACGTGATTTGTGTCAAAATGATTCTTGTAATCTCCAGGCAATCTCTCCCATATTTATACTCACATCTGTGCAGATATTTTGTGCGACAATTTTGTAATCATTTCCAACCATTGACAGTGATTAATGAGCAGACCTGATAGTGACATACCAGACCACATTGACACCCCATATCCCATAGTGGATGAAGCAGAAATCATCAATGGATTTGGTAGAGGTTCAGCTGAGTTAGGAATCCCCACCGCTAATATTCCTGTTTCTGAACAGTTAGGATTACTAGCTCCCGGAATCTACTTTGGTTATTCCAAACTTGTACCCAATACCGATAAATCCACTGAATTCAAACAAAGAGCCGACGGACAACAAGTGGAATTCAATCAAGGAAAGTACTTGGCCGGAAATGAAACCGATGTGTTGCCCATGGTAATGTCAATAGGATATAATCCATTTTATAATAACGATTCAAAGACTGCTGAGGTTCATGTTATTCACAAATTCAATCAAAACTTTTATGGAGCCAAAGTGAAGTATGCGGTTCTTGGATATGTCAGACCTGAGTTGAATTATACTTCAAAAGAAGCTCTTATTGAAGATATAAATGTGGATATTAAGATAAGTTTAGAGGCTCTCAAGAAGGATGAGTACGTAAAGGCCAGAGAATTATTATAAACCTTACAGGACACTGGTGCCATTATAGATGTTACTATACTATGTTATAGTCGTATAAAACATACTAGATAGTCATATTATATAGTTATAATTCGTAAATATCTTAATATATTTAATCGAGTGAGGCTTATTGCGATAAGGCTGGTCGTGCGAACATTAGGTATCTCGTGCAACATTTCAGCAGCATCATTGTAGCAACCAGCTTAAAGCATGAGACCTACTGATAGTAATGTGTGCTTGCCTGACTCTTATACCTGTCAGGAAGTACTGAAATGTGGTGGGTTCTTTAATGTGGCCATCAGATACTACTGCTCCTCGAAAGATCCAACTATAGAGCCCAGTTGGTGGACTTTTTTGGAGTATAATGTAATCATTATGATAGGGCTTTTATTCTCCATTATTAGCTTAAGTCTTATTGTATCAAACTATATGTTTCCTAATCTACACAAAATAACCGTCCGATTTAAAATCAACGATAAGTTTCTAGGATTTGTAATTATACCGTTTATAAACTCATGTCCAGATTTGGTTAACTATTATAATGCTATTAAATCTGAGTCTATTGAATTGGCATTGGGACAATTGATTGGATCTAATTTAATCTTGTTAACTTTGGTGTTGGGATTCATTAGTTTCCTAAGACCTACCAATATTAAAAATCATAAGGTGGTGATGTTTGATGTGCTATGGGTGTTCATAACTCTTACTATATTTAATATTATTCTTAAAGATGGAAAGATTACATTATCTGAGAGTTTATTCATGGCAGTAGTTTATGTGTTACATTTGGTATATTTATTTGGAATCAATAAAGAGACAGAGGTTGATTTGATCAATTTAGAATCTCGAGGTGATGTTACTGCTGGTGTAAACTATGATACTACTGATAATGGTGGTGGTAATCAGAATAATAAATATGGTGGCCTTGAAAGTGACATTATGACTGTTGGTGACTTGAATGATGATTCCCCTATATACCCGGAACCTGAACCAGTAGATATTGATCGTCAGTTGGAACTTATTGAACAAAATGAACAATCCCATCAAGATCAGCTGGACCATACTAGTTCTCATATTCTTCTCCATTTAAGTCATTGGTTGGTTCATTCCTTAAACCACTTGCTTATGGTGTTATTGCCTGTTGATATCACTAACAAATGGCTTCTGATTTACTATTATGTTATCACATGTTTAATGATATGGCAGAAATTCCCATCCTCGATTTTGGCCATGGTATTATTCGGGTCAGTAGTTGTCATGAGTTTAAGTATTCATAAGTAT
This sequence comes from Yamadazyma oceani, assembly GCA_030569555.1. NCBI lineage: Eukaryota > Fungi > Ascomycota > Pichiomycetes > Serinales > Debaryomycetaceae > Yamadazyma > Yamadazyma oceani. The sequence continues at coordinate 387,416 of JAJMLF010000004.1, read as the reverse complement.
TCCATGCCACATTTTGTTAATGTGGTTGGTATAGCCAATCCTATATTATTGATGACCAATATTTCCATCTTTGTGTTGAAATTATTAAAGAATTATGGACTTATATTAAAGATAAGTGATTACTTATTAGGGTTCTTGATATTTTCAGTGGCTAATTCTATCAATGATTTAATCACTAACATAACTTTGTCTGTTAAAATCAATCCTTTTATCGGTTTAAATTCTTCTTTGGGTACTCCTTTGTTGCTTATATTGGTGGGAGTTGGATATAATACCTTGCTACAAAATAAGGCTTTATATTTTTCTTTGAAAAGGGATTTATTAATCACCTCGTTGTCATTGATGACGTTGACTGGTTTGCTTCTTTTTATAATACCACTCAATGATTGGAAATTCAATAAGAAAGTGGGGGTGGGGTTACTAATATTCTGGTTAATAATTAGTATTACCAATTGTATATTAGAGAAATAGATTTGGTTTTATAGTTATAAAAGAGATAATTGTTACACTATTTACATTCACTGGTAGCTCGTTTATACATATAATTTCATTATATCATCATAACTTTGGGTAGCATCCTTTTTGACCTCTGCCATATCAAATTTGTCTTTAAATTGATGGTTATAACTCAACCATTTCTTTAGGACTTGTGTATAAATAGGAGATTCTGACTTATGATTCAAAAAAATGTCTAACTTTTCTTGTGGATCAAATTTATAGAAGAGTATTAAATACCAGAACTTGTCGTTTAGGTCTAACAATTTGACCAAGATTTTGGAATCTTTATTAAACAACCATTGGAGGTTGATTAACTTATCTAGATTATTAGGATTTGAATCAACAAGACTCTTAGCCACCAAATTTTTCTTTAAGAAAATCTGTAGATCAACCAATTTATTGAAATACTTTTCTTTGTTGAACTTTTTCAACCGTAGACATCTTTTTAAGACCAATTCCAACTGTCTGTATTTCTTATTGTTGATTAAATAATTAGTATACTTAATCCAAACGTCATCATAGTCATTATAACTAATTAAGAACCGTTCATAGGTTTGGATCAAAAAGTTCTCAGGATAGTTGCATTCAACATAATCTAGATATCGTGATACAACCTTAAGTTGGTTAATGGGAATATACCTAACATCATAATAGTTTTTCAAATACTTTTCAAAATCATAGAGTTTATAACTCTTATACTGAGTGGTAATATAGATGTCCACCAAAAGCTTTTTAAAGTTCTTGCTGTTATGATGGATATAGTACAACTTGTCTTGTTGATACAATTCCAATACTTTTTCAAAAAACCAGCTATAATTATACTGGGGAAGTTCAACAATGTACCGTAACAATATTTCATACTTCTTATTCAATTGCAACTCGGGTTGGACATAATCATAAGTTTGCAAGAATTGCAAATATAACTTATAAAAATCATAAGCATAATAGTGGTATCCAATTAATTCTCTGGCCCTTTCAAATAGTTCTAAAAACTTGGTGATATTATCACCAGTAATGGTAACTATATTCAATTGGAACTTCAAGTAAGACATCCAATACTCTATCAGATAGCTCAAATATTCAAAACCTTCGTCATAAATCTGTAAGCATTGATCAAAGTTACCCAATTCATATTCAATTTCTATGTATTTGATCCAATAGTTATGGAGAAGTGGATATATATTCAAAAAGTTTCGGTATATTGATCGTATAACTTTCACTTCTTCTGGGAGTGTCAACTTGGTCACCTGTAGAGTCCTTGACCCCAAAAGGGCCTGCCATTTTTTGAGGTCGTAGGGACTCTTTAGTAACTCAATAGATATGTCATTTATATCATCCGTACCTGCCTTTGGCATTCCTTGTATTCGCTAAAGAGGTACTGCAACTAGTCTTCTCTGAAAAAGAATTCAATGTGCGAGATATGTCGTGCCCTACTCATTATCACCAACCGGTAGCCACCACTTAATACAACAGGAGTATATGTGGTTAAGGCTACCGATAGCATTATAGGAGTACTTCACTCAATTGATTCTATATATGGTTCTTTGAGTCACACATAATAAAGCAATTCACAAGCCTGGTCGGTTTCCACAAAGGCTGAGGGATTATAAGAACAGAAACTGACTTTGCAGCCACGAGTGGCTAGTCCACAGGGTGTTTATCTGCTGTAATCTTATTGATCTAGACGGGAGAACAAAACGGATAGAAACGCCGCAGAGCCCGGAGTATTCTATTACAAACAGACGCCGATCGATACGATACGGGGGACCCGGAGTCATATTGTGGAGGACGCCATGGTTATGATGTACGAATAGATAATATGCAAAACGGTTGGATTACTTCTTGAGTTCAGCAAAGGTATGCAGATAAGAAGCGGGGCTAACCCATGACAATAAAGGAAAAGTTGCAAAAAGGGCAAAAGTGGTTGTTAAAGGGAATTCGTAGATATAACATGAAATAGACTATTGAAAAAATAATAACTCCCTAATCCCAAATACAGAAACGTTTCCCCACACGGTCTGTTAGCGATCAATTAACAACCTGACTACAAAGGCATAAGGGCTGTTGTTATTTTCGTAGAGGCAATTGTATCGTTTACGAATATGTTCCTCAAAATAGAAACGAAATTCGTCCTGGCATATTAGAGTCCCCCCGCTTTTGACAACTCCAGTGACGATAACCCCCTGATATAGCCGCTGCTTTGCAAATCTGGTATTTTGATTATGACATGCATGCACGATTACAAATGTGATTCCATGAAAGATGGTTGCAAATTGATCAATTCATCCTACGTCAGATCCATTAAATCTTCCCGGTCCAATTCGTTACGATTACGATAATCAAGAAGTAATGGTTAATTTACATTGTACCTGGGGCTATCCCTTGTCGGTCTCCCATATTTGGCTCCGCTTAGCGCAGGCTCGATTAGACTGTACATTACCTGAGGTGGCACCGAATTATCACCAAAAATAAAAAAAAAAATAAAATAAAAATAAAAAAAAAAGGAAATAAAAAAAGCTGCAGGCAGGGAGAAACAGGTAAAACCCCGGTAGCATGGTACATCTGCATCCACCGATGGGCCAGCCTAGAACAGAAGAGACCCCACTTGACCAGCTTCATGTAGCCAACAATATCAACCACAGTCATCTCTTGACATTTTCGGGCCAGATTACGAACCTTTGGATAGTCTATTCAGTGGTGTGGGGTGAAAATGACATACCATGGGCCGAAAATAAGCTTTAAACACGGTAGATCAATGCTATAGAGCTTTCAGGTCAAACCTTAATAATAGGCTTCGTGCCCCACAACAAATGAACAAAAAAAAACCAACAAAACACACTCAGAAAAACACTTAATAATGAACAAAAGTACCATGGGGAAAACCTAGGGGGTGCCTACGGGGCACCTACGGGGTATGGGGAACCTATGGGGGGCCGTGGAGATAGGACGGAAGGTATGGATGGGGCGGAAGACCTCAGAGCCTAATGTCCCCCTGGTAAACAACCTTCACATTACCCTGGCCTTCACATTACCCTGACCTTCACATTACCCTGACCTTCACATTATCCTGACCTTCACATTACCCTGACCTTCACATTACCCTGACCGCTATATTACCCTTGTGGTGAGAGCCGTGGATACACGGTATTATTGTTTGGTTGTTTGGTCGTTTCAGATGAGTTACTCAGTAATATAAAGTTGGTAGAACTATGACAGTCGGATTTTAACAGAGAACAAATATCTACTGGACCACTATAACCATTAGCTCATCACTTGCCTATTTGGTAGTACTAAGTACCTGAGCCGTTGCTAGTGAGCGTCCCGAAGGATTTTCTTTTTCCTGCCTGCCAGTTCTAATTTCCGTTTGGCCAGACACAATATTGCCTAATTGGGAATGTGGCCGCGCCATTCGCAGCCCTGTTTCCTGTCTGTTAATCACTGGGGCATCGGATAATATTTACTAAACATTAGTGCTTTCTAAGCCATCCTAATGCTGGGATGGCCCCACAATATAATCTTAATGTGGCTCTAATGACATTATCTCCAGTGATAGAGCCATAAACAAATAATATAATAATCATTAGAGAGCTCGGACCTGCCACGGTTGAGATTGCTGTGTAACGGTTCAACGGTTTTCCTTCTATGCATGAACAGGGAATGAGGGATTGACGTTGCTGATCCCCGTAACTATCATTCCCCATTATAGTTTATCCAACCACCATGAGCCGAATGTTGTGGTGGCAGGTTTTTCGTAACGTAACATATCTATCATCTGAATATCGCTTGAAATACGGTACTTCACATTAGAATTTACTAATGGTTCTTCATATTACTTTCTCATTATTTTTATTTTCTTGCAAGCGGGTGTCCCCACTAATCCTCCCGGTCGCTTACCAGTTATTCCTTTCCATAAGCTGCGTTGCCGGCAGTATGGACCAGCCGTTACAGAAATGCCCCAACCGGTGATGGACCTTGAAATAGTGGGTTAGGTCGGGGTAATTAGTGCATATTACATGGTTCACATCTAGACCATCGCTGGTGATGGCTGGCCAGTGGTCACCACTTACCACCACATTTTCTTTATCCCTGTGTCGTCTCCTTCCCACCACAAAATCCGGTTCCTACAAGTTCGAACCGAGGGAAGCGGCCCCCACTAATTAGATCCAGAAATTCATCTACGAGTCTACTGAATACCTTATGGTTCCCCGTCAAAGCACCCAATTCAAGTACGGCTATGTAGAGGATTGAAAGGATTCGGGTTGTGAGCCCGGGGTCTCCACTAATTATGCGGGCTCTTTATGCCCCAAGCGTGCATATTATTCTTCCGAGCAGCAATGCTCTCAATTTCACTGGGACCGGCCGCCACCATAAACCTTAAACCTGTTGTTAGTATGTAGTATTGCATCATTGTCAAAATACAAATAATGAAAAGCGGGTGAAAATATTAATACGGCATGGTCAGCAACACACTCCCATACCCTGATGGGGAGATATTCCCTGTATTATGGTTGCAACCTTACCGATTCTCATAAATCTCTTGGCTCTTGCTCTGCTCTATTTTGCAGTTGTACACGTTCATGATCTTCTTGTTGCCTCACTACTGGTGATATGACGTTGGGGAATATTGCTCTTTTTGGTCGTGGTCATAATTTCACCATCCACTACAAAAGAAAGTACAGGTCGTTTTCTTTTGCTTATGTACGGGTGTTCTTAGTGGCACGCCAAAAGAAATTAACCAAAAGGAAAATAATAATAATAAAAAAAAAAAAAAAAAAAAAAAAAAAAAAAAAAAAAAAAAAAAAAAAAAAAAAAAAAAAAAAAAAAAAAAAAAAAAAAAAAAAAAAAAAAAAAAAAAAAAAAAAAAAGAAAAAAAATACAACAATAAGATTCCCAGGTAATGGGTTATTAGCCATTTGCTAGTGTTTGTATATTACGTTATGGGACAAATACCAGAAAAGTTGAGACCCGTAAAAACTATAAATATGTCAAGGAATCCTTATATTTCTTGAAAAATTCTTGTTTCTATAGTCAAGAAATTTAAATTTTTCTTAGTAAATAGCTGTCACTGTCAAATTAATCCGTTGACGTAAAACTAAGAAAATGGGTATTTTTGCAAGAACTAGTACCTTCGGATTGGAGGGAAGAAAATTAAGAGTAGCTATTACTGCTACTGCTGTTACTGGGTTCTCCTTGTTCGGATATGATCAAGGGTTAATGTCTGGTATTATTTCAGCTGAACAATTTAACTGGGAATTCCCTGCTACCAAAGATGACTCAGTTATTCAAGGGGCTGTTACTGCTTGTTATGAAATTGGTTGTTTCTTTGGAGCTATTTATGCTTTAGTAATGGGGGATCGTCACGGTAGAAAACCATTAGTTATTTCTGGATCTTTAATTATTATTCTTGGTACTATTATTTCTGTTACTGCTTTCAAAGGTAAATGGGCTTTGGGTCAATTTGTGATTGGTAGAGTTGTTACTGGTATTGGTAATGGTTTAGATACTGCTACCATTCCAGTTTGGCAATCAGAAATGTCTAAAGCTGAAAATAGAGGTAGATTAGTTAACTTGGAAGGTTCTGTTATTGCTGTTGGTACTTTCGTTGCTTACTGGTTAGATTTCGGTTTATCTTATGTTAACACCTCTGTCTCTTGGAGATTCCCAGTGGCTTTCCAAATTGTATTTGCTGCTATCCTTTTTATTGGTATGTATGGATTACCAGAATCTCCAAGATGGTTAGTTGCTCATGATAGAAAACCTGAAGCTTTAAGAATTTTAGCTGCTCTTAATGCCCTTCCAGAAGAATCTGAATTAGTATTAGCTGAAGTTACTGTTATTACTGATGCCATTAAACAATTTGACAACAACCAAACTGGTATTAAAGATGTTTTCACTGGTGGTAAGACTCAACATTTCCAAAGAATGTTGTTAGGGGCTTGTGGTCAATTTTTCCAACAATTCACTGGTTGTAATGCTGCTATTTACTATTCTACCCTTTTATTTGAAAATACCATTCATTTAGATAGAAGATTATCTTTAGTTATGGGAGGTGTTTTCGCTACTATTTATGCTTTAATGACCATTCCATCTTTCTTTTTAGTTGATTCTTTTGGTAGAAGAAACTTATACTTGGTTGGTGCTATTGGTCAAGGTTGTTCTTTCCTTATTTCATTTGGTTCTTTAATTAAAGATACCCCTCAAAATGCTAAGGGTGCTGCCGTTGGTATTTTCTTATTTATTTCCTTCTTTGCTTTCACTATTTTACCTTTACCATGGATTTACCCACCAGAAATTAACCCATTAAGAACTAGAACTGTTGCTTCTGCTATCTCCACTTGTACTAACTGGATTTGTAACTTTGCTGTTGTTATGTTCACTCCAGTTTTCATTGACTCTTCTAACTGGGGTTGTTACTTATTTTTCGCTGCTATGAACTTCCTTTTCGTTCCAATTATCTTTTTCTTCTATCCTGAAACCGCTGGTAGACAATTAGAAGAAATTGATATTATCTTTGCTAAAGCTCATGTTGAAGGTAGACAACCATGGAGAGTTGCTGCTACTTTACCAAAATTAACTTTAGGTGAAATTGAAGATTACGGTAGAGAATTAGGTATTGCTGTTGGTGATGCTGAAAAAGAAAAAGCTGAACTCAAAGAAGAAGTTGATTCTGACCTTGAAAAATCTAATGATGATTCTTCTAACCAACAACAAGATCAATCAGTTATGCAATCTGCTGACAACTCTGCTAGTAGAGTTTAGAGTTGCTTATGGTCTATTGATTAGAGTGTAATAATATCCATATATAATTAATATATTAAGTTTTTCTATTTTTGTGGTTGTAGTGGTTTTGCTGTATTCGACATCCAGCCTGTCACGGGTTAAAAAAATATTATTACCACCGATGACATGACGTCAGGAAAAAAAATAAAGGGCCCAGTGCTCATTTCCGGTGTCCTGTTCAACACGGCAATACCTAAAGCTTATTAATTTGTTTATGTTTTTCTCTGCTCTAGGTTACTGCTATTGTTGCATATAGTTGTGAGCCGTTATATTACCAACGTTAATGTATATTAGTCGGCTAAAGCTTTGATCTTTGTTAGGTGTGCCGTTCCGTGAAGTTTTGCTGCAACAGTCAGCCCATAATGCAAAGCAGCCCGGTGCCGTGCTGTGTGGTGCGGTGCTGGTGTGGTGCGGTGCGGTGCGGTGCTAGTACCACTGCTACTACCAGTACCACTGGTAGTACTACTGCCTACCAGAGATGTTGCTGGTGCTAATGGTTAATAACTTGTCTTATGGAATATCTGTTTCATCCGGTACAACCACACTCAGTAGCCCCATTGCACTCTCAAAAGACCTCTTGAGACTCAAACTTGTGGAAACTAATACAGCATCTCTGCAAACTTCCTTTGTCAACATCTCACCCCAGGACACACTACTTTTCAATTGTAGATGGCAGATAAGTAGCCAGTTAACACGAGACTAATTACATTACATCACATATACCATATATAATTATTTACAAAGCCCAAACCCGATAACAATCCTATAACCCTATATTGTTATCGTAAAAAAAATTGGGAGATCCCACTCCAAATATCCGATCTAAGTTTTCATTAAAGTTCATGTCATCAACAAAGTTAATACCTGGAAAAAGTGGCTTCGATGTTTCTGAATTGCTATTGTTTGCCTCCCCTGCTTCGTTGCTATTTCTATTACTGCCACTGTAAGGGGTGTCGCCACTATTCAATGAACCATCGTGTTGTAGTATATTAGATAGGGAATTCCTTTGATCTCTAATTGCACTAGGGGTTCCCATATCACTGTTCATTCCAGATGGAGTCCCATTCTGGGTTGATTGAAATGTATTTCCTTTGGAGATGGACCCATTCATACTTCCAGGTCCCTTAAAAGGAACTGTCAAATAACCAGTAGGACCCGGTAACATCCCCGCTGGTAATCGAAAAACCGAATCTGGGTTATCAGTTGAAGTCGTTGAATATGTATCTTCTGTGTAAGGAATGTCCATATTAATAGTAGCTTCAAAGTTAATACCAGGTTTGCTATTCTTAATGAACAAGTCGGGAAATACTTCTTCACAGGTTTTTAAGTGTTTACGAATATGTTGATTGTTCTCAACAAAATTATAATTTGATTTAGAATCGATAATCTTCAATCCAAGATTAAGCATCAAGATACAAACAATAAATGACACTGAATCTCTTTGATTATAGAACTTAAAATTTGATTTCTCTGATGTTAGATTATTCAGATTAAATGCAAAAAACCTAACTACCACATCGGCTAGCAAGTTAACATCATCATATGTTTCAATACTTTGAGGACGATTAAGGCAATTGGCTAATAGTGCCAAGTAAGCTCCAAATGGATAAAATATTGACCAATTTATACAAGAAAATGGAGTACTATTCCTATCTAATCTCTTAACAATATGTAAGATAGTTCTAGTGCTATCTAAGGCTAGATTTCTGAACTTCAAAACTTCTTTATTCTTCAACTCATATTCAATATTATCAATCTGACTGATCAATCTATTTACTGTCATGAAATGAGTGAAATAAGTCAAATGGAATGTTAAAGCAATTTCAATTGAGTAAGGAAGATTATGAGCTTGACTACTAAATATAAGGGAGGCTTCAAAATCTCGATCAATATAAAACCTTGGCTTCAAACTTGGGGTTATACTCTCAGAAATAGCAAATAAATCGGAATTGATTTCGTTCAATGTTTTAACAATACTCTTGAAAGATTGATTACATGACGCGGCACTAAATAATGATGAGTAAGATTTAGCTCTTATTCTAGTCAAAACACTTATGAAATGGGAAATATAAGAGTTGAATCCTTTGTTCTCAAGAAGAAAAGATAATAGTAATGGATCCAATTCACTTAATCTTTCACCTTTAGGTACAAAAGGGATGTTACTTTTCAACATGGTATCCCCAATATCTTTACTATTCAAAGTTGAGACATCAGCAGGGTTAATTAATGGAGGCTTACCATTTCTGTAACAAATCTCCATATCGAAATATTCACAAAACCACCAAAGCTTACGTCTGAAGTTAGCTTCATCTAATGGTAACCCAACAAAACTTTCAGACCGATGTAATCCAATTTCTTGAGCGTATCTTACTGCTATAGAAGCAAGAATATAATTAACACTTGATTTAACCCAACTAGTCTCCAAATAAATGATCAATAATAAAATTGCTTGAATTGTACGAATACCATCACTCATGACACTAATCATATCATAATAATAAATGGAACTCGAGAAAAATCGAGTTTGTAACTGAATTAAATCATTGGTGGAAAAAGCAAGTAAAGTAGGGGTTCTTCCGGTCTCACTACCAGTAAATGAGGTAGCCATCCTTTTATCAATTACAAATGAGATACATAATGATAATGAGATATTCATTATCAACAATTCGGAATACTTGAATTTGTAAGGTTTCCCACTTTTGCTATGATTATAATACAATTGAAATAGTCCTCGAATATATTCGGCATCACATAACTGGTTAGCCAAAAATATCCCAGGAAAACAGTCTATTAGATTCATAACCAAGGATTCGTCATCGGGGAACCATCCTTCCACTAGCCGCCGCTTCAGTTCAACATCATTGGATCTAGGGGCAAACCAGATGTGCCTAAATGACTGCAAACATAAGCTAAATATGACTGGTAAATTTTCCATAGGAGTCAAAAGATCAGAATCTTCTTTAGGTAATTTCGTATAGATCCATTCAAGAGATTTATTGGAGAAGATATTAAAACAAGAATGGCTTCCATAATACTTATCTGAGATATGAAAAATCTTGGCTAGTTCAGTACCATCTTCATCTTCATCCTCATCTTCTCCTTGATCTTCATCTTTACCACTACCATAGTCCTCGTTATTATGAATATTGCTATGAAGATTCCTTGTAAGATCTTCTGGTCCCATGGCCATATTTCTTGGGGGATGTGAGTTACTCAGGGACGTGTCACTACACTGAGGTGTTTGCATGGCAGCTCTATTTCTAGAATCAGTACTTCCACTATATTCATTTGAATACGATAAGTATCCAGTCCCGCCACCTTCACTATCATTGGCATCATCAGGAGATTTGGATTTGGCCGGATATAAATACCTATTGTCCCGTGGAGGGCTCACAGCAGATCCAGGCTGACTAGGCTGAAGTTTATCGGATAAATTAGACAACAAGGATTCTAATCGACTCAACCGATCACCTAACTGATTTATGGCTTGTCCCTTACTGGGAGGATTCAAATTTTTCTTCACCCGGGGCTTTCTCTCAGCATGGGATGGATAAAAGCAGTTTCCACCATTCGATGTCTGACAATGACTGCAAGGAGTGTTTCCATCACATTTAATTTTTTTCTTTCTACAAAACTGGCATGCTTTGGATACTCTGTCACGTTTTTTTGCGTTTAACTGAGCAGATTCTTGATCTTCCATTGCTAATAGCGGGGGGCAAAGATCTAATCAGTGACTCTTTAATCTGGTTTTAGATGGTTTTGAGGCTCGCTCTGTCTTCAGGAACCCGCCGTGGCTCGCACTATTTTCGGGCTATTTTGGGTCTGATTGGGACCAGTAGTAAATTGAAATAATATATTATATAATATACAAGTAATATAAATGTAGATTGAGTTTATAAATACTAAAACCCCATATTGTTATCAAAAAAGAAATTAGGAAGCTGATTAAGTTGGTAATTGACCATTTCATCAAGTCCATCGTCTTCGAATGTTTGATTATTATGGAAAAAATCTGGGGATCGATGAAGAGGAGTGTCGTTTGCCAAAGGGGTTGAACCATTCCCTTGTAGGTATGTAGCAGGATTTGGGCTTGAAGACGAGTTAGGGTTTGGGGCTGAATATTGTAACTGATTGGATTGGGAAGAATTCGTGTTAGTAGCACCAGGAAACCCAGGTTCTGATGGTCTTTGGGAAATGTTTGGTCGTAATAAATTGCTTTTTAATGGGGAATCAGAAGGACTAGGTCTTCTAAATGGTCTTAATTCATCCCCATCCATTGCATTAAGGGTGGGGTTTTGATTAAAGGACCGAGAATTAGATAGATTTGCTAATGGGGGATTATTTTGATTTGAACCAGGTTGATAATATGAACCAGTTAACCCATCAAGTCCATTATTATTTAATAAGCTGTAAGCAGCAGGATCTGTTGTATTAGGAGAATTTTGGTAGCTTTTATTTGAATTGCCACTGGAATTGGCCGATGAATTTGCATTAGATAAATTCTCTTGATGATCAAAAGATGTTTTAATGTGAATATCAGGGACACTAATATTACTATAAAGCTCTGGAGCTGCCTTTCGAAGTTCTACCAATTGACTTTCATGATCAGCATTAATTTCAAACGTCGAGTTGGTTTTGTTTTCTACAACTGCAATAACCAATTGGACAAATAATTTCATAACAATCGATGATAAGGTCACTTTCAGAATATATCCTTGTCTTGCTTGATAAATTTGTCGAGGATCAAACACTTTAATAGATAGCTTCCTCAAAAGCTCAACATCATCTCTTGTTTCGGGGTGATAAGGATTATTCATACAGTTCGACAGCAACATTAAAAAGGCCGCAAATGGATAAAAGCTAATCCAGTTTAAGGCAAAGTTTTTGAACTCTGTTACGTCAATTCTTAAAGCAAAATGTAATAAGGTTCTTGCACTTCTAATATGAATTCTTCTAAATGTTGCAATCTTTTCATTATCAAAGGAAGAATCAATCAAAAATGGGACCCTATTGGTCAAAGTTAAATGATAAAAATATTCACAATGAACTTCTACTAATTCTTCCTTAGTCTCTCCGTGATACTGGGAAATATTTTCAAAAAATCCTGGTTCATCATAAAACCTAGGTCTTAATTGAGGGGTTATAGAATTGGATATATTTAAAATATCATGGTTTAATTCCTCTAAAATGTTTTCAAGATTTTCCAAAGTCTTTAAGTTTCCAACCGATGCAAAAAGCTTGAAATATGATTTACTTCTAACTCTGGATAATAAATAATCAAAATAAAATAAAATGAAATCATAATTGTTATGATCAAATGCTATATGTAAAGCATCAGGATCGAACTCATATGTTTGCAAGCTAGGATTAAATCTTATCCCTCGGGACACAGATTCACGCAATTGGGGAGACTGTAATTGTTCGACCACGAAGTCTATATCTGTACCATTAGATCTAGAGATATCGTCAAAACTTAAGACTGGAGGCTTTCCGTTTCTAAAACTGAATTCAATATCCATCTGCTGACAAACACACCAAAGTTTTCTTCTAAGCAGAGCTTCCTGTGGTTCTAATTTAAGGTGACTCTCTGGTCTGTGTAAACCTATTTCTTGAGCATATCTTATGGCAACCGATAATAACATATAATTAACATCAGCTACCCCACCTAATTCCAATCCTATCGATAATAACAAAATTCCTTGGATAGTCTCGACCCCTTGGCCAATAACTGATATACTCCTAAAATGATGTACAGCAGAATCGAGGAGTTCGTTTTGAAGCTTGACCAATGCATTATCACTCATTCGACCTAAAATTTCAGAAGTTTTTGAGTCTATTTGTATGGATGACTCCCCCGATCCAGGTGCTTCATCATTTTTATCGGCTAAATGACCTGCTAGTTTACTGCTGATTGCCAAAAAAATAGCCGAAATTAAAATCAAGTATTGGGAAGAATTCAATCGTTCACTTCCATAGTACTTCCCCAATAAGTCTCGAATAGTCCGCAAGGGAACTAAGAATTCCAAGTGCAGTAAAGACATTAAATAGACATCTACCAAGGCATAAATATATTCGGAATCTTTTAATAAAGGTCTTAGTATAATTCTATTATGGTTCTTCGGGGTTATAATCATCGGATTAGCCCATTTTAACAATGATCTTCTTGCTCTGACGTAATAAAAATAAGGAAATCGATTAAACTGCTTCAAAATAAATTTCTTCTCTGGTGCCAAGCTCTTCTCTATCCATTCCATAGACTTTTGTGAACATACCGATAAGAAGGAATGACTTTCAAAAAATTGTTCTCTCAAGGAAACAAAAAAGTCTGTTCCCTCATCAACTGTTTTTGAGTGATTAGAACCAGCAATTCCCTTTACATATTTATCATCCTGACTGGATCCAGTATTCTTAGAAACCACCCCTGTGCTGTCATTCATTTCATCATTCAGAGATATGTCTAGTGTACTCTCTCCTCTCATTGCCTTTAGTTTTTTACCTGACTTGAGCAGTTTAATTCCCTTGGTCTTCGGGGTCTTAAGGTGACTTCCGTTCCTTCCTGTTTTCTCCGAACCATTATTCTCATCATCTTCATTGTCACTGGTGCCATGGTCATTGTCATCGTCCTCTTCACCATCCTCTGGGTTCCTCTCATCATGATCTTCGTCCTCCTCTTCTTCATCTTCTTCTTCATCGTCTTCACCATCGTAGTAGTCATATTCTTCACTACCACCAGGCGGAGTCCCTTTAATACTATTGGGATAACTGGACCCATTTCGTGGATTGGACCCTTCATTAATACGGCCACTATTACCATTACCATTGATGGTATCCAACTTGTGGGACATATTAAAGATAAATCCTTCTAATCTTGACATCCGATCCTCCATTATTTTCATGGATTTGGCATTAGAAACCCTTTTTAATGATCTATTCTTTGACTTCAACGATTCCTTTTTAATCTTCTCCACATATTTACAATTCATTTCTTCCTTCAGTTGAATGCAATTTAAGCAAGGACTTTCTCCACTACATTTGATTTTCTTCCTTCTACAAGTCTCACAAGCCACCCTTGTTCTCTTCTTTGAATCTTCCAGAGTCATCTTGTGATGGCAATTAATCCCTGTTACAGATTCTTGACTTACGAATGGCTATTGGCAATGCGAAGACGTAACAGTGAAACGGATGACGGAACGCAAACTGCGATGAAATCCCGGGAGGACTCGCACATGAAACCGAGCTCCGAATGGCTGCAAACACGAATGGGAAATCAAGAGAATATAATACATTAGACGATATGGTACACAAGGTGATATACAATACAGTATGGGACTCAATATAATCAACCTCAATAATCGTGGAAGAAATTGGGAAGATTAAACGTTTGTGAATATAATAAGGCAGCAAAATTATTATCATCGATAGGATCTGGTAACGATTCAATGTCAGGGATTAGATTAAAATTTTGCTGGGAATCTGAGTATGACGTGGGTGGATTTGGGTTAGATTCAAACCCTGTGCTCTTATTGATGATATTTGATAGTCTTGGTTCAACATGCTTATAATTGGTGGTACGATAATTGTGGTTATAGGGATAATTGTGGCCCCTGGGAGGTTTTAAGTCGGATCTGAGAGCCTTTATTGTATTATTGTTATTGAATAACCTGGGGAACACCCTTTCCACCGAAGTAAAGTATTCCTCCAAATTATACTCTGGAAACGTTAGATCTAATCTTTCCTTCACGAATACTAATAATAGCTTCAACAATATTCTTACAATTACATCATAGGTGGAGATCTTTTCGTCCCGTTTGAAAGCATCAACCCAATTTTCACAATCCGGCAACGTACTTCGAAAGCAAAACACATTAAAAGCCGAATCGAGTACTAATTTACAGTCATCAATTAATTGTTTGCCTTTGGGATCATCCTTCCATCTGGCCTTGTCTTTCGATAAGTTTTCAGTATTCAGAACACAAGAACATAATAGACATGAGAGTCCTTCAAAAGCATGAAATATAGTCCATCCTATCATTAAAGTAGACATCTTTGAGATTCCTATATTTCTAATCGAGTTCAAAATGGATCTGCATACAGATTCTGATAAGATAATCCGATCCTTGGTTTCCTTCGCATCATTCCCCAGAGGACATCCGCCACAGTTTTGATAAATCACTGATCGATTAATTAATAAATAATGAGACATGAAATTCAAGTTCAAAGTGAATATTGCAATCCTATCAGATTCGGATCTTATGTCTGAAAATAATTTGAAAGCATCTGGGGTGTCATTGGAATCCGCAAATTGAAATTCTGGTAATGATATGGGAGGTCTTAAGCTTGGTTCCATATTTTTAGCCAAATTAATTAAATCTTGGTTGATTTCCCCAATTCGAGAATGAAATAACAACACATCATGATTTTCTTGTTGAGCAGTAGCACTAAAAACTAATTGGTATGATTTCCGCTCAATTCTTTTCAATAAAAGCGAATGGTAAATATAGTAGAAATTGACCCCTCTATACTCACAGCTATCAGTAACAAATTTATTCAAAATATTATGATTACCTTTTTTAGAACTATTGGTATTGGATTTTTGGGATAACCAAATTGGAATTTTAAATTGGTCAACAGGTTCTCCCGTGAAAGAACAAATATCTTCCATTTTAATCAAAGGACTCTTACCACTTCTATAACAAGTAGTCATGTCCATTAATTCACATACCCACCATAATCTTCTACAAAGTTCCTTTTTATCGACCACTGATAAGGAATCATTTGAAGAAGAATTATCAGAAGTATTTTGACCTATTTTATGAATACCTAGATCTTGGGCATAACGTATCAACACAGAAGTAAGCATATAAACCAAATGGAAATCCGAAGCGTAATGGGATTCAACATATATAATCATTAATGATAAGCATTGAAGGGTTGATATTCCTTCATTTAATACCGAAATCTTTTCATAATAACAGATAGCATTATTAAAGAAATCCTCTTGTAATTTAGAAAGAATGGAATCAGATAATTGATTCAAATTATTATAGTTTTTCCGGAGCTCTGAATCGGAAGCAGGTCTATTTGACAAACATAAGGCTAAGGCAGTATTCATAATGATCAATTCACTGAATTTAAATCGATGATTAACATGTCCCTTATTATTATTTGGACCATTGTGAGCGAAATATAACGAAAATAAGTTTTTTATATAGGTACCACACACCAAGTATCCAAACAAATAATGAGAATCATAATAAGCATCCAAGATCTCAAATATTAACTGAGGATTATTAGGAAAATATCCAAGGTTATGGGTGGCAGAAATGAGTTCCTTATTAGGAGGATAAAGCCAAATATCACTCGAGCTTTTAATTATATTATCTATCAATACTGGCATATTTTCTATGGGAAGAAGCACCAGAGGATCTTTGTATCTCTGTCTTAAATATTCCAAACTTGCTTTTGAAAAGATGGAATAAACCGTATTAATCCCAATATATTGTTGTAAGGCATTCTGATTGTTAGGAGACGGAGATTGTTGACTTGAAGCAGGAGACTCTTTACCCTCCAGAGAACCTGTAAATGAAGGAATTCCACGAACATCACCACTAGAATCACCACCAGGGGATTCATCAGTTTCACTGGTAGAAGAGAAGCTACTAGTGCTCCTCTGAGAAATAGTCATATCATCATTATTCAAAGCACCAACACTACTTCTACTGTCTGAGTCGGAATCATTCGAGGAACCGGTTCCTCTAGTATCTAACTTATTGGACAAGTTGAAAAGAATACTCTCTAGCGACTGTAGCCTCTGATTAATCAAACTGATCTCTTCTTTATTGCTGGTCTTCCCCTTACCTCTCTTACGTTTCTCTTTAAATTCCGGATAAATACAAGCAGCATGGTGACTAACACAAGTACTACAAGGCTCTAGCCCATCACATTTACATTTACGCTTTCGGCAAGAAATGCAGGCTATTCTTATTTTCTTCTTAGCATCCATAACTGTCTCTATGTCAACTATGTTTAAGATAAATTATAGGGACTGATTACCTGATATGTAGGTTGCCGGGAAAGGGCTTTAACTAGTGAGATGCGACGGGTAGAAAAAATGTTACCGGGATCCGGTGGGGATTGACCCCAGGAAGCACACATGTTCTGAGGCGGTATGGTGGGGAGGGGAGAACCAGAGGGGGTATAGATAACTGGGGGGGGTATAGAAATGGATATGTGAATTTAGGGTAATATTGACAGGTCGTTGGAACGGTCGTTGGTACTTGTGCTTGTGGGTGGGTGGGAATGGAGCTTTGTAAGTCGGCTCTAAGCCGGTTTCATAATCAAAAACTCGCAAGTGATCCCTGTCACGTGTGATTTCTTGTTGGTTACCTAGTTGGCAGCTGGCAATGGCCACTAGCGACTGGCAACTATTCTATGGTGGACCTAATGCTGCTCTCGTCACAGACTAGCGGTAGAAGTGTACGGCTGTTGCGATGTTTGTGTGTACTATATGCGAGTGGTGATTTTTGCAGCCATTGCTTATGACGAATCCGGTGCTTATTGTCCACTGCTGGATGGTTTTATTTTGATGGGTTCTGCTATAGATGTGATAGATACTCTAGAAACAAGTTATACAGTAATTGCCGATGCCCCAAACACTAGTGGTGCCCAAATGCATATGGGTACTGCACCGCTTGTATGGCAATAGTGCTGCTGCTTCTGCCTCTCTCTCTGGGGTTGTCGTGTCTCACCACCGCATAAAATTTTCAACTGTCGAATCTAACAAAGACAGTTACCACTAATGGCTATTAAGAAAGCTAACCCCATATTGGGGAGTAAAGAAGACCAGAACTTCGCTGAGGCCTTGAAATTGTACGATAACAAGCAATATAAGAAATCATTGAAATTAGTTGATGCTAACTTGAAAAAAAATTCAAACCATGCTGAATCATTGGCATTAAAAGGTTGCATTAATTATCATTTAAATGGTAAAAATTCTGGTAATTCCGCTGATAAAGCTGATACCGAAGGATATATCTTAAAGGCAGTAGACAAGGATCCTTCTAATTATCTTGTAGACCATTTGGCTGGAATTTACTATAGAGCTAATGAGATGTATCCTCAAGCTTGTAAATGGTTAAAAGCAGCAGTTGAGAATGGATCTCCTAATAAACAAATTTTAAGAGACTTGTCGATTTTAGAAATTCATACCAGAGATTTTAAGGATTTGATTAACACCAGACAAAAGTATTTAGAATTTCAACCTGGTTATAGGGCCAATTGGACTGGGGTAGCTATTTCTGCTGATTTAAATAAGAATTATAAAATCGCCATTTCTACTTTAGAAAAGATTGAGAGTATCATTAAGGATCATTTACAAGAATCTGACCTTTATGAACAAAGTGAATGTATTTTGTATAAGAATGATTTGATTTTCAAACTGGGTGATATTAATAAAGCTTTAACTCAATTGGATATTGATAAATCATATATTAAAGATCAATTGTCATATTTAGAATACAAAGGTAAGTATCTAATGATATTGGATCGTCTAGATGAGGCATCTATAGTCTATCGGAAATTACTTCAAAGAAATCCTGATAATATTGAATACTATAAGAATTTAGAAATTTGTTTGAAAATTCATGAGAAGCCTTTAGAATCCAGAATTAAACTATACGAAAATTTGGGGAAATTCTATCCAAGAGCTGATCCTCCAAAGTTTTTACCTTTGATGTTTATTCCTTCAACCAATCCAGCTTTCACTACTAAAGTCCTGAATTATGTTTTGGAACAATTAAAACGTGGTATCCCTGCAACTTTTGTAAATATAAAACCACTTTTGAAAAATCCTAAAAAATTGGCTATTATTGAAAAATTGGTGATGGATTTTTACCAAACTGAAATGAAAACCTTGGACCCAACTGTTGAAGTTTGGACTTATTACTTTTTGTGTCAATTATATATTTATAAGAATGACTTGGAAACTGCTACCAAGTACATTGATTTGGCCCTTGATCATTCTCCTACTTTGGTAGAATTATATATTTTAAAAGCTAGAGTCTTGAAACATTTAGGTAACATGGCAGAAGCCAGGAAAGTCATGAATGAGGGTAGACTTTTGGACTTACAGGATAGATTCATCAATTCTAAAGCTACCAAATATTATTTGAGAAATAATCAGGTTGATCAAGCTGTTGACATGATTTCTATGTTTACTAAATTGGATGATCAAGCTGTAAATGGATGTAAAGATTTACATACCATGCAAGCTAACTGGTTCTTGACTGAGAGTGCCGAAGCTTATACGAGATTATATAAGCAATATGAATCTGAACTATCAACAGAATTAGCTAAAGCAGAATCCGATAGAAACCCTGAGTTAATTGCTGATTTACAAGATAAAGTTGATATCAACAAAGGGTTGGCATTGAAAAGATTCCATGCCGTTGTCAATGTTTTCAAGATCTTTCATAACGACCAGTTTGATTTCCACTACTATTGTCTCAGAAAAGGGACTGTAAGAGATTACATTAAACTTTTAACATGGGAGGATAATATTCACGCTACTCCTATTTATGTTAGAGTGATTAAAGGATTATCTCAAATTTACTGGGACCTTTATGAACAACAACAAAATTTGAAACAAAATGAGTCCACCGATAGTGAAGCAGATAGCAGAGGCAAAAAAACTGGTAATAACAAGAAGAATAAAAAGGCCAAGGCTCAATTTTTGAAACAGAAAGAATCGTTAATAGCCAAAGTAGAAAGTGAAAAAGATGATCAGGATCCATTAGGAACTCAATTATTACGTGATTTGATGAGCAATTCCCAAGGTGATATCATTGATAATTTAATTAAGATAACTACTCCTTTATTGAATGAAGCTAAGAATTATCAATTTACTTGGGAATTATCATTCAAGTTGAATTTAATTAAGAAGAAGTATGTGTTATGCGTACAAGCGATCAAAAACTTGAATAACTTGATTAATCCAAAAGGAGACTTAAAGTTGATCAAGATCAAAGACATGATTTCATCGTTAATGGAAGCGGTCAAAAATGATGATTCCGTCAACCAAGCCATTAAACAGGTGGTGGAAAAATCAGTAGTCAGTAGTTTCCCCGAATTCGGAACCCCTGAATTCAATACCATTTATACACATTAACTACAATAGATTACATACACATAATATATATTTATACTCCACATAGAAGTTATTACTTATGAGTTAATCCAATTATCTACTTGACCTCTTGCCACAGATCCAGCCAAGTTTAATGTCTGTTTCCCCAACGGAAAGTAACTTACAGTATACCAAATAGCACTAAGCAATTGTATGATTGCAAAAATTATCGATAATAAAGTATTCTTCAACCCCACACTACACACCAATGTTAACACAATACTAGTAACAAATACCACGGTGAAAATAAGTCTTGTGGACAGAAATAAATGAAGTAAATATGCCTTAACTCCTTGTAAGACCCCAAAACTTATCAAGAATAAAATTGATCCTAAAGACCATAATAATGCAAATTTTCTAGGTTTCAATGATAATACCGGAAATAAAAAGATACAGATCAAATAACAACACATTGACCCACCAAATGTCAAACCAAATATCAACATTCTATCCCACCTACTCAATTCAAAGTAGCCAGGCTCTGTAGTGACGTAGTTTTCATCATCTTCCAAATATACCGAGTTGTCTCTAAAGGGATTTAACCGTTGCAAACGAGTTTTAAATGTCGAGTTATTTTGTGAAGCGGTTGCAGGTGGTGGTAAGGGAGCTCCACTGGTTTCTTCCTGGGATAATGGAGTATAATTACTACCAAAAGACTTGAAAAAATTCATAGCTACAGTACCCAACTGGTTCTTGTTCTTAGTTGTAGCTGGTTCTGATTCAGGCTATCGGCGCGGGATTTCTGCCGACCTGGTTAGCACAAAATTGTCTTTTCAACTGAATCAATGGCTACAGAAACCACAGAAAGACAGTTTGTGTCGAACTACTTGCAGTTGGTATCATTGAGTAACGATGCCAGCGATACTACTTTCAATCGTCCTGAAGATTATAGCACCCTTGAATCACTCGGGCCCACATTACCAGCCCTCAAGACCAAATTACCAAGTAATACCAAACAAGCCCAACTAGTGAATGTCACCTTCAAGTCCATTAAACCACCACACAAATTTCAAACAGAATTATCTCAAGTCCCTGATAGCGAATCTATTTTCTCCGTCAAATCTATGTTGATCGATTCATTGGAGCTCCATAAAAGTCATATCAAACCATCTGATTTAAAGCTTTTGTTGAAGGGGAAAGTTATTCAGGATAATGCTGTTTTATCGTCTTTGGATAATCATAATTTCATGTGTATGATAACACCACCTGCCTCCAGCCCTAGCACTGAACCTCAGGCCAGTCCTGTTGCCAATCCTGCCGATAGTGGTGCCAAGTCTGGTGATAATGATGACCCTGATATGGCCATTGATGAAGTGGCTGACTTGAAAATACAACCAGATACCTGGCAGAAGATCCACACCATCCTCAAGCAGGACCTTAACAATGATATGAAAGCTCTTACAGTATTAGAGAAGTTTAAATCTAGCATTTGAATTATATATTTAATATACATGTAATCACCGTTATCATTATACAAGTTGGCCACGCAGGCGGTTGGCCATGCAAGCATCTGGCACCATAATTACCCATGGACACATGGACATGGAGGTGGTAAGATAGTGGGATGGCAGAACTTCATGGACTCTTTATCCATCTATTATAAACCATATAGTTTAACCTCTTTTCAGCAGGTTTGTCTACCCTTCTCTCATGGAGGTAGTAGGCACCTATTCCAAGACCAACACCAACTACAGGGTCCATAAGCCTTGAAATTAAATAGTTGTATTGCATTTCTGGCAATAGCTTTTGTCAGTTGCAGTGAAAAGTTTTGATTGTGAGACTCGCAAATGGCTGTGAAAAATAGGTGCTGCAAATATGGCCCAGCTAGATACTACGAATTGATTTATGATGAGTGAGAGTACTTATAATATATGCATTTTTATATATCCGTGCCCTAGGTCAAACTAGACCTAGACGCTTTTCTACTAAATCTCTTCTTCATTTTGTTACTGATATTATTGTTCCATGCCACTCCACTCATTATGGATCGATTAAAGCCATATACATCATGAATATCGTCATCTTGATTTGCTAGTAAGTTCCTTTCTTGCTCATTCATCTGAGGAGCTGGAATTGAATTCTTCTTGTGTCTTAATTTCTGTCTTTGTTTAGAAACAAATGCTCTACATTTGTTAATTTCATCTTGTGATAATGATCCATATCCATATCCACCAATCTTTTTAAAACAATTATCAACAATTAGGTTGGGATCAATTAAACTTTTTGGATAACTTTGCAAAAATTGAAATACTTCAATTTGTTCCAGCTCGGAATTTTTGCTTTTTGGTTTTGTGTTTTGAAATCCGTCACTATCCAAGCATGTCTTGCATATTGTTAAGGAAAATCTGAACAATGTTTTGGATCCCTCATACCATAGGATGTCCCATATTCTTAATACACTCTCTATAGGTAATATACCTACAAATACAGACATAAACCATGATGTGGTCACTAAAGTAACTGGTGGAAGTTTAGTTAAGATTTTATCTTCCGATAAAATTTCCCCTTCGAATGTCTTCCCAAGTATTGACCACAACAGAGGTATATACTCCTTGATACATAACATTAAAACCCCTTGATCGGTATGGACACCTTCAAGATCATGAGAGTGTACCTTTGGGATAATTCTTTCGGTTAATATCACTAACATCCAAAATGCTCGTTCTTCAGTCATAAATAATAATAAAAGCCCTGCTAAAAAATTAAGTGACTGACAGTATCCAATTTGGGGTTGATAATGAGCAAAGGCCACCAATACTCTTCTTAAGGATCTAATCATTGGGGTGTCCGTGGTAGTTGATTCATCATCTGTCTTACCTCTTGTGGTAGATTTATTACTAATGGCATCATTAAAATAGATATTATCAGGAAATGTCCGATTTAAATCTCTTTCTATTACTTCAGTATCTTTATTTTTAATATTCTTGGTATCTCTGACAATTTTGTCATAAATCCCTACATGCTTGTTAAGTTTTTCATACCCACCGGCATAAAAAAACCATGCACTGCCTCTCCATTCACCTGGTATACCTCTTCTTATCATCTTTTTGACCTTGTCAGACTTTGGTGGGAATCTGCTAGGTACCTCATTATCTGATTTTAACAGTAATCCGTTATTCTTCATTAAAAGATTCCACTTCTTTTTCCTATTAATGGTGTATTCTGAATATTCTCTAAACCATTTATTATACTCTTCTTTAGTAATACTTTTATGCAATGATACTTTCTTGAACCCGTACCGGTCGTAATCTTCCTTTAATATCTCTTGAATATTCTTCGGAGTTAATGGTTTCACATACAGCTTTCGCTTTAGATTAGCCAACAATTCGGCATTAACGGGCTCATCTCCTCGAGAATTGGAGTTATTGTTCAAATCAAGCTCTAACCCACTATCAAACCTCGAAGTAACCCCATCCACCTGTGATTCTTGGTGATTATTTGTGCCGTTGGCCTCGCCAGGTCCATTGGTGACTTTGCTCCTCTCATCTCCCTTTAGACCTTCGGGCCCTTGGGATTGCTGAGTGCCAGAGTCATCTTCAGACTCATCCCCGTACATGTCCAACAATGAATAGTTATTGGAGTACCCTGACCCTGATCGTTGATGCAGTTTCCCACCATTCACTGTGGATTGGAGTTTATTTTCCGAGTCCAGAGACTTTACTTGGAGGTAATCCAGTCCATTGGCCCTTGAATTACTCATTCCATGCAATTATTAATGCTTTCTTGGACTCCAAACTAGTAAACTCCACTAGCAAATTGGTATTTAAAGTCTCCACTGATCGAGTAATTCACACCTTCTCTGGTGCGTTAGCGAGCAGTTTTTTGTATGCGCACCAGAGCTGATATATACTTAGTATAGATACAACAGTAACAATCTTGATTCAACAACTCAGATCATAACTTTGGAATGTCTTGGAGAGACAGGACTTGGGTCAGCAGGGTTTATGATGCTTGTCGTCCCATGGAATTACAAGGTGGTTTAATTATATCAAGTTCTCGACAGCAGTATACGTTTTTTGATCATGCCAATTATCAAGTCAACTGCTACGAAGGAGCTGTTCCTATGATGACCACTAAGGGTGGAAGACTTTATGATGTAGCTACAGCTAATTTACCTAGGGTGACAGCGTCCTGGAAGGCGTTCACGCAAAATGATGTCAGGGGTTCATTTAATTATAGTATAGTGCCTATTATTTATTCATTAGCTGCTCTGGCAGTTATAACTTGGTTCTTAACGTTATTTGTGTTGACCAGTTATACGATAAAACCATCTATTTTGCTAAAGTCATCGACGGTGCTATCATCGGTGTTTCTTTTGATAGTCATTGTTAGGAGTATATATGACTTACATGAACAACAACAAGATGGGTATTTATTTGGGGCCACCTTATTAAACTCGATAAATTCCCCTCTATATCTTTTAATTATCGATTTGTTGGTGGTATTCTTACTTCAAATAAATCAGGTCCAGGTAATCATGAGATTATTTCTGCGGCAAAATGATAAACGATTAACTCTTGTGATTGGGATGACTGCAATTATTTGCTCCCAAATTATATGGGCTATCTCGAAATTTTATAATTTCCGCCCTGGAAGTGAAGCAGGAGATATTTTACCTACATTTATTTATTTAACTAGGACTGCCATGGCCTTATGTTATGCTGCTTTAATATCAGTATTTTTGATATTGAAAATTAATTATATCTTGGCTAATAGAAGAATTTGGGCTTTGACATTATTGACATTTATAATGATCTATGGTCCTGTGGCTTTTTTTGTAGCAGATGTGGCCAATGCATTTATTTATGAACTTTCGGAAATATTCTCCGTGGCTTTATATGTGATCTGTGTGGTAATTCCTTGGGAATGGTGTAATAAGTTTAATTTAATTATGAGAGCTAAAGAAAAAGAAGGGGTATTGGGGAGAAGGTTCTATGAAGATGAATTATATGAATTAGATGGATTGGAATTGTTCATAGAAGAGGAATGTTCTGAAACTGAAGTTGGTTCAAATGATAGAGGTGACGAGGAATCTGGCTTTGACAACAATGCCAATGATGATAATGGGGGCCAGAATATGTATGACCCACTAGATGCTCAAGAGGCTGGACCTTCAGCAAATAATGGTCAAAATAACGATAATGGTGATGCCAGGGCCACTACAGCTTTAGGAAGAAGAGGTAAAGGTCGAAAGCTAAGGCTCGTGAAGGCTAAAAAGTGCCCAGGAAAGGAAAGCGCTGGTAGATATATCAGTGGGGGGCACCTTCCCGCCAATACCAGATATGGTCTTTCTAATACTATTGATAGGACTAAGCAAGCATTTCTTGATATAACAGATAAGGTGATTGCAACCGGTTTTGCGATCCCAAGGTCAGTAAGTGTACCAAGCTCTGGTTCTCCTGAAAATAAAGGGGGCTCTATTCCACTTCAATTATTCAGAAAAAAGGGTGATAATAATGACATGCACAAAGAGATCCACCCACCAGCTTCATTGAATTCGAATCAAGATCCACTAAGGAGTGTATCTGATAATGGTGCTAGAAATAGAAGAGATATATTTGTTTATTCGACAAAACAAGTTGTCCTTGGCGAAGATGATAATGATGATGACGATGACCATAATAATGACAATAACGATAACGATAACGATAACTATAACGAAAACAACTATGGAGATGGTGCTACTAATAATAATAATGTAAATTAGTGATTTAGCTATGCTAAGTTGTGTATATTAAGGTTAGTTTATAGACTTTGTATTAACATGTTCATATTTATGAATACTTTACTTTTTTTCATGTCCTCTTTTAGCTATTTCTGTACAGACATCTTCATACCCTGGTATGTGAATGTATTCCACGTTACTCTTTGTAAGCTTGTCATAACTGGAATTTTCCTTGACAAAATCTCCGGGCTCCACAACTCCTACAAAGCAGCTAGAGATATCAGTTTCCAAGATTCTATCCACACAAGGAGCATTACCACTTAGTCTAAAGCTACAAGGCTCCATTGACGTATAGATCTCAGTACCTTTGGGTACTTTCCGTTCTCCAGACTTTTGGTAATATTTCTCTAATGCACATTGTTCGGCATGTGTATTTCCTGGTAGTTCCCTTGTGTGTCCGGTTTCCAATATTTCTCCATCATGTACCAAGACAGCTCCTACGTTGAACTGGGTTTGAGTTTCTCCACATTTTTCTGCTTCCTTTATGGCTAATTCCATGTATTTCCTATGAGGTTTGATAGCCCAGTCCGGGTATTCGGTTTTATAGGACCACGACTTATCAGATGCTTCATATTTATAAGCATGTAACCATAAATCTAGATCATTGGGACCAGGATCAGTGTATAGAGCCACATCACACACTGGACAATTATGACCTGATAATACTTCACCGTCTTCTTGAGGATGAATCCAAGTAGAGATAGCCTTATCCTTACCAATCCTATCCAATCTTTTGATAATTTCTGAGCTTTCTCCCTCGTTGTTCTTACCAAGGTTTGGTCCCCAGACAAATGAATTGGAATATATGGGATCATTAGCTATTGGATGTCCCATATATTGAAGATGTACTCGGATTTGATGAGTTCTTCCTGTTAATGGGGAACATCTTACAATGGAACTATTGGATTCCTTATCATAGGAAATCCTCTTAAATACCGTTCTTGCTTCTTTCCCGTCAATAGGGTCTACTCTATTTAGCCCTAACTTGGGAGATATAGTTCTTAAAGGTTGATCGATTACCGTCTCTTCGACCGGAAACTTTCCAACAACCCTAGCAATATACTCCTTCTTGACACTTCTGTCCTTGATTTGCTGAACAAAGGCATCAGCTCCCTTAGCATTTTTCCCTAGAAACATTAACCCACTCGTCAACCTATCCAATCGATTACAAGGATGTACAACTCTCCCCATTTCATGCTGGAATATTTTAGTTATAGTATTGTACCTATATCTTCCTGTCGGATGTACTGGCACCCCAGAGGGCTTGTCAATAGCAAGAATATTTTCATCTTCATATACAACTTTTATCTCTCTTGAACTTACAGAAGGCTCATGTCTGTGACATCTGTGGCTTATTAAATCACCATTACGGACAATAGTCTCTAAATTAGCAGGTTCTTTGTTAATGGTGACTTGTCCAGCAGCTATTGCCTTTTTATAGAATGCTGCGTCTCTATCCCTAAACTCAGTTACAAAAATATCCAATAATGGTCTGTCTCTCCATCTCATTTTGCAGTACGTTAAGTAAGTGAAGAAATACGGCAGTACTCTTCTTAACCTTCCATCAATTATATAACCAGCTCCTTCTGTTTCTTCTTCAAAAATCGTCTTCTTCTCAGCCAAGGTATTGGTTTCGTCCTTATACTGGTTCCCTCCCAACTGCTCATAAGCCGTCAATGTGTTCTTATCGATCTCTTGTCTTCTCATTCTAAAACCATTGTTATCTCTCAATTTCGATTTCCCGGTAGGATTCTTCTCCTCTGGAGACTCCGAGGCTGCTCGTTTGGTTCCTGTTGTACTGGTAAGCTTATCGGCCATCTTGTGGATATGTCTTCTTAACTGTAGGAGTGCTACCGGTCTCAGTCTAGAGAGCATAAATCCGTTACAAGTACGTCAATTGGTGATGAGGTTTTGCGAACGGTGATTTTTTTCAATTGCAATGAGATGATAGTTTATATTTTACAACTACATATATAATACAATCTAGATGATTCCTTGTTTCTTCAATTCTATATAATCACTCTCTGACATGACATTTCCTTCATTATCTTCCACTTCAATGGAGTTTTGGAGTTCTCCTTCTTGTAATTTCTGTTGTTTTTTAATGACACCCCACAATTCAAGTGCTTCATTTATGCTGGTGATATTGGTGAATAATTTCATTTTAGTACTTTCAATCCCAAGAAACTTCAATCCCTGTTGGTGTTTAGGAGACCCAAAATGTTTCTCAAATGCTACTCTTCCTTTATAGGAGATGTTTCCACATATCTCACAGGTGTAAGTATGATGCAATCCTTGGAGCTTGTATAACCAGAAGGGGATAGGGGCTCCGTCAATTCCAGTTGGAAGTTGTTTAAATATTTCTCTGTCTTCATCGTCGTCATCTTCGGATCCTGGATGATCAGAGTCATCAGATGGGTCGGAGTCAGCAGTGGTATACTCTGATTCGTTTTCTGCCAACTCTGATGATTCAATCATCTTTTCCCGTTCTGTCATAGCATCCCGTCTTACCACATCACCGATGGTGTCTTCCAAGATATCCTTAAGTAAACTGGTCATATATTGGATTTTGAATTCATTAAAAGCTACCTTATCTGGAGAACCTTCCTTGGTGGATGGTCTGGCTCTGTCTTCACTGGCTCCATTTTCATCAACAGAAGTTCCCAGCTCTTCCATTTTCTTAGCGTTTTTCTTATGCTTCTTCCCTTCTAGGTGTCCCTTATATACAGTTTCCTTATTGAATACTTTTTCACAAGCCCTACAATAGACTTCACCCTTCTCATTGGGTTCACCCTCTTTATGCTGGGTTTGCAGTTGTTCTTTACTACAAAACTCCTTGTAAATTTCCAGCTCAATTTGAGCCATATTTGTCAAAGGATTGACCCTCTGGAAAAAAGTTGTCAAATAACCAGATAATTCAAGGACGTGCAGATTATAATCGACTCGTCCGGTAACTCCCTCATAAGGAACGTTATCAAAGCATTTCAAATACTCTATATATGAAATGTCTTTGCCTGTGAGTCTTATATAGTCCTGGTGAAAGGATCGGAGACCCAAATACTTACCAAATGATTCTTCTGCAGAGAATAAATTATTTATGTCAATCTTCCTATTGGCCTCTTCACTCAAGATAAATTTCCGTTTAACCTTCATCTTACCCTTGCTGGTGGTCTGAACACCTTCCATGGGGGTACTGGAGTACATGGAATAAATAGAAGCCAAATCTTCGTGCTGAGTATTCAAATTGTCGTTGGTTTGGTCTCGAAGACCATCAAATAAAGCATCAAATTGTTTGAAATCCTGTTCAACATCAGTTATCTTATCAAGTGATTCTTTCACTAATTCATCACTGAGGCTTACAATACTCTTCACTTGACTGTCGTAAGTATCTTTGAACTGCTTGAGTTCATGTTTCTGTAGAAGAGTTTCCTTTTGTGGTCGTTTAGATTTGGTTGATAAAATATCATCTTTGTCTCGAACGCTCTGTGGGATGACATCGGGGTTTTTGCGAAAACGCTTGACACTGGCCTGTCGAATAACGTCTATCTCCTCTAGTCTGGCTCTTTGAAGCTCTAGCAAATGGGACATCTACCTGTGTATATGGTTTACTTTAATGGTGAAAAGAACCGCATCGATGGATGTCGTGGTTCCTAAAACTGCCGCGACATTTATCGTGATAGTTTTTTGGATCGGTGATTATTTCTGGTTGAAATGTTGCTGCGAACTGCTGTTGGTGTGTTAACAACTAGGACTTGAGTTTCACTTTATAGTCTTCATATCGTTTTTTAACTGGTTCCGAAACACACATGGTACCTGCAGAGGACATTGACTTATTTTTATTCACATATAACTGTGGGAAAAAGGGAATTGACCCGGATGTTTTCATCAGCAGACTAGCCAAGGTGCTCCCTAAAACCCTTTCTAGTTTGTACTGTTTCGGGGTAGAAGAGCTCTGTGGCATCTTGGAAGGATCTTCTGGTACGGCTGCTCACAGACATTTTCTTTTATTGAACCAAGCGCTCATAAAAGCATTGAATGAACGGTATGGAACTAGAGATACAAAGTTCCATACCATTGGCATGGTCCATCTTGGAGCTATTGGATTGATTGTTATTACTCCCTATCACCTGCAGTTCAGCAATATAAGGACTGCTTCAAGCGGATGTGGGTATTTCTACTCGTCTTTAAAAGGTGCTGTAGGTATGAGAGTGACTTATACACCATTGGGATTGAATAAGTCTGTTGAGCTCACGGTTGCCAATGCCCATTTACCTGCTTTTGAAGGGGACTACTACTATACCAAGAGAAATACCGATGTTATAAGACTTATGAGATCCCTTGATTTTGGCGATTCTTATAGTTTTTTAAAGCCTGGATCTCATTCATTTTTTATGGGTGATTTGAATTATAGAACTGTCAAAGATTTCAAATCCAGTACAAAAGAGATTGAAACTTTACGGCTCTTACAAGATCAAACTCTTTCTATGAGTCAACCAATTGAAGATTTGGTTCAGAAATATGATGAATTGAGTGTTGGGATTAGAAATGATGAAGTCTTTATGGGTTTTACTGAAGCTTGTATAAATTTTCAACCTACTTATAAATTTATACGGGGAACTGGGATATATAATCAGAAAAGAGCTCCATCATGGTGTGATAGGATTTTATATCAATCAACCTATAGAAATGACAATCTCGATATTGCCAGGAAAGATTCTACTGATATGTTACCTCGAATCAATGAATATAATAGTCTTGATACTATATTGACTTCAGATCATCATCCGGTTTATTTATCGATTACAATCCCCTTTAAACCACCTGAGCCAATTATTTCATCTAATGGTTATTTGAAGATTTTACCAAATGATCAAGTAATCGATCATTTTCATCGTAAAAAAGGTAAAAGTATATTCACTGATACTGTTAGTGGACCCACGCAAATCTATGTTAAATCCACTAGACTAGACAGAATCATCCAGAATTATTTAAATCCATTATCTGATCGGATCATAGGTAATTCATTATGGTTTACTGCTACTCCAAGTGGTAGATTAACGATCTTTTTATCTGTCTTAATTATTGGAGGCATTTATTTCTTTTATAGTTAAAGATATAATGTAGAGAATAAAAGCAGGTCCTTTTGTTTTCTGCTTATTGTGGGGTCGCTGTTTCCAAATTATGCATTTTTAGTATATTTATGATTTTTTTTTCATCAGATTTAGTTATAGCTTTGTATAATTCATGTTGGCCTTATTCATACCTGTAATTTGAATTCAGCAATTTAGTAAACACGTGATTTTTGCCTGGCGTTTGATGATACTTATGCTTTTGTCTTTTGCCAGAACTCATCAAGAAATTATTCTACTTTAAATCTATTATTTCTAAAATCTCCGCCAGAATTTCTCTATCTTTTTTTCTCTTATTAGAAACCCTAGGCTGTTAGTATATGGGGTTATAGCTAAACAAAAAAGATCAAAAGACATACCAATTTCGCACCTGGTTGATGGTAAGGCCCGTTTCCTTAGCCAACGGATCAACCTCCAGCTTTCTGATGTATGTTCGACTTGCATTGGCTGCATACCACCGGTTTAGTGCAGAAGTCTGTTTATCTGAAAACTTTCGAAGTTTCGGCCCTCTTGGCAATATATCCTCTTGGAATTTGAAAACATTGTCTTTTCCCTTAGTTTCCTTCCTATAGAAAGAATGCACTTGTTCTTCTAGCTTTTCTCGCTCATTAACCAAATTCAGAAATACCGTAACCAAATTATTAATACCCATAAGTTTTTCATATTCCTCTTGGCTAATGTTGGTAAGGTCAGCATAAAGTAAATTATCAAGACATCTATCTAATCGCTCTTTCATAGCCACTCCATCTATTTGAACATCCGAGCAAAACCTCAAAAGTTGTATTCGAATTTCCATTAAAGTCACATCTAATACTCCATTTTTATCATAATACTTGATTTTCATTATTTCAAAATTCAGATAAATAACTAGACCCTGAGGTTATTTATAGCGAGTACAGGGGCAAAATTATGAGCCTTCGCGGGGCTTATCTTGTTTTATAAGTGGAGCTCTAGTCGTGCATATGTGTGAAATGGGCTCCTGAGGTTGAGACTAATTTCTGCCTTTGGTAATTTTTTTTTTTTTTGTTGTTCTCTCAAGCAATAGCGAAAGGGGTGTAGAAAAGAATGGGAATAACTTCTAAGTTAAGGTTAAAAAAAGATAACAGCAATGACTCCATTGAGAATCCTTCTCAATCAGCTGATGATGTCGATGAAATAGACAATGAAAATCAGTCAATTCTCCTTGGTATCATTTCGCAATTAAGACCTGGTTCAGATTTAACAAAAATAACCCTCCCCACTTTTATCCTAGAGAAGAAATCAATGCTTGAAAGGATTGCAAATGCCTTCTTCACACCCGATTTGTTGTTAGCCGCTAATGATACAAGTGATCCCGTAAGAAGGTTCGCTCTTATAGTTGAATGGTATTTGTCTTGCTGGCATGTTGCTCCGAAAGCTGTGAAGAAACCTTTGAATCCTGTTCTTGGTGAGGTTTTCAGTTGCTTTTGGGATGATTTGCCGGAAGGTAAGCATGCCTACTATATTGCGGAGCAGACATCTCACCACCCACCAAAATCATCCTACTTTTATCTCTTACCGGAACTGAAAATAAAAGTCGATGGTGTAGTAGTTCCACGGTCTAAATTTTTAGGTAACTCATCAGCTGCTATGATGGAAGGATTGGCAAAGCTAACTTTAGGTGAACACGACGAAGAATATACTATGAATCAACCAAATGTGTACTGCCGTGGTATTTTATTCGGAAAATTGAAGTATGAATTGGGTGACCATATGATAATTACGTGTGAAAAAAATAACCTAGAGGCCGACATCGAATTCAAAACAAAGGGATTTATTAGTGGATCATACGATGCTGTTGAGGGTGTTATAAGAGATACCTCTAACCAAAATACTCTTTATACTATCTCTGGTAAGTGGAATGAAGTTATGGAACTAAAAGACGTGACAGGTGAAAGTGAGTCACTTGTTTATGACACCAGGAAATCAAACTTGGTCAAACCAAAAATTAGGCCCTTGGAAGTACAACTTCCTCATGAGTCTAGAAAATTGTGGAAAAATACTGTTGATGCTTTAGAAGACCGTGACCATACACGTGCAACTGAAGAGAAGTTCAAAGTCGAAGAGGAACAAAGGTTAAAAGCTAAGGAAAGGACTGAAAATGGGATCTCATTTGATCCTCAATTATTCACCTCTATTGACGACAAAGTACCCTTTATTGTTAATTCTGAATTCGATGTGAAATCATCGTCTCCTGAAGAGTTAACACTGAAGATTCGTGAAGTTTTTCCTATTGATAGTACAGCTTAGAATATTATATATAGGAGTAAGAGTAATATGATATATGCAGTAGTATTTTTCTCGCTCTCATTTTTAGTGCTTAAAAAAAAAAAATAACGTTACGTATACGGCGGTCATGGCTGATGTCGAACAAGAGAAACTATTGGAATTTATCAATTCCAAAGAGTTTGATATATCACAGTGTATAAAGCACTTAAAGATATACTCAAACTCTATTGGTGTGCACCATTTTCTTATTCAAAAATTGGCCACATATAACTATGATGAGATAGAATTCTATATACCTCAATTTATCCAATTGTTGGTAACATATGAAACTAATTCCATGGCTCTTGAGGACTTCCTTCTAGACTATTCATACAAATATCCACATTTCAGCCTTATTGTGTTTTGGTATTTACAGGCATATATTTTCGAGTTAAGAAATGATCCTGAATCATACTCATTTCAAACGGTAAGAAAATTCATTAATCAACTCCAAAACATAATGTTCAATCCTGAATCGCCCTTGAAGAGGAATCATGAATTCAGAGAAAATCTTCACCCAGCATTGGTTTCCATTGGATCGATTGCTGCTGCTTTTTCACTACCAATTAGCCTGCAGTACTCCCTTCCAGTCATAAAGTCACAATCAAAGCAACAAAAATCATTTGTTTTCCAATTAGCTAATTTTCAAAAAGCATTAACTAAAAATTTGACGTTGAAGAATAAGCGCTTGTCATCTGATACGAATGATGACCCTGGTAAAACCAGCAGTTCAATTAGAGGAAGTAATAGGAAATCTTCATCTGTTAATCTGCCCCGTAATTCACTGTCATTCGCTTCCGAGAGAGACAGTATCGATGACGCAACGGGATCTTCAGACGAAGAGCGTTATTCATTGGATTCGTCCTCAACATATAATGTTAGCTCTAAGAGACTAGATGAAATTGAGGATAACTTGAAAATTAACACTACGATCAAATCAAAAAAGGGTGTTTTTAATGCGACAATGTATAAGAATAAAGCAGAAGAACGGAGCTTTCTTCTGCAAATAGATAGCAAGGGATTATCAC
Source organism: Yamadazyma oceani (assembly GCA_030569555.1). Lineage (NCBI taxonomy): Eukaryota > Fungi > Ascomycota > Pichiomycetes > Serinales > Debaryomycetaceae > Yamadazyma > Yamadazyma oceani. The sequence continues at coordinate 352,787 of JAJMLF010000004.1, read as the reverse complement.
AGTCTCTTCCTGACTTGAGAGATACACGTGATACGATAGTAAGACCTTACATTTCGCCTACCGAATCAGAGACCTCCTTAAGCGTACCTCATTCTCCCCTGGTTAACATCAGCAAGTTATCACATCAGATCAAAGATGGCCAAATGAATTACGATATGCAGAGGAGAACTTTATATGTGAATTATGCAAGGAAAGAAACAGATTTTATTATGGCCCTTCAAAATGTGTCCTTCAGACTCTCACAGATTCCAAGAGAAGCTCGTTTGTCTGCTCTTCGTGCCGAGCTATCTATGATAAATGAAACAATATTGCCATCAGAGATTGATATACCCCAATTACTTCCGTTGACGAGTAGTAAAAATAAGAGATATCACAAGATATTGAAATTGAATGTTAACGAAGCTTGTGTTTTGAATTCAGCTGAAAGGGTACCCTTTCTTTTGTTGATTGAATTTTTGAGCGATGAGTTTGATTTTGATCCTTTGAATGAACACAATCAAAGAATAATTTTGAAAAGTGGTAAAAAGAGCATGGAAAGATATGAAGGTGACGGTTCTCCTCATAATGATACTTCTCGTGCTGATAGCGAGAACCTTCCGGAAAGAAATACTGACTTAATTAATAACGAGGCAGACTTGGGTGATAGGGACTCCATGCTTTTTCGTGATGGTCCTCGAGATCTAAACAAGCTTAAACTTCTTGAACGAAAAGATGATATAATCTCAGACGCTCCGAAGGCAAAACCGTTGGAGATGCCCTCAAGTGTTCTAGCTGGCCAAATGAGAATCGCTTCAGTTATGTTAAAACAATTAGAAGACTCTGGTAAAGAAAACAGCGATCAATCTGTCTCCATCAGAAATCGAATCATCGAGTCAATGATTTCTCTTCAAGATCAGTTTGATGCTATCAATTATGAGAAACTTAACCAACTTAAAGGTGATGATCCTGACGCCGGTGAAAGAAAGCTAGAAAACGATTTCAAGCTAGGAGAAGATTGGGCAACAAAGAGACTGAGGATTAGAAGATCAAGCATTTATGGGCATCTCGATAATTGGGATTTATGTTCCGTTATCGCCAAAAATGGTGACGACTTGCCTCAGGAAGCGTTTGCGTGCCAGTTAATTTCTATTGTCTCCGGTATCTGGAAGAGATCCAAGATTCCAGCGTGGACTAAAAAGATGAGAATCCTCATAACAAGTGCCAATACTGGATTGGTTGAAACTATCAATAACGCCATGTCTATACATTCCATTAAGAAATCACTTACCGAGCTTTCTATTACTGATGGCGATAATTCTAGGGGTCGAATTTTTAGCCTCTTAGATTACTTTGTCAAACTTTTTGGTCCACCTACTTCTTCTAACTTTAAAAGTGCACAGGAGAACTTTGCTCGTAGTTTGGCTGGCTATTCGATATTGTGTTACATTTTTCAAATAAAAGATAGGCATAATGGTAATATCATGGTGGATAGTGAGGGCCATATTATTCACATCGATTTCGGTTTTATCCTTTCGAATTCCCCAGGAAGTCTTGGCTTTGAGGCTGCCCCCTTTAAACTTACTTCTGAATACATTGAATTGTTAGGTGGACAGGACAGTACATTTTTTAAAATGTTTGTGGATATTTGCAAACAGTGCTTTAGGGCAATAAGAAAAGAAAGCGATCAAATTGTAGATATAGTCGAGCTCATGCAAAAAGACTCAAGCCTTCCCTGTTTTAACAATGGTGAAAACACAAGCGTCTTACTTAAACAGAGGTTACAGCTCCATCTAGATGATGAACAGTGTGACAACTTTGTTGAACATGGACTTATCCTTAAGAGCATAGGTAGTATGTACACCAGGTTGTATGATCAATTCCAAATGGTTACACAAGGTATCTACAGTTGAGGTGCAACCCCATAATAAATATATATTGTGTATTTGATTAAGGAGTTTCGCAGCTCAAATATATAAATTTAGAAATTACCACATTATGAACCAAAAAGTCACCACTATGATACCCAAGTCTATGACCGCCAGATTTAGACCATCTAAGAGGAAAAGATATCTTTCAAAGTCTAAAGCTCCAAAAAACTTTTTAAACAAAGAATATTATATTTGTGAACTCCCACCTCTTCCCAAACCATCACTGGAATTAAAGCAGGCCCTTATCGATTTTAATGATGAAAATCTCCAAGAAGGAACAAGGAAGAAAAAGAGAGATACTCCTTACAATCAAAAGGGAAAGGTCAATGCCTTTCTTGCTTACAGAGCATTCTACAGTCGTTGTATATACTCTTCTGAACGACAACGAGAGTTATCAGTCTTGCTTTCTAAGACTTGGAACAAGGATCCCAACCAAAAGGTGTGGGAAAGATACGCATCTGAATATAACAAAGATAACAAGCAGATGGACTTTGTTGAGTGGTTGTGCTATTCGTTGAACATTGATTTAAAAACAAAGCATGAGCCAAATAAATATACTTCAGTAGACTCCACTCACCTTGTTGATGTTGAAGATGTTTTTTTTATTAATGAATAAGGATACTTTAGATTATACAATTTACAGTGCTGGCTCTGCAACTACAGAAGGAGCAGAGACATTCTTCGGTCTCTTATATGATTCTCCTTTGCTTGTTGCCTTTCTTTTCTTCGCCAGTTTTATGGGCCTAGATTCTCCTTCAACAAAAACATCATCAGGCAATTCATACAGTTTCACATTTTTTATTTGAATAAAATGAATATTATCTGAGAATCCTTGCCATCCTTTGCATATGTTGTAAAATTCGGAGCACGGATATTGTATATCTAATTTCTTGGTTTGCTTATTATTGCTTTCACCCGGCCCACTTAGATTAATATCAAGGCCAATGTATAACTTCGTCAAATGTAATGTGTTACTGCCAGCATTATCTTCATTTTTGTCTGCTTCCCCTTGAACTTTAGGGATATCCTTTAAGGTCTCGCTCCCTGTTAATGTACCATAGGAATCAACGATCATCTTAGCAGTGGTGTCTTTAATTATATACTTATCACTGAAATCTTTGACGTAAGGATGAGCAATATCTATACCGTTCGTTACCTCGAGCTTTTGAATTAATAATCTTATCTTACTCTCCACTAATCCACTCCACTTTGAATGTTCTTCTTCATTTGAACTAGTACCAACAACAATACATAGATAAAACTTATACTTTAAAAAGAAATCATGTCTTTGGAATAGCGCCGACCATGACTTCTTACCCGAATTTATATCGTTTAGTAAATCAGCACCTCTTTCTAACTCAGATAAAATGACCTTCTGTGTCGAACTAGTGATGTTGTGTGTGGCGCACATAGAAGGGTAAGCTGGTGTAATTACAGGCATTCTATGATTTCTATCGTTAGCATATAGTCTTGGATTCCAAACCTTCACTTGAAGGGGGCCATCTTCGATAGGTTTAAGAAGTACGGGTTGTGGCCAATTCCACTTTGTATAAATATGGAAAAACTTTTCAACTATCACAGCGCCTACGGCATTGGGGTAAAGTTGACAAATTCGAGCCACCATCATGGCCCATGCTACACCTCCAGGAAATCCGAAGACATTTCCGTAAACTGCCCGCTGTTGAGCCCACATTTTTATGCATCGAAGAGCATGTTTAAATACCGTAGGTTTGGGGACAAGCTGTAATATTTCATCTGTAACTCTTGTTCCATTTAGTGCTCTCATATCTTTTTCATCTATATTTTTGAGTAGATTCTTATCGTCCAACGACATGTTTAGAGGGACTTGCGGTACATTCAAAGTAGCGCAAATCAAATCAATAGAGATTCCATCAAACTCGATTTTTATAATGGGAACAAATGCATCAGGAACAGCGGTAATTTCTTGTAGCTCGGAACGCTCTCTAATAATAGACTCAAACACATTGAAAAAATCATCTCTTGTGACATGCTTGGGCACAACCACCAAAGTATCAATATCAGAGCCAGGCCCATAAACACCTAATCTATAAGAACCAAAGGTGAAAATTTTACCACCTGCGTCTCTAGCCATTCCATCTGTCATGTTCTTATTTTTTGATACACGAAAGACAAATTCTTGGACCATTTTTTGAAATAAGTTCAAAACTTCCACTCTTCGTCTGGTAGCTTGCTCACTTTCGAAAGAGCCTCTGTTTTTTAGTTCCGCTATTAGCTGATCATTAAGAGAATTTTCCTTGGGTGTCGGATTCTCTGTCGAGATTGGATTGGTTACTCCATACACTTTACCTGACATTGAGTTTCACAACAGGTCTAAATATTGAATGAGTTATCGAACAATTTTTACTCGCACTGAGGTGTCAGATTATATACACAGAGACATTTGCGGCTCTTATATATTCTACTATATACATGCAACTTATAAATCTCTGATCCTTCTCGACCACTTATTAATTCTGTGTTGAGGAATCTTTTGTTTTCTTGCAAACAATAAAATATTACCAAGCAAATTCTCATGAGATGTTGTAGATGATGCTTGTAACATTATTTCAATCAAAAGTATAGCATTCTTTTTCAGCATTTTACTTTTATAGCCATACATATTCAATTCTTTTCTAAATGTTCGAAACAATTCTAATCTCTGTTGAAGATCTATATTTGGAGATGTCAAAACTCCACTTTCAAGTGCTTCCATCTTTCTTCTATTTAGTTGACTTTTATTGTCTTTGAATTGTTTAATAATTTCAAGTGCCTCATTGGGGTTCTCTTTTACTTGATAGAAATATCTTACTGGGATCCTTATATCATCCATCGTAAGCCCTTCAGATATATACTTTAGTTGATTAGGCAGTACCTTTCTTTCGAGGAAATTAAATGTTTCAAATACGAAATTCTTGATTAAATATTCTTTGAATGAAACAGTAGAATTTTCAAGAGTTCCTGTATCTTTAAGGTATTTACAAATACCATTCAACACTAAAATAATCTCATCATCATTTAAATCTGAAATTGATTGACAGACAGCCCTTACAGAGTTATGAAATTTGATTGAATTCTTTTCACTAACAACCCGGGCTCCACTCGAATTCACCTCTGTTAACTTTGTTAATAAACATCCAATAATGGGGTGGATTAAATCTTCATCAAAGATCCGATTTTTAACCATGAGAAGTCTAATCATTTCAAGTAAGACCTTCTTGGGTGGGATTTCATTGTTTATGAACTCTTTATAAAGCAGAATTATATGGGTCCTGTCTTGATTTGTGATGGGAAGATGATTCCGCAAGTTAAGGTAAAACCTTTGAGAATCTTTTGTGGCTAACATAATCTTATGGAATACTATGGGACATTCCGTCAAAAATTCACAGTCGTCAAGAAATTCCTCATAGACTTTTGAATAGTTTCGATCAATTTTCGATGATGTCATTTCTTGTAGAACTTCTATGCATAGTGATAAATCCTGTTTATATAGACTCCGCAAACTGGCTAGTAGAATTTTGTTACCAGCTAGTGAATGGCTCTCTCGAATAATGTTATTTACAAGATGGATATGGTTTTCGTGAAGTGCCTTTTCGATTATTGAGTCCAAAGCCCAGCTAGTTCTGTTATCAGGATATGAGTATGCCTCTTGAAAAATCTTATAAATGGTATCCGTAGACAAGAAATCAAATGCAATAATCGTGCTTATGTCATAATCATTTAAGGTGAGTCGACTGAACTTCCTAATGATGTTTTCCATTTCGGGTTGCTTTATGTTTTGATCTCGGTAATGTCGAAACACAAATGAGAACCATCCAGGAAGAGTAGATGAAAACTGGTAGTTATCTTCTAGAGTAGGATGAACATTCAAAGCATAAGCGGATGATGAAAAAAGACCTCTAGTCGCCAATAACCATTTGAAGTCATCATTATCATAGTCTGTGGATTCGGTGTATAGCTTTTGTGGATCGGTAACAGCTTCGATGAGTTTCAATTTAGGAATATGGAAATTATATGCAAATGAGTCAAATACTATTCCCTGCAATGATTGATTTTGCAAGACTTTGTTAGCAGAAACTGAAGCTTCCAATAAACCTACTCGTAGGTAATTATTCTCCTTCAAGGTCTTTCCTATTAGATCCACAATCTCTTCAATATCATTGATGGTGCTGGTCTCATTAACAAACGACTTCCACATGTAGTCAAACTCTCGGTGGAATGCTAGTCGTCTTATAAGAAGTGGTCTTAAGGAATCATCTATCATTATGCCCGTGGATTCTATGAATTCTATGTATAAACCTGGTGGGATATCTGCAGGACTAAAGCTCAATAATTTTATAAGTTTATTGTACACATCCAAAGACTCATCTAGAGTCTTTTTAATGTCAGGATCAAGTCGACTGAACTTAGCTGTGAGGTAATTATCATGCTCTTTGTAGTCTTCGGTAAGGGATTCAGCCAAATATTCCGATTCTTTCTTTAAGAAATTTGCAACCTGTTGAGGAAATGCTTTAAACGATGCTCTTCGGATACTCACTATACGAGATGTTGTGGTATAAAGGGGCTGAAATCGCCTTCGATCTAATCCTCCACCACACGGTAGACCGCTGGATATCCGAAAGCAGGGTTTACGACCCCATGAAGGCAGTCTCTTTAGCACTTTGAGCATTCTAGCTCATTGGTATTCTGTAATTTTCGGTACTAGTTGAAAAACATTTCCCGCACAAATCGATATTGGTTACATCACCAGAATGGCTCAGGTTATATGGAACTCAGACATTGATGTATATAATCCGCAGGTGATCCCTATTCCAATAGCCAAGGGTATCACCAAATACTTGGCAATTCCTGACCTATTGACCTTTTCCTGTGTCTCCAAAAATGCCTACAAAACTGTCAATGATCCCAAAATATGGGTGTCAATGTTGAAAGAGATTGGCATTTGGGACTCTTCATCAGATGCTGCTTTGGACGAAAAATCAGGATCTGTGCATCTAGATCCTTTAAATTGTATGAAGAGAAAAGTCCTGGCTCCATCAATGGCTAGAAGTACTGTTATGAGGATCTTTAAGTGTTTGGATCGTTATTATCTAGATCTCTTGTCAAATAAATCCTATGATAAGTTGAAGATGTTTCAAGACTTTAAAACTCCTGAAGAACAATCTAAGATATTAAATAACTTGATGCTTTACAGTAGAATTGATCGAGATGATCAAAGCAGATATGATGCCCAAGAGAAGCTAAGTAGTTTGTTTGAAATCTTTGAAAATGCCTTGTTAAGAGAGCTTGATATCCACTTTGATTTGGAGGATTATTCTTCCATGAGACGATTTGTGAATATTTTGATGGAATTAAATAACCAACAGACATTGATAGACTTTTTTATACAAAAGAGTATATTTGATAATCGTGATAGTATGTTTGAGATCCTAGAATCCATTGATACTGATAAATTTTTTACAGAAACTCGAACCGAAGACAATGACATGGTTCAACAGCTTAAACCGGGAGCTTTTGATACATTGATGGATGATATGCTTCGATTATTTAATTATGAGGCAGGTATAATTGACAAGATCTTTCCAAACACGGTGCCCATGATGTATAAAGTAAGTGAAGAACTAATACTAAATCAGCTTGCTGATCGATTCACTGGATTAATTGAAGCAGCCAGACCAAGGAAGCTTTATTTAGCTATAGTTCCTTTTCTCTACCACATGATTAAGACCAAGTTTGTTGAAAAGTTAGGCACTAGTGACAATTTAGGTGAAGGGTACCACACACTCATGCAAGAATTGATTGATATGCAATTTGAACAGATCGTTTCTGATTATATACGAGAAGAACTTTTGGTTTTTAAGGGAGAAGCCAATCAGAAGATCTCAGAATGGAAAAAATCAATAGAGAAAAGAGAAGAAGAAACCAGTCAAAGTATTCTCAGAAATGTAAAAGCAGAGAATAAAAGTGATTTCCTTTCCAGTTTTAAAAAAGCATTTACTGGTCTGACTTCTTCTAACTCCCAAGATGAAGAAAAGGATAAAGAAACATATTCTGAAATTCAGGCTAAGGAAAAGATTTTAACGGAGAATATGAAATCAATTGGAAAGATCTTCAGCTTAAAGCTTACCATGGATATTTTAAATGATGGGAAACATTCCCTTGTAAGGATACTTCATTTTGAGCATTATACGATAGCTAGTCTTCGAAATACTGTGATGAGCTCAATTCAAGAAGTATTTATTTCTGTCATGGAACTGGTTGGCAATGATCACTTAAAACCTGGGTTTGAAAAAGCAATGACCTACTTAAGAACATACAATACTTCAGAAGACCTGATGTTTTCAGAACCAATAAAACCATTGGTGTTATTTTCTGATCTTGTCAATGTAGCTGATTTGATAATTCAAATGGTGGAAATATTCTATAAAGAAGAACTTATTCATAGAAACATTATAAAGAATGAGAATTCAATTCTTAACCCATCACTTCAACGGAAGAAAAAGTTGGAAAAAATGGTGGATAACTACGTGGCTGAGGGGTTAAATATAGGTATTGACGTATTGGTAAACGAAATAGAAACAGCCTTATCTGGAGTGTTGGTGAACCGAGATTATTGTCCAGCAGACACTCATAAAAACTTGGAAGGTCCTACTAAATCTGCTATGCATGCAGTTCAAGTCCTAGATGGTAATTTAGACTTATTGGTAGGATGTGCCGAAAAATCTGTCGTTGATGTTTTCCAACAAGAATTGGCAGAAAGATTCTTTCAGACTATTGTTAAAACCATCAAGAAATCAACTATATCTAACACCGGAGCAGTGACCCTCATTGCAGACTTAAACATCTACTATGATTGTATCATAAACCATATAAAGTCCAACAAAAGATTAATTCTCCCATTATTTCAATCTCTAAAGAAAGTTGGAAGCATTTACTTAATCAGTGGTGATGATTCAAAGGCTATAGGGAAACTTGTCAGTAATTTGAGTAAATTTAATGGGATTTTTGGGCAAGAAGAAATCTACGAATTTGTTCAGAGAAGAGAGGATTGGCCTGTAATCAAGAAAGACGTGGAGAAAATTATGTATGGATTAAGCATTGGTGATTGTAATATTGTATAGTAATTAAATAGATGCGCGAGATGAACATCGACTGCTAAATTTTTCTGCATCAAATGCACAGACTCAAAGAGTCAAACGACCACAAAACACCCACTAGATGCTACGCAACGGACTCGTTCGACTAGCTAGATACAATAGTACATCCTCAAAAGCCATATCCCTGGTAAAAGTCCCCAATAATGATGACGAGGCCATTTTTAGAAGAATTTCTGCCACCTACAAGCTTCTTTCCAATAGGTCAAAACGGTTTAGATACTCAACGGCTGAATGCTACGATATCTATCGCCCACCAACTGTCAGTTTATTTGAAGATATCTTCAGGTATCCCAATATCAACAAGGATCTTTTTGATTTCTTATGTAAGCACTATAATGAATCCAGCTCGATACGATCGTTACTATTGAAGGATATGATTGATTTGTGGAACAGAGGTCAATATGCTCTATTGATCGAGGTTTTGGATCAAATTTCTGAACAAAAAGTTATAATTGGGCATGTAAGCAAGGACCGTAGCAAAGACTTATCGCTTGAGAGTGATGTGTTCAATCGGTTAGCAGTATTTGCTGCTATATCTGGTGAACCTTTAGTGGCATGTCTGTTTGTCACTGTATCCAAAATCAAGGGTTTGATGGTTGAAGGCCAAACGCTAGACACTATAATTACATGTCTTGTAAATTATAGGGGCCAACAGCTACAGTATTATTGCTTGGCTATGTTGCGACTAATTCTAACGTATCCCGATTACAATTATACCCCAGATAAAGTTTCCAGTATTATATCTTTTTCTTTGGCTAAGAGAGATGACTGTTATTTTTCTAACTTAATATTTGAACAACTCAAACCACATATACAGGTTTGTGGTGGTAATGGAAACCTCGAGAATAGCTTGATAGATTTGATCTCAAATAATCTCCGCTTGGGTCAAAATAGAAGAGCATTGGAAATATGGAAGGACGTTTCAGTTTTGTCGGATGTCTTTCAAAACAATGGATTGCACTCGAAATTTTTATCTCATTTATCCGTAGGTGAGACGGAAGAGTTCCTACAAATATGTAACCTTGATAACCCAAATGACGAGGTAGTTGCCTTGTTAATTAAGTATTTTAGTTCTCAAGGCAAGACTCGAGAAATTGAAGAATTTCTAACCAAGCTTACACCTCCAATTAGAAAGCTGACATTATCTTCGCTTCTCGAAGCATCTTTGAGCCAAGGTAAAGACGCAGAGTCCGAAAGAATATTAATGTCTATATTAAAGTCCAAAAGAGGATTGACAGAAGTTGAATTTGATTCAATAATAAGAAGTTTGCTTAACCGAGATAGCCTTCCCAAAGCCATTGAAATGACTGGAAATACTGACATAAATGTATCTAAATTGGCATATATATCGTTGTTCAAACATGTGTTGTTGCAGAACAAAGCCAAGGAACACATCAGCTTGATAAATCAAATGATAGATAATCTAAAAAGAGTTGATAATGAAAAACTACGGGATGAAATTTTTCCCTTGATTGTTGTGTATTTGTCTAAAAGTCATGCCAACAAATTAAGCAGGGGTTTCTTTATCAAGGTTACAAAAAATCTAGAAGAATTTAGAAAATTCAAAAATAAAACCAAACTTCTGGACTTAGCCAACTATAATATACCTAATGCAATTTACGAAGTCATGACAATAACTAGAAAAAATGTTATCACAAGCCTTTATACCATCCTAGAACAAGCATTGAAAGACGAAGACATAGATATTATCAAGTGGTGTATATTTGAAATGAGGCAAAACGGAACCCTTTTAAAGGACATCCTCCAATTCATACACGATCATCATGCACCATTCTTTCAAAGAGTGTTCAAATCCAAAGTGGTGGAAACGGTAACTCAACATTAATATTACAAAATTTTATTACTATATACATGTATAAAGATAATTACTAGTGGAGATATTATTTCTTGGAGTTCTGCTTTTTGTCATATAATTTACCTCCAGAAGCGACCTCCTTAGCATTTTGTCCCATAAGTTTAATAAAATCATCATTATTAGAATTTTCTTTAGTGGCATCTCCTTCAGTTTGAGATCCATCAAATGAAGCAAATCTCTGTTTGAATTTATTAAGTTTACCAGTAGCATTAGGATCCACTGTAACCAAATCAGATCTATTTGGATTCCATAAAGTGCTGTTTCTTTGATCATTAATCATTCTTATTTCATCTTTTGGTGCTTGTGATCTTCTTTTTATCACTGACCCATCACTCAATTCAACAAGAGTTTCAAACTGATGGAATATGGCTGGTCTTGCTTTCCCAAGTTTTATTTTTCTCATTACTCTTCTGTTGGATAAATGGACATCACCCTTCATGGTGATATTCCTCGTGAATTCTCTCTGAAGAGAAACCTTAGAAGGCAAACCTCTAAACATGGTGAAGCTCTTGGTAGTCTACTAACTAGTGAAGAAAAAATTGTAGTGAAAAATTCAAGCCGGTGAGTGTGCGCACCGGCGGTGTTGAAAAAAAAAAGTTTTCTAACACTAAGGCAAATTGATTAGATTGTCAACGAAGATATGGCGTTTTCTAACCAGACTCCTACCATTGTGGTTTTAAAGGAGGGAACTGATGCCTCTCAAGGGAAAGGACAAATAATTAACAATATCAATGCGTGCTTGGCCATCCAAGATACTTTAAAGGCCACGTTAGGACCATTTGGATCGGATATTCTTATTGTATCATCTAATGGTAAGACCACTATTTCCAATGATGGGGCTACCATTTTAAGATTATTGGATATTGTTCATCCAGCTGCTAAGATGTTGGTAGATATCTCACGTTCTCAAGATGCAGAAGTCGGAGATGGAACCACTTCTGTTACCATATTAGCAGGAGAGTTATTGAAGGAGAGTAAAACTTTTATTGAAGACGGAATTTCGTCTCATTTAATTACTAAAGGATTGAGAACTGCTTGTGATCTTGCTGTTGAAAAGATTAAAGAGGTAGCATTTGAAGTGAAAAAAGATGATCCAGTTGAATTTCGTCATTTACTTGAAAGATGTGCTACCACTGCTATGTCTTCTAAACTTATTAGTAAGAATTCTGAATTCTTCACCAAGATGGTAGTAGATGCTGTATTAAGTTTGGATCAAGAAACCTTGAATGAAAAATTGATTGGGGTTAAAAAAGTAGCAGGAGGATCTATGGAAGATTCTTTATTTGTGGATGGAGTTGGATTTAAAAAGACCTTTTCATATGCTGGATTTGAACAACAACCAAAGAAATTTACTGATCCTAAAATTTTAAATTTGAATGTAGAACTTGAATTAAAAGCTGAAAAGGATAATGCTGAAGTTAGAGTAGGACAAGTTAAAGATTATCAAGATATTGTAGATGCCGAATGGAAGATAATTTTTTCTAAATTAGAAGCCATATATGAAAGTGGAGCTAATATTGTTCTTTCTAAACTTCCAATTGGAGATTTGGCTACTCAATATTTTGCTGATAGAAATATATTCTGTGCTGGAAGAGTATCAGGAGAAGATATGGATAGAGTTATTCAAGCAGTTGGAGGAACTATTCAATCAACATGTTCTAATATTACCCCAGATACTCTTGGAACTTGTAAAGATTTTGAAGAAGTTCAAATTGGATCAGAAAGATATAATTTATTTAAAGGATGTCCAGAAGCTAAAACATGTACATTAATTTTAAGAGGAGGAGCTGAACAAGTAATAGCAGAAGTAGAAAGATCATTACATGATGCTATTATGATTGTTAAAAGAGCTGTTAGTCATAATAGTATTGTAGCAGGTGGTGGTGCTATAGAAATGGAAATTTCTAAATATTTAAGAGAATATGCCAGATCTGTTGCTGGTAAACAACAATTAATCATTTCAGCATTTGCTAAAGCATTAGAATTAATTCCTAGACAACTTTGTGAAAATGCTGGTCTTGATGGAATTGAATTATTAAATAAATTAAGAAGCGCTCATGCTAAAGGTGATTCATCAATCGGAATTGATTTCCATAAAGAATCAATCGGTGATAATATGGAAAGTTTTATTTGGGAACCAGCTTTGGTTAAAATCAATGCTCTTCAATCAGCCACTGAAGCAGCAACTGTTATTCTTTCAGTTGACGAAACGATTAAAAATGATGACTCGAATCAAGGTGGTGGTAGAGGTGGTGGCGCATACTAACTTTATTGTATGCTTATTGTATACTGTATCAGTAGCTCGTCTTTTTTTTTTTGTATATACAAATAAACACAAACGCCTATAAACTATCATAGACACACTTGCCGTAGACACACGATAAACTCACAACCCATTCTCGCAACCCATTTTCGCTCTCGCTCCCATGCCCTTACTTCCGTCGCCCCAAGTGCTTCCTCAGTCCCTGTCCTCCTGATTAACGCGTCGCGATGAACAAACACGAAATGAACTATGAACCTTTTGAATCGCGCAGAAGCCTATTGACCTTACTTATATATACCTTTAAAGTTCTGGGATTGGAAATTTTTATATTTTTCCTCAAACAACAACAACAACTATACTTGTTTCAATCCCTATAGACATGCAAGGATTAAGAGACAAGTCAGTTTCCGAACGAAAATATGGTCCCCCTTCTCATATAAGGCCTAGACAGTATAGTCCCATGTTGGAGTTGTTGGAAGTCCAGGCAAATAACAAATTGTTTTCTGAATATTCTCAGGATGTTACCAATTGTTTATCAGTACTTGAATCCACTAGTTCTGCCAATGCTTCGATGATTGATTTACAACCCGAAATCCAATGGTTTATGAGACCATTTTTACTTGATTTTCTTGTAGAACTTCATAGTTCATTTAAGCTTCAACCGCAAACATTATTTCTTTGTTTGAATATAGTGGATAGATATTGCTCCAAAAGAATTGTATTTAAAAGGCATTATCAGTTGGTGGGATGTACAGCTCTTTGGATAGCAGGAAAATATGAAGATAAGAAAAGTAGAGTCCCTACATTAAAAGAATTGGCTATGATGTGCCGAAATGCATATGATGAAGATATGTTTATTCAAATGGAAATGCATATTTTGGCAACCCTTGAATGGTCTTTAGGACATCCTAATCTTGAAGAATGTCTTCAATTAGCCATTACTGCATGTAATATATCCCCTCATTTAACTCCTTGCAAATATAATTCATATCCTAAAAATTCTTCCATAGTATCAGCCGTTACAGCCGTGGGGAGATTTTTATGTGAATTATCATTATACAATAAATTTTTCTTATCGGTTCCTTCTTCATTGGTTTCCATAACTGCTAATTTATTAGCTTGTTCTATGTTACAAGTTCCTAATGCGTCCATGCATATACAACAATTAATTAATAAATCCCATGACACCCATGGCCACGAAGATTTCGATGAAGATTCGGAAAATAAAATCCCTGACGTTGATGGTCCATTTTTAAGTGGATTTGATGAACTGGCTTTAAATGCAGTTAGAAAATTGGCGGTAATGTTTATTTTACAATTAAGTAAAGTTACAGAAGTTTTAACTAAAAAACATGAAGATCTTGGGGTGATTCAAGTAATTAATAATTTTACCACAAGATATAGCCAAGCTATTAAAGTGATTCATCAAAATGAAAATTCAATCGAAGAATGTCCTCTTGAAGGGTTTGAGTCTGGTACCTATTCATACTTGGCAGATATAATACTACAATTGGCCAAAGGTCCATCGTCATCAACTTCTTCTTCAAACCCTCAAGAAGAAACCACCCAAGCTCCTTTAACCCCTCCATCTGCATCATCACAATTCTCTATATTTTCAGAGAATGCATCTTATTCTTATGAAACCCCCATGAAATCAGCAAAGTATAGTTCGGGTTATGAAAGTATACCTGAATCTTCTCCTAGTAGAGATTTCGCTAATAATAACTGGTCTTCTCCAGTTCCGTCAAAAATGCATCTGTAATCTATATTTAATGAAAATAATAGCATTTATTCACTTCTATAAGTAGTTTTAATAACATGTAATTATACCTGCGTTCTCACCAGCCACTGGTGCTTCTATTTTTTTGCTGCAAAAACAAGAAAAAAGAGAAAAAAAAATGCTGTTCGTAATACGCGCCTCGTCCCCCACTATAAGCACCCGTCCGTGCGCTTTACGGGGCCGTACCTTACATTTTTACCTGGGTCGCGGTACCCTCGCACGCCTCAAGGTGCCAGTAGCCCTACCACGCACCGCCCTACTGGTGGCCCCTCCAGATCGTTCCCGGCCCATTGATCGCATCGGGTGCCTCACAACGCGCACTTTCTTGATGTAAACAAAAGTATTGTTTGTTCTTGGTTACACGGGAACTACACGAACTGGTTACAGGGAATCTACCACTACATTCTTTTCAGTCAACCAATTGATTCGCCTGTTGTGTTAACACGGTTCGCCACTATCGTTGTCGCTTGTTGATACCTTAAAAGTCTCCACCATGAACGAAGACGAAGACTTCAATTCCAAAAACTGGGTGTGGGTACCGGATGAAGATGAAACATTTGTCAAGGGATACGTGATTGATTACTTGGATGATGACTCTTGTAAGGTCATCTGTAAGAAGAACAACCAGGATGTCACCAACGTTTATGCTACCAAAGATCTCAATAATTGCAATCCTAATAAATTCAATAAATGTAATGATATGGCAGAGTTGACTCACTTGAATGAACCATCGGTGATTTATAACCTTTACTTGCGGTACATGGATAACTTAATTTATACATATTCGGGGTTATTTTTGGTGGCCATCAACCCTTACAAGTCTTTACCTATTTATAATACCCATAATCAGGATTTTAGTCAACCTCATATCTTTTCCATTGCTAAGTCTACTCATAACAATTTGATGGCCAATAATAAGGATCAATCTATTTTGGTTACAGGAGAATCTGGGGCTGGGAAGACTGAAAATACTAAAAAGATTATTCAATATCTTTCGTCCATATCCTCAAATGAGTCTATAGATGAAAAAATCTTGCAGACTAATCCCATACTTGAAGCTTTTGGTAATGCTAAAACTATCAAGAATAGCAATTCTTCCAGATTTGGGAAATTCATAAAACTTTATTTCGACAAGACCAATCTAATTGGTGCTAATATCAGTTACTATCTTTTGGAAAAATCCCGGGTGATTAATCAGCAACTGGATGAACGTAATTATCATATTTTCTATCAATTTTTAAAGGCTTACAAAAAGCTTGATAAGTTTTATTTATCTGGTGACATTAGCCTGTATAAGTATCTTCAAAACGGGGGGTCTAAGAACTCCCAAAGTTCAGATATGAATGACCTGGAAGAGTTCAGTAATTTATTGGAGAGCTTCAAAATCATTGGCTTATCCGATCAAGACGTTGAGAATATCTTCAACGTATTGGCCATCATTTTGCATCTTGGTAATATAGATTTCTTAAGTTGGAAAAGTGATCAAGCAAACTTTCATGCCAAAGCTCCTATTAAACAAGTATTGACCTTGTTGAATGTCGATAAGTCTACCTTTGAGACTAATTTATTGAGGCCCAAAGTCAAAGCAGGTAAAGAATTCGTTTCTAAATCGAAAAAGCCTCATGAAGTGAAGTATTTGATTGACTCTTTATCAAAATTTTTGTATGAGTTTTTATTTAGCTTCATTATTGATAAAATCAATGAAAATTTAAATTTGAACTTCAATACAAGATCTGGTAGGTCCAGCGATAACATGGATGCTAACTTTATTGGTGTATTGGATATTGCGGGGTTTGAAATTTTCAAAATAAACTCTTTCGAGCAGTTATGCATAAACTTTACTAATGAGAAATTGCAGCAATTCTTCAACCATCATTCTTTTATTTTAGAACAAAGCGAATATTTGAAAGAAGATATCAAATGGGACTACATAGATTTTGGTAAAGACTTACAACCCACAATCGACTTAATTGAAAACTTCAAACCTCCCAATTTAGGGATCTTAAAATGCCTTGATGAAGAGTGTATCATTCCTAACTCTTCAGACAAATCATTCTTGGATAAATTGTTTAATAACTTTAAGAAGAACCCAAAATTTAAACCAAATAAGTTCAAAAGTGGGTTTATCGTTAATCATTATGCTGGAGAAGTTGAATATAATGTAGATAACTGGTTGGGAAAGAATAACGATCCATTAAATGATTCCTTGGTGGCCTTATTAAAGAATTGTAAGAACCAGTTTATCATATCATCAGTGGAGAACTTGGTCAGTAACAAAAAGTCCCTTTCCGTAAAATATAAACAAGAACTAAATGATTTAATGGAAGATCTAAATAATACCGAACCTCATTTTGTTAGATGTATTCTTCCTAACTTACTAAAAAAACCCAACAAGTTTGATAAAAACTTGGTGTTAAACCAGCTAAGGTGTAATGGGGTATTAGAAGGTATTAGGATCACACGGGCTGGTTATCCTAATAAAATGATTTTCCAAGAATT
Organism: Yamadazyma oceani; assembly: GCA_030569555.1. Taxonomy (NCBI): domain Eukaryota; kingdom Fungi; phylum Ascomycota; class Pichiomycetes; order Serinales; family Debaryomycetaceae; genus Yamadazyma; species Yamadazyma oceani. The sequence continues at coordinate 335,287 of JAJMLF010000004.1, read as the reverse complement.
TTTCAGTAGATACTCTATTTTGAGTTCCAAAGAGGTATTCACAAAGAATTTTAAATCAAACTGTGAATTAATCTTGAAATCCATTGATCTCGATTTAGAATCATATAAAGTAGGGATCACCAAGATCTTTTTTAAGAATGGTATCTTGGGTCATCTAGAGGAGTTGAGAGACGTGGCCATAAAATCAATTTTCCAAAACTTCCAAGCGGCCGTAAGAGGAAGCTTGTCAAGGAAAATATTCAAGGAAAAGATCAACCAAATTCAAAGTGGTCAAATTGTTGCTCGGAACTTTGTCAAAATAGACGGCTTTAAGCTGAATCATAAAGAACAAGGTAATCTTTGGTATAATTTATTTATTAATTTGAAACCATTGTTGGAAGACAGTATCAAGGTGTTGAACTCGAAAGAAATGAATGAAAACTTAAAGCAAATCAACTTGAAGTTGAAAGATTCTGAGAAATTGAATAGGAATTATAAACTGGAGAATGACACATTAACAGAGCAATTAAAATCCTTACAATCAAAATATGATGAAAATTTTAAGTTGATTAATGAGAAGGAAGAGATTTTAACTACTTTGAAGAAAGATGAGAAGTCATCTGTAGATAAAATCAAATCTTTGGAGTCCAAAATTAAATCATTGGAAAACGATAATTCAGTTCTATTGACCGAAAAGAATAATCTCATGGAAAATTTGGAATCAATAGAATCTAGGCATCAAGAATTAAACAAGAAATTTGATGACTTGACTGGTGATCATAAGCGATTAAAGGAAAGTAATTCTAGTGAAAGTAATAACCTAAAGGAGATTAAAGAAAACTTTGAAGCGGAAAAAGCAAACCATGCAAAATCAATTGAGTTACTACAAAAGCAACAGACTAAGATTGAAACATTGAAAAACGATAATAAATCGATGGCTCATGAATTGAAGGACTTAAACTCCTCCAATACGGACTTGACTAATAAATTGGACGAGTTGATCAAAAGTAATAACAAATTGCAATCAAAACACGATGAGCTATCAAAGGATTATCAGTTGCTGATTAACAATAATGACGAAAGGATTTCCGATTTAACCAAATCTATTTCCAGTTATGAAAAATCAGAGAACAACAATAAATCACAACTTGGTGACTTACGAAAGCAGGTTAATGAGTTGAAACAAGAAAATGTTGAATTAGGTGATAAGTTGAATGAGTCTAGCTCCGAGTTGTTAATGGTAAAGAAAGAATTGAAAGATGCTGTTAAAAATGGTAAGCAGCTCGAATCTGAATTAGCAGCCTTGTCGTCACTCAGAAACGAATTCAATGATTTGAAGGCAAATGAAATGACCCACTTAAATCAAATAAATGATTTGAAGAACCAATTATCTAAATCCGATAGGGCCAATGATCTGACTTTGTCCCAATTGGCCACTTTGAAACAAGAATATTCTAATAAGATCCTTGATTTGAATAGCAAGATCAGTCAATTGGAAGAGGATAACAAAAACTATGAACGGGAAAAGGAAAACCAACCTCCTCCATTTCAACAATCAGTTATGAACGATTATTCGAATTTGAAATTAAAATTAAATGAAGTAACGGCCAATCTAAGGACTGAAAAATTTGAAAACAAAAAGCTAATTGAAGAAATTTCAATTCTTAAGTCTAAGGCACATGTGAGTCCTTATAGTTCTCCAAATAAAAACAGAAGATCCATTGCTATGGGTGAGAAACCGGGAGAAGGTAATAATTACTTACTCAAGCAAATCGACGACTTGAAACTCAAGCTAGAACAGGAGGAATCTAATAGTGTAAGAGCAGAAAATTACGCAATTGAATTGCAGAAGAAGTTGAACAAGCTTCAAAATACCAGAGGAATCAACTCATCGATAGACTTTGAAAAGAAATACAAAGAAAGCCAATTCAGAGTTAGTGAATTGGAAAATAAGTTTGGAAAGCTTTTTGAGTCCAATTCGCCCAACAATAGCTACTCTAGTAGTGATGGTTCTGATTACGGTCTCAAGCTTAATCCTTTGACCAAGTCCGAAAGTTTCGGTAGATCTTCATTGATAAATAAGAGCTTAGAGTCAGCTAACCAAGATTTTGTTAAGATTTATCATGATATCACCAAAACTTTAAAAGCCACAAGAGAAGAATTGACAAATTCCAAATCTGAGATTTTAAGATTAAAGTCCTTATTAAGAGAAAGCGAAGACGAATTGTACCAGGTCAAAAGAGATAATCACAAAGTTTCCATTGAAAACTATGAAACTGAGATTGCCCATTTGAAAGTCAAGCAAGATAACTTGTTATCGAGAAATGAAGATTTAAACAAATCTTTGGATCTATATAAAAAGAGAAGTGATGAGTACTTCCAGAAGTTAGAATTGGCGGAAACTGCTGTCACTATTTCAAAAAGACATGAGGAAAATGCTACTAAGGAACTAAATGATATAAAGACCGATTACAAATTAATTAAGGAGGAATTGAAGGCATACGAGATCTTAATCAAAGATGTTAATAAGGAAAAGGCTGGCTTGCAGAACGAGTTGAAGGACAGAGAGCATAAAATGACTAAGTTGCTGGAGCAAATCAAAGAGTTGGATGACAAGGCCAACTATAATAAGAAAGTTTATGAAAATAAGGAAATCAATGAAAACTTGAAGAACGAAATTAAGAATTTAAATAACGATCTAAACTTCAAATTGAATAATGAATCCAAACTCATTAAGGAAAATAAACAATTGACGATTGACAATGAAACTTTAATCAAGCAAAAGGAAAACTTGGAACAAGATTTCGAAGTTAAATTGGACAAAATAGATGAATTAGAAACCAAGTATGATGAAATGACCAAAAAAGCTCGGGTCTTGGAAAACGAAAAGGCTATTAATGAACGTAAGATTAGCAATTTAACTAAACAGGTTAATAATTTGAAGGAGTTGATTAATGATATTACCTTGCAAAGAGATGAATTAATTGAGATCAAGGATTCCTTAGAAGAGAAAAATTTAGTTTTGAACCAAAACTTAGAAGACAAAGAATTAGAGATTAACTCCAAGATTTCAGATATCAATATTTTAAGAAACCATTTAGATAACCAACGGTTAGAATCTCTGGAAATCCAACAAGAGTTAAACCAATCTAAATTATCCAGCAATGATGATGTCACTCAGTATTCGAAGTTGAAGAGAGAGAACTTGGTTATCATCCAAGAAAATGATGCTTTAACCAGAATCAATAATGAACTAAAGGCTAAAGTTGATAACTTGGAGAATAAATTATACAATGATGAGCAAATCAAGTACTGGGAAAACAAATTGAATGAAATGAACATGAAAATTGACCGTTCTAACGCCGAGAACTATAACTTAACTAAATCACTTCAACAGAAAGATCAAGAAATCAAACAATATAAAATCAAATTTGAAAATGATACCAGATTGGTCAAGAAGTATAACGATGAAAATTTTGATTATCAAAACAAAATCAACCACTTTAAAAGTTCCTTGGACATTTTACAGTCAGAAAACTTGGATAAAGATTTGAAAATCAAGTCTATGGAAAGAGATAATTCTGAATATAGGGAAACTCAATTGAGATTGGAAAGAGAAGTATTGCAATTGAGATCTAAACTAGGGATTGATTAGGGACATTTTTAGATGTTCTTTTTTTTATTCTATTTTTGCAAATATATAATATATAATATATAATAGACAATCTTAATGATATTTATTTACAAGACATTATTAACTAATCCACGAATTAATTTAGCTAAACCATCCCGATTTGGGTTTGGTATCTGAGTTCAGGTGACTATTTCCAATACCAAAGTGGGATAAAACTTGATTTAAATCACCGAATGGCTCTCTATCACCTTGCATGGCAATGCTAGGTTTACCAGAGACTAACTTTTCAATAATTTTAGTCAACTGAGGAATGGTTAACTGATTAATCTTATCGATCATTTCATCAATACTGACCAATTTATTCTGACATTGGATTTGACGACCCAAATCCTCTAAAGCTGCCAACTTACTTTCCACGTTATATAATAAATTACTGATCAATTGATTTTTAGCCCTTTTGAATTCTGATTCACCAATAGCATTAGGTTGTAATAAAGAACTAAATTCATAAGCAATAATTTGAGGCATCAAACTTGCAGCATTAGGAGATGCAGATATGTTAATCCCAAAAATTCCAGAGCCTATGTACAGATGATTAAAACTTGTACAATTTTCAATAAAAGGATACTGATTTAATACTCTTGTGTACAATCTCGAAAACATCCCTTTACCGGGACCACCAGCTGAAAATGATGAACCACCACCCAAGAGTTTCTGTAATACGGCTAATCCATATAAATCATCATGTAGTAATCCAGAAGTTTCAAATCCAATCTGCATATGGTACAATTCTGGTAAGTTACTAAAAATAGGAGGTTGGAATGGCATGTCAATTTCCCCACCAGTATATTGAGGAGTAGATAAGGTGTTCTTTTCACCTTTTACCAAGTGACTAAAATTAGAATCTACCAATTTGACAGCATGATCATGATCAACTCCAATCATTGAAATAACAATATTTTGAGGTTGATAAAATTTCTTATGATAATCAAGAACCTCTTGTTTGGTGACTGTGTTTAACCTTTCTGGTGGACAATATAATGGCAATCCTAAAGTATTATTCTTATAAGCAGTTTCATGTAATAATTCAGGCAACACCACATCAGGTTTGTGAACTAAATCATTAATTTCAAACTCAATGGTGGCCAATGTTTCGGCGAACTCTTGATCAGTAAATTTAGGTTCCAACATGGTTTGTGAAATACAATCAAACATCTGGTTAACATCTTTGTTGAATACTGATGCTTGATAAATCATTGATTCTCTTTGAGCAGAACACATATAATTACCTCCCAAATTGGATAACTGGTTGATCATCTCATTGTCTTTATATTTATTAGTGCTTCTCCATGCCATTCTATCCATGATGTGGCTTAATCCTGCTTTATTGGGGTCTTCATACCTGGAACCAGCATCGATATAAGCTCCTAGGGCACTAAAATGGCCCGGTGTTGAGTCTGTTATAATTCTAACTCCATTATTTAGAGTAGTTAGCTGTATGTTGGGGTTGCTAGGAACCACAATATTAAATCTGGGCCTCAGGGTACTGAAGAACCGTCTCAGTAGCATGATCAGTATTGTGGTTTAGAACGGCAAGTTCAAATTTTTCATTTCATTCTCACTGAAAATGTGAACTGCAAAATGAGAATACAGGTGTCTACAAGTGCCTTTACTATGTACAAAATCCAATAGATATTCATTAATAATCTATAAATTTGACTTCGGGGTGGTAATAAACAGGACAGTTCCAATAACTACGTTTAATGTCATCCCAAACTTTTAATTCGGGTAAGGGAATATCACGGAACTTGACTTGTAGTCCATAATTCTCTAAATCGATTTCAAGCAATTTCTTATATACTTCGTAAATGATTTCTCTATCGGCACCCAAACCATTAAAAAATGAAAAGATCCCGTTGGGCTTTAATAACCCTACGATGTAGTCAAATAATTCCAACATGTCGCTATAATGCTCTGAATAAGTGTCATAATATATTCCGTTAAAGAATACCCCCAGAGATAATAACTCTGGCAAGTAGTCTTGCCATCTGCCTTCTAGTATGGTGACATTAGGTTTTTCGTACCATCCATCCGATTTAAGTTTTTTCAATACATCTGGGTGTGGTTCACAAATGTAATGGTTGGTTGGATTCTTCTGATTAATCATGGTATCAATGATTCCCATCCCAAATCCAATATTTAACACATTTATGTCTTTATCGGTATCATCATCGGCTGGCTTGGATTTAAACAACGACTCACACCCCACTTTCATCAATTCTGTTTCCCAGGACATCATGACTCCATCTTTGTTGGTTGTAACCAAAGCGTCGTCTTTGTATTGCAATTTCGTGTTCAAGTAAGTATCCTGGTGCTCAGCAGGGTCATGAGATGGTTGCACATGGTCTTCTTGCGGGGGCTGTTGCTGTGGTTCTTCTGTTTGTGCTTCTGTTTGTGCTTCTGTTTGTGCTTCTGTTTGCGCTTCTGTTTGCGCTTCTATTTGTGCTTCTTCTCCAACCAATTCGGGTATCTCCTCCTCCTCCTCTTCCTCTAAAAACTCGATATTGTCATTGACTTTCCTCAATAATAGTTCTGCTCTAACACCAGCATCTAATATTTGAGTGTAGATTTCAGTGCCCTTTAAACCCTTTTTTATTAAAATACACCCAGGAGTATCATTATTAATATCAACAAACGACCACCCAGCTCCATATTGCAACAAGATCTGTACCATTTCATTTATAACTTTCCATTCATCTTGGGTGCAATCTTTGGGAATATGTTGGCATATTATATGTAACGGAGTGGTGGTGGTAGTAGGCTCGACATCTTCAATTCCATTCATATAATTGTAACTCTCTTCAATGGTATAAGTAGCAGGGATCCCACTCTTTAAGTAGTATTTTAATTGGTTGACATATTCATTATCAATGGGTCTGCTGCCAAACTTGCATAATTCATGGAGATCACTCATGTTGTTGCAAACAGTATTCTCTGGTTTTAAGGTTCTAGTATGAAGTTAAGGAACCAGCGGTGCTATGATATCTTTTATATAACTACTTCTAGGTCTCTGATATCACCTCTATCAACCTTTAGTGACGAAATCCTGGTATTATATTTGGCAAACCCTTCAGTGCAAAAAGTGCTGCAAATCAACCGGGAAAAATTTTTTTTCCTGCTAGCATCACCCCATCACCACTATAGGAAACACCACATGAGGAGCCCCAGAATAGCCCACAGGAGGTTATAATGGATTGTATTAGACTTTATTGGACCCTGGGAGCACTGTCATCATTGTCAGGGACTCCAGTTTGTATTAGTACATCCACAGTAATTATAACTAATACTAATTAATCCCGTGTATGGTTCGGGCACTGCCCTGGTCTGGAGCGATGGGGGAAATGGATGCAAAAAGATTAACACCACTTGTCTGTATATAAGGAAATCATCATACGATGCAATAAACTAAACCGAATTAATGTCACAATGACAACTACTATAAATATAATTCATATTATAATAATATACAAGGAAAGAAATATTTGACTGGGCCCTTACGTAGTAACAGCAGCCCCAATTTCGACTATGACATTCAGGTTGAACGATTATAATGCGTTCTTGACATCTTTGTATGAACGAGACAAGTCTGAAACAGAAGGTAGATTCCCGTTGGAGTTTGATTTTGGATTGAATGACGATTCTAATGAAGATGCCGATGGCAGTAATACAGGCTTAACCGGCACTCCGCAAGATCAAAAACCTGATATAAATTTACCCTCCCAGGTAAATACAAATATAGAATTAATTCCTAAACAATTGTCACCAGCAACAAATGAATTATCAACGACACCAAAAGGTTTAAAAAAATCCAATTCTTTTGGTGAAATCAATGATATTAACGATTTTAATGTACTTAATGATTTTGATGACTTTAATGATCCCATGAAACCAATCGGCTACGGTATGGGGGTGGTAGATTCTGGTGCTAGCACCAATGGTTCCACAGGCACTGATGGAACTGGCATCAATGGCTCCAACATCGAGAGACGTCCTAACAGGTTAGAAAGTACTCCAGCTATAAATACCGGTACCAAAGGGACTAACCTGTACCACCCCAGCCCCACTAACCAATACAATATCAATAAATCCCCCATACAAACACCCGAACAGCCTTATCTATACTTCAAAGAGTCTTCGGACGAGGAAGTTGTATCCCCCGGATTCCCCACTATACCCAAAGAAGAGCACATCAAAAGTAATAGCCCTAGGAAACCTAATAAGCCATTTGCACCACGTATGAAGTCAAGCCATAACGTTATTGAACAACGATACAGAAATAACATTAATGATAAATTCACTGCATTACAGAAATCAGTTCCTACATTAAGAGCACTTGCTAAACATAAGTCCATAAAAACAGAGGATTTAGATGATGATCAGGTAGATCAAGCTTCCAATAGAGATGATGGCAATGATAAGTATAAGTCTACAGAAGATTCAACATCTGAATCAGAAGATCTAGAAGGGTTAGAACCAGCTAGGAAAATAAATAAAGGGACAATTCTTGCTAAATCAATAGAGTATATCAAGTTCTTGGAATTGAAAAACTCTCGTATAAGAGCTCAACAACAGGAATTAATACGAAGTGCCGCTCTCTTGGGTATTGTTATAACTGATGATGAATTAGAAGACTTATAATAGATACTGTACTAAATTATGAAAATACATATTTATCATTACATTCTCTCGTATTGTAATTGGTTCGATCGTTTAAGTGTATGCGTCGTACGATCGAGTCTCATAAAAGGCGTAAGCACATTGGTACCGCGAATGGTACAAAAATTTTCAGGCAAGCTGGATCTAAACGAGACCGGTACGATACCATATAAAAAGACCATTACAGCTCTTTTTAGTTTTTCATCTATTTTATCACCACTATCGTTGGGCTGTTAGGATTTTTGAGTTGGTGAAGCTGCTAATAAAGGATGTCTAGTGTAGAACATCTTGTGGATAAAGCTAACGTTATTTTAACGGAGTATTTGACTGCGTTTTTAGATTTGAATTTATGGGCCAAGGTTACAATTTTGGTAGGGATTCCCTTTATTCACAATTTATTATGGCAATTATACTGTTCCCTTAGAACTGACAGAGTTCCATTGGTGTTCCATTGGACACCATGGCTCGGTTCTGCCGTTGTTTATGGGATGCAACCATATGACTTTTTTGAAAATTGTAGAGCTAAATACGGTGATGTGTTTGCTTTTGTTTTGTTAGGTAAAGTTATGACTGTTTATCTTGGACCAAAAGGTCATGAGTTTGTTCTTAATGCTAAGGTAACTGATGTATCAGCTGAAGAAGCTTATAAACATTTAACTACTCCAGTATTTGGTAAAGGAGTGATTTATGATTGTCCTAATTCTAGATTGATGGAACAAAAGAAATTTGCCAAGATTGCTTTAACTGTTGATTCTTTTAGAACTTATGTCCCTAAAATTAGAGAAGAGGTATTAGGTTATTTCTCCAGTCATTTTACCTTGGATCAAGGTAAAGGTAATGTTAATGTTATGGAAACTCAACCAGAAATTACTATCTTTACTGCTTCTAGATGTTTATGTGGTGATGAAATGAGAAAAAGATTTGATACTTCATTTGCAAAGTTGTACAGTGATTTGGATAAGGGTTTTACTCCTATTAATTTTGTGTTTCCTAATTTACCTTTACCTCATTATAGACAAAGGGATAATGCTCAACGTACAATTTCTAACACTTACATGTCATTAATCAACAAGAGAAGAAGTACTAATGACATTGATCCTAAGCGGGATTTGATTGATTCTTTAATGGCTAATTCTACCTATAAAGATGGAGTTAAAATGACTGATCAAGAAATTGCTAACTTATTGATTGGTATTTTAATGGGTGGTCAACATACTTCTGCTTCTACTTCTTCCTGGTTTTTATTGCATTTAGGTGCCCAACCAGAACTTCAAGAGCAGTTATACACAGAATTGACTGATGTTTTGAAAGAAAAAAATGGTAATATAAATGATTTAAGTTATGATGATTTAAGTAAGTTACCCTTACACAATAATGTTATAAAAGAAACATTAAGATTACACATGCCATTGCATTCCATTTTCAGAAAGGTAGTACAGCCATTAAGAGTACCAAATACTAAATATGTAGTACCAAAAGGACATCATGTTTTAGTATCTCCAGGTTATGCTATGACTAATGAAAGATATTTCCCTAACAGTCAAACCTTTGACCCTACCAGATGGGATAAAATGCAAGTTAATGAAGATAAAACTATTGATTATGGATTTGGTGCTATTTCTAAAGGTGTATCTTCTCCTTATTTACCATTTGGTGGTGGTAGACATAGATGCATTGGTGAGCAATTTGCTTATGTTCAATTAGGAACCATTTTAGCTACTTATGTCTATAACTTTAAGTGGACTTTAGCTGGTAAATTGCCCGACGTTGATTGGGCTTCAATGGTAACCTTACCAATTGAAAAAGATGCTGAAATTGTTTGGGAAAAGAGAGATACATGTATTTTATAGAGCCTTAGCTACAATTTGACTTGATTTATATTGTTGTTTTTTTTGTATAGCTATTTCCGAAATAAACGTCATCTAATCTGTTTTTAGATAATTGTGAATTTCACCACTTCTCTCTTAAGAGAATAACGATAAGATACCATCAGTGAGGATTAAAGAACAGATTTTAAAGACAATTTCTGCTTATATTAATATAGTGTATTGCTTGGGATCCAAGCATTCTTTTCACATTTTTTGGTGATTTTTAAAGGTCGTATGTACAAGCTAGTTATTTGTCCCCATTTGCAGCCTAATGTGAAAAGTTGAATATCGTAAGAAACTCCTCACCTTCGGGAAAAAAAGAAAGCTCACGTGATGACACCTGAAACATCAATTGAAAAATCGTTGGCACCACTTAGAAGTGAGGTGGATTTACTGGTGACTCATATACTCCCATTCTACTAAATATCTTAGAATGGCATTCTCCGTTAAAGTGCCAGCTTCGTCTGCTAACATCGGACCAGGGTTTGATGTATTGGGAATAGGCTTAAATTTGTTTCTAGAAATTGACGTAAAAATTTTACCTCAAGTAGATACATCAGCAGATCCACATAACTGTAAGTTAAGCTACGAAGGAGAAGGAAGTGATAATGTGCCATTAGTTAGTGATAAGAATTTGGTAACGCAGACAGCCATATATGTATTAAGATGTAATGGAATGGACAAATTCCCAATGGGAACTCATATTCATATTAACAATCCAATTCCATTAGGAAGAGGCTTGGGTTCATCAGGTGCTGCTATTGTAGGAGGAGTAATGTTGGCTAATGAGGTTGGAAAGTTTGGGTTTGATAAAATAAGGTTATTGGATTATTGTTTATTAATCGAAAGACATCCAGATAATATAGCTGCTGCTATGTTGGGAGGATTTATTGGGTCTTATTTAAATGAATTATCTGATGAACAAATGGCTGCTAAGTCAGTAGACTTGGAATATATCTTACCCAAGGCTACCACTGATACGTCAAAAGTAGTCAAGACCCCACCACCCACCAATATCGGTGAATATATGCAATATAAATGGAACAATAAGATCAAATGTATTGCAATTATTCCTGATTTTGAAGTTAAAACTGATGATGCTAGGGCTGTATTACCAGAATCTTATACTAGACCTGATATTATATTTAATTTACAACGATTAGCCATCTTGACCAATTCTTTGGGTAATGATCCTCCTAACAATAAATTAATCTACAATTCCATGAAGGATAAGCTTCATCAGCCTTATAGATCTGGTTTGATCCCTGGATTACAACAAGTGTTAAGACAAATTACACCTGAATCCAATGAATCTGTTTGTGGAATCTGCTTATCAGGTGCCGGACCAACTATTTTATGTTTGGCTACTGATGACTTTGATCAAATAGCGAACAGTATTATTAGGATCTTTAATGAGAACAATGTCCACTGTAGTTGGAAGTTATTGGACTTGGCTTATGATGGAGCCATTGTAAATAATAGAGGTTAGTCTTTTTAGAATTCCCAGACTTAGAGTTTCTAGAATTTATTTAGTTGCAAACATTATACTATAGAACCCACAATTACTCAGTAGACCTGTCACAGTAAATTCTGGTACCGGCCAGGGAGAGTTAGCACCACGGTCGTTCCATAGTCGTTCCACAGCAGTTCGGTTTGGGCCCCACTGCGGAACCATCCTCTACGATAACCGCGATTTTGCCCAATAAGATTTTTCGCAAACTGAAAAGTCCAAGAGAAACACTAAACTTTCAGTAAGCCAACAAGACGTTTTAAATCTGTCATTATGGATCAAATAGATGTTAATAATGTTGATTTACAGACCAAGTTAATAGCACAAGACCTTTTAAGTAAATCAGCTTCTCAACCAATTTATTTATCTTCAATTGAAGTTACTGGAGGTGAAACCTTTTCAGATGGATTCTTTCAGAAGCTCTTAACTCCAGTAATGGAGACCAGTGATTACACTTTTGGCAAGTTAATAAAGAATGTCGAGAAATCATACACAAGGTTAAAGGATACTAATGTTTTCAAAGACATTAAAGTGAGTTTGGCCTCGGATTATGCTTCTTCAATTCCTTTTGATATTAAAAATTACAACATTGACAAAACTCTCCCAGCTAAACTTAAATTTGATGTGATAGCCAACAATCTTAACATCGGGGAATATAGTTTAAATTTAAATAATGACACCCCTTTAAACGTTAAGCTTAATTATTTAAATAATAACTTCAATTCTAATGCTGAATTAATCAACGTTGGGGTTAACTACAATCCATATAAACCTAATCAGCATTTAATAACCAATGGGAAATTGATAACTAATTTGAATAACCCAAGGTTTAAATTCATAATTGATTTCTTCAATTTAAACCAAAATAATCAAGTATGGCAACAGAGTTCCGAAAAGTCTATTGGTGGGTTAATTGGGTTGCAATATAACAATAATACAAGTTTGAAATTCTTGACTGGACTCTCGATTTTAAAACGGACCTTACATGATATAAATGATACTGCCATAGATGATTTGAAACTCTTTGCGGGTGATCATTTAAAATCATCCATTATCAACCAATTGAACTATAAGAATCCCAACTTTGAATATTTGAATTCAATTACCAAGAACTTCCCTACCAATGGGTTCAACATTATTCTTTCCAATGAAATAAGCTCCAATCAAGAATCAGTTGATGCTTCAAATTCAAATATGTTCATAAAATCTGTCATATCCAGTAACTTCTTCAAGTCATTTTGGAATAATAATATCACCTTTAAAATATCTAGTGATGTTGGATTAATTCATGATCCTAATGATTACCTTGATTTAAATGAAAATGACAATTCTAATGATAAATTACCCGTTCACACATCTGATAGGTTCTATTTAGGAGGTAGCGATTCTTTCAAAGGGTTCTCTAAAAATTCTGTGAACCTCAATGGAGGCAGCCAATCACTTAAACTTGACACGCAAATGTTAGTCAAATTACCCCATTTCTTATATGCTCCTAATACACCAAAGAAAGCCTTAGAGGATGGATCAGGATACGAGCCTCACCCATTAAGATTGTACACCAATGGATTGATTGGTAATGTATCCAACGATTTCTTGAACGATAAATCTTATTGCTCTTCCGTTGGGTTTGGAATAAAGTATTTCAATAACTGGGCCAATTTTGACTTGGGTTATTACATGGCTAACAGGTTTAATGGATCTGACTTGGGAATAAGAGATGGATTCCAATTTGCCCTTTCGATCGGAGGCTCAAACCGTTATTTATAATCTCCTGGGCCAATAAACCACACCAGACCGTACACACGAATAGAAGAGATCAAAATGTATAAATAGGTGAGCTTATAGCCCATATAGAAATGAACTAGATACTATTCTTCATTGCCTTTAATTTTGTGCTCTCATATTTTTTTTTTTTTTTTTTTTTTTTTTTTTGCAGTCGTTTTGCGTTTTTTGGTTATGCGGTACGATAACGAGCCCATCACCAAAAATGGAGAATTTCACTCGTTACGTCCTCTTGACCGCTTTATTGTTGCTACTGGACAGAAATATAACCAGGAAAATTTCCTCGATTTATAGTTCACCAGGGTTTTGTCAACTACCTAATTCTTGGGGTCGCCCTCCTGCCATTGTTGCTGTTTGTTGTTAAAAGTCAGCAACCAGATACACGAGTGAGATAGGTAATCATGTCAGAACTACAACTCCCAGAGAATAACGTCATTTCTAAGACGTTATTGGCTATAGATAAGTACAAGAGTCTTGATCAGTTGAAACAAGCGGTCATTGATAATGACTATAATCCACATAATAATAAATTCATCCGATCATTATTGTGGAAGTGTGTGTTCATTACTGAGAGCTTGAACATTAAATTATGGGCATCTAAACTAAATGATTCTAGAAGAGTATACCATCAATTGACCAAAGGAGATGACATGATAATACCTTGGTATAAATTAGAAGCTGATAATCCATATTATCGACCAGTAGAGTTGAGTCGTAATAGCAGTATAATGAGAAAGAAGAAGCTGGGGATAACGAGTCATAACACTCTCAAACAGAAGACTAAACTTACGAGGGTTGAATTTAATGACGACCCATTATCGAAAGAAAATAATGAATCTACAACTGATTTGGGTGGTCAAGATCGGGAAGATACTGATCTAGAGCTTTTGAAAACAATTATGTTAGATGTAGAGAGATTATTTCCAGGAGAAGAATTTTTTGCTGATAATCAATATTATAGACAACAAGTCATAGAGATCTTATATGTGTGGTGCAAATATAATAGCAGAATTGGCTATAAACAAGGATTTCATGAAATTTTAGGATTGATTTATATAAATATTCGAAAGGATTCCATTACCGTTCCTAGAACTAATACTATATCGACAGACGACTTAAAAATCCTTAGTTTATATGATATGAATTACCTTTGTCATGATGTATTTGCTATATTTAACAAATTTATGGTGAATAACGGGATCATCCCCAACTATTATGAGGATGAAACCATTTTATTGCAATCGATAGAATCATTGAATAAGTATTTAATGAAAGTTGATCAATTAATTCATTATAGTTTGATCTCCAAATTGAAATTAGAGAGTCAACTATGGTGTATTAGATATTTTAGATTGATTTTATTACGAGAAATTGGACATGATTTGGATATTATGACATTCTTATGGGATAAACTTATTGTGATTGATAGTAGCAAAGTCCCAAACTTAATATTGTTTCTTATCATTGTATTATTAATTAATTTGAAATCAGATTTGATAATATGTGACTTTAGTGAAAGTTTATCATTGTTATTACATTATCCCATTGAACTTAAGTTCGACAAGGACACTTCATTGCAATTTGTGAATAATTTATTTAAGGATGCTTTAAAGCTTTTAAGTGTAAAGGATAATGATTTGAAATTATACGAAATGGGACTTAAGATCAATGAAAAGTGTAATCCAGATTTAAAGATTTCTTTAAGTTTCAACGGGAGAACATCAGGAGAATCCATGAGATCAAGGACCAGCTCTCCTATTAGGAACATTACATCTAATAGTTCAGATGTTGGATCTAACTTGGCATCTCCTAATAAAAACAATAAACCCTCCAGTAATCTTTCCTCCAGTTCAACCCCAAATTTACACCACCCATCCCAACAATCAGCTTCTAAGGACTCAAGAGCAGAAAAAATGGCATTTGAAAAATATAGATTAGAGATGAGATTAAAAAAGAAAGCACAACAACTCATGAAACCATGATATAAACGACAAATATATATTTTTATAAAAACTTTCTAATTCACTCATCCTCTGGGATAATACCTTTAGGCATAAATGGTGATTTTGTAGGAACAGTACATCCTTTAACTACCTCTGGGATCGAAGTCATATGTTTTATCCATTTTTCAACCAAAGGAAAGTCAGAGAAAGGAATGTCATAGGCAGGAAGGAAACAAGTCCACCCAATACACATAACATCAGCAAGTGAAATATGAGAACCTACCAAATAAGGCCCACTTTCCTTATTACGATCTAAGAACTCATTAAGAACCTCATATAATCTTTTGGTCTCACTCTTATATCTGTCAATGGCATAAGGAATCTTCTCAGGAGCAAACATCATAAAATGACCTGCTTGTCCTTGCATTGGACCAATACCACCAGCTTGAAAATACATGAGTTCAGTTTGCTTGTAATACTCAGGAGTACCATATTCGTAACTAAACTTACGTTCTTTATCATAAGTGTCAGCCAAATAAGTTAAAATAGCTCCTGATTCTCCTAAAGTGGTTTTGGTTGCTTCATCAACCAAGACAGGAATTCTTCCATTAGGGTTCAATTTTAAAAACCATGGTTCCTTCTGTTCATTCTTCATGATATCAACAGGATGGACTTCATAATTGAGTCCTAATAATTCCAAAAAGATTGAAGCTTTGATCCCATTGGGAGTAGAATTACTATATAATTTGAGTACTATTCCATTTGTTAGTACTAAGCTTCTGTAACTGTTTTGAATATTGAGTACTTACAGTTTGACATTTTATTGATTGATTGTAGAACTAGAAATGGAAAATCTATTGGCTTTTATAGAGGCCGGAGAATCTTATGCTTGCCGTCGCTAATCTGACTATCTGCTATCATTTGCGCTACATACGGATTCCGTCATTCCGGTCCCCGTTAGGCAATACAGCCGGAAGTTATAATGGTTCCAGCAAAGGCCCTCACCGTGCCGTGCCCCCAGCTTGTGCTACTGGTGGAATTGTGCCAGATATTGTTTCCGATGTTTGACCGAACACTTCTTACGGGATTCAACAAAAGAGAACCTTATTACATTTATTATATTTATTATGTGGCCCACCACCGAGCCTAATGTATGGGGTCTGGGCGTGCGGTGTTCATAAGGACAAAGGTTGTTGAGAAAGTGAGAAAGTGCAAATGTCGCGATATTTTTCCAACCAGCTGGTTCCACCAGGTGCTGCGATTCACTGGTGAGAGTCAAAAGCTTGGATTTATTAACTATAAATCATGGGTAAGAGAAAGGGAACAACCCGTAAACCACAGAAAAAGGCTAGACAAACCTTGGACATCACTTTCACCTGTTTGTTCTGCAATCACGAGAAGTCTGTCATTTGTACGTTGGATAAAAAAGTTGGAATTGGTGAACTTCATTGTAAGATTTGTGGACAAAACTTTCAAACGAGAATTCATTCATTATCCAAGCCAGTTGATATCTACTCTGATTGGATTGATGCTTGTGAGGACTTAGAGGAAGAAGCTCAAGTTACCGGTGGAGTGCCTAATGAAAAAGATGAGCAGGATGATTATGGTGAAGAAGATGATGACCAAGACATAAGAAGACGTAAAGATCCAATACTAGATTCAGATGATGATGATGACTATTAATGTATTTATATTTAAGCTTATATGTTTTCACTAACACAAATAATAAACCAATAAAATAAAAAGTATTTATAAAGAATTAAAAAATTTCAGTCATATATGTTTCTATATAGCGTTATTATTGGAACTCACAAAAACTTCCAATGAATAAAACCAATCTAGGATTAAAATCAAGTATTCGTAAAGTAATTAGGTTTTTTTGAAAATGATTGGGGATAATAAACTTGTATCTCTATGTCTATTTAATGTCATGAAGGACTTGATCGTAAAGTTCGTTAATGGCTTCACCGGTTTCAGAATCCACTTTGATAGAATTCGAATCGCTCTTTGTCATTTGTGTAGGTTCCTGTGTACCAGAAGTGCTTGTGGGTTCGTTGATATCGTTCTTTTTTTGTGTCTCTGCAATATTTTTGTTATCACTGCTGTTGTTATTATTGTCGGACACTTTTAATTCCAAAGCAGAATCAGTAGGAGTGTCCTGCTTATCAGAATTCTTCAGGTCCTTTGATTGACCAGCACTTAACCATTTCAACTTTTGAGTGATATAGTTGATATTCAAATTATCACTTTCTTCGGGACTTTTGATATCTTTAAATACCTGTGAAATGTCAAATCCCTTGTTCCGCAAATGCTTAACAAATTTTAAGATATCTTGCAACTGGTTCAAATCAATATTAGAAATTTTCTTTCGAATATCTTCTCCTGATAAATCTTCGCTATCAAATATTGCTTGGTTCGAGAGATCAATCCCGCTTAAAGTGTTTTTGAGTTTATGCACGGACCCTTCTTCCTTATCCAATTGATTCAAGCTAGTCTTAGAACTACTTCTTGACATTACCGATGGTGATCTGTTATAAGGAACACTATTATTTTGGATTCTCAAATTATCAATTTCACCGCCATTTACAGTTTCGTCGTAATGGTCATCGTCTATATTCTCTGAAAGGTTATACTCTTTGGTTCTGTCTTCACCACCAAATGAACTATCAATCAATTTAAGAGCTCGACTGATAGAAGAATCAATGAATATTAATTTAACCAAGGTCTCTTTACCTTCCAACGTCAATTGTTTTTTTAATTGCAAATTATTCAATCCATCAACCGCATCTTTTAAATCCAGCTGGATCTGAGTGGCTTGTTTCACAAAATCTTTAACTATTTTAGAATTAATGTCCAATTTTTGGTTAGCCTTTAGTTCCAAAATCTCATGTAATTGATTGGTCAAATTATTATCGTCAGCCCTAGCCCTTGAATCATCACCTTTATGATAAAAGCTCTCTTCCATATTTCTCATTGTGTAAATACCCAATCTTTCTTTAAAATAGGATGGTAACTCGTTAAAGTCACCTTCTAAAGTGATTAACTTCCTAGAATTCTTAGCGGCTTGGACCAAGGCAACACCACTAGATGCATCTAGTTTGTTCCCAAGTAATGAACAATAAGCCAAGTTCTTGCAAAATGGTATAACGTTAGCAAATGCGACA
The DNA here is from genome assembly GCA_030569555.1 of Yamadazyma oceani. NCBI lineage: Eukaryota > Fungi > Ascomycota > Pichiomycetes > Serinales > Debaryomycetaceae > Yamadazyma > Yamadazyma oceani. Next base: position 316,691 of record JAJMLF010000004.1, on the reverse strand, counting down.
ATCCCCTTGCTTGAAAGATCGTTATTTTCTAGATGTAGTCTTATCAAGTTTGGAAATAAGGGAATTTGACTGACGAAATAGTCAATGATCTCATCGTTGGAATAAATTTTGTCGCCAGTGCTAGTCACAGAAGACGTCCCAGAACTAGTGTCAGATACAGATGATCCATTTTGCCTACCACTATTATTACCAAACAATTTAGAATTATTAGAAAGATCCAAGTACTTCAAATTGGGCAATTTCATCAAGAAACTTTCAAAACTACGTTTGAAAGAATCGTTAAATACTAAGTTGGTGGAATTGAGACTGATAAAACCAATTTGAGAATTTCGTAAGGAATTCTCGAAACTGTGTGGTGAACTTTTGTAGAATTCCTTAACGACGCTAAAGAATTGGTTAGACAGTAGATCATTATAACCTAAATCAACACCTCTAACAAACTTCTTAAGCAACCAATATTTCAATAGGTAATGTAATTGCTTTCCATTCAAATTATTGTAAGCTAATCCCAACCTAGTTGTCTTGATCGATACAGCCAATTTGATCAATTTTTCAAAGAGATCTATATCTGTAATTGAGCATCCGGTCAAAATTAATTCGTCGATACCACCCCTTGCAATAAGTGTAGCGATGAACAACGACCAGTCCATATCGGAACGATTATCTTTATTGCAACCCATCCTCACTAGTTCCTCTTCCATTTTCTTGGTTTTGTCATTAGGATTAGCCCGCTTCTTTTTCCTGAAGATATTTATGTTCAACGATGGACATTGAGTGATATCCAATTTGCTTAGCACCCTATTTCTTGACAAAAACCAACATAATAGTGACCAACCATTATTATCTATAGGAGTATTTCTCAAACTTAATTTCTCAAGCTGGGTTTTAGCCGCCATAGATCCCAATAACACCCTAAACTGCTCGAGGGAGAGGTTGACCCCATCCAATGAAATACATATTATAGGGGCGATTCTAACGAAATCAGCAAATGTCTGTATTTCAACCATGGTAGGAGTTGGGTTTTTCAATTGTAATATGGGTATAGGAGCCATTGAGTTTTTTGGGATTTGCTTCAAAATGGCAGGAATTGGCAAGATCTCTCTTAAGTGACAGCACCTCGTATACATGACATCAAGAGCCATTTTCTCAGTGGGAACAGTGTAAGCCAGTGGCTTACTGTGTGCCATAGGTTTATCAATGGCAATCTTAGAGGCTTGTTTGCTGATTTTCTCATCATCTTCAGTACTTTTAGTAGAAGGTTCATCTTCTTTCTTTCCAGTTTTAACTGAAGACGAATCTTCCCCATTATCTTGTTTACCCTCGTCGTGTTTCTCGTGATGTAACAAATGTAAAGATCCTGAACCACCTACAGTAATACCACCACCTTGTCCCATTTGGGATTTTTCAATAGCCTTCTTGTCTTCTTCTGTTAAAGGATGTATTTTCAAAGTTCCGCTTGGCAAAACTTCTACATTTCCCTTTCTAGGGTTTCGGGATGGAATTTGCTGGGGAGGGTCAATTAAGAAAGTAGATGCATGAAAGGCTACCCGTTTTAATGGCTTTAGATCTTTAAATTCAGGCAATTCTGTATCATTCAGTTGAATATCAGTCAGACTATCACTTGAAGGTTGAGCATATTGCTGAAGGTTTTTAGGCACAAAAGCACTACTATCACCATAAGCAGTAGAATATGAATCCAAGTTTCCAGAAACAGACGGAGAAGTATTGTCAATTACAGAAGACGGATGTCTCCTATTATATTCAGTTGCCTGAGATACAGAAGGAAGACTAGGGGTGGAATTAGCAGCACTCGTATTTTTTCTACGAAGAAAGGAAGAAAATTTCCCAGTTGTGGATTCATTGCTCCCATCATTGTTTTTTAAAGCTGGGTCCTTATCAAATGCATTCATTAAACAGCCACCCTCTGAGAAAGAGCTCTTTCTAGAATTCGACCTAGAAGTAGGTCTAGAATAAAACTTGACATACTCGTCCAATTTTGGGTTATCACATGATTCATTGACACTAGGTTGAGGTGGCAGGACAGTGGAATCAAGATTAAGGGTAGGAGGCAAAGAATTAATTGATTCTGACCGACTGGTGGTCTTGTTCAACCGATAGTTATCCTTAAAGATGCCTTCACCAAAGCCATTCCCAGAAGACAAATTTGGAGATGTAGGAGGAGATTTGTGAAATTTCTCCTTTAAACGATTTAAAAACCCACCCCCACTACTACCAGTAGATCCTGTGCTACCTATGCTGGCAGCACTATTAGTTCTCTTTCTCGTCAACATTTCAGCACTTGTATGTTTATCGCTAACACTACGGGACCTGGTGACACCCTTGTTATCATCTGAAGTGGTTGCAGCATTTTTAGGATTCAAGACTTCTTCTTCCTGGATTGTACCAATACTGGGTCTTGTTTTGGATATGATATGATCATTGGAGTTGGATATACTGGTAGACAAATGCGGAGATGTATGGAGGTGGGAGTCAGAATTAGTATTGACAGTTGGAGCAGAAATACTATTATCTCTAAGAAACCAATCTATATCGTCATTATCGACCTCTAGCACCGGTTTGGTATCATTTTTTTTAGAATCGGCCATGTTTTCTGAACCAAATTATCAATCAACAATGTCCGTCCTAAGTAGTTGTAGTAAGGAATGTCACATCACATGAGCGCGGAAGATAATGAACTGTCAAAATTGTTCCGCACCCGAGACCAGATACCGGAGATAAGATCTAAGGGTCCAGCAGAACAAACCGTAATATCACTAGTTATGACCAGTATAGAGCGAGTAGAGTCGATAAATACTAGTAGAAATACAATCTAAAGATGTGTAAGCTATAAATGGCAAACTGTAGATGTGTAAGAAACGAGAATTATTTATACAAATATAAAGACTAAAAGACCAGACGCTAGTGGGAAGGGTAACAGGAATAGTACCTAAAGCCCCATACCACCACCACCGAATTGACTCATCATTTTTTGCATCATACCAGGATTTTGCATCATTTGCTGGGCTTGTTGCATCATTTGAGGATTAGATCTCATCATTTGTTGTGCTTGTTGCATCATTTGAGGATTGTTCATTAATGATTGCATATTAGGCATACCACCAGCTCCTGGAGCACCAGCACCACCAGCACCACCAGCACCACCACCAAGCATACTCATAGCTTGTTGCATGAAATTAGGATTGGATTGTGCTTGTTGCATCATTCTGTTGAATTGAGGATTATTTTGCATGTTATTGGCCCCAGGACCATTATTCATAGATTTAGCATTTTGTGCCATTGAGCTCATAAGTTTTTGTTGTTGTAATACCAATTCGACTTCAACAGCTGAACATCCTGACCCCTTGGCAATCCTTATGATTCTCTCAGGTTGATTAACCAAGATTTTCCCATCAGAATCCAATTCTTCATTAGTCATAGAATCCATAATATAGATCATAGATTTGATCTTACCACTAGCTTCTTCTTCACCAATTTGATTCATAAAGTTGGCCATTCCTGGAATCATAGAAGCTATATTGGTTAAAGGACCCATTTTTAAAAAGTTGTTCATTTGAGTTTGAAAATCTCTTAAGGTAAATTTCCCTTCCTTAAAATTTTCAATTGTTTTTTGATGACCTTCATCATCTTGTAAATTCAAGGATTTTACATGATCCAACAATGATTGTAAATCACCAATACCTAACAATCTAGATATGAAACTTGAAGGCTTAAAAGGTTCGAAATCATTAATATGTTCCCCAGTCCCAATGAATATTATAGGAGTTTGGGTGGCAGCAATTGCAGAAATTGCCCCACCACCTTTAGCATGACCATCCATTTTAGTTAAAATAATTGACCCAAAGTTAGATGTTTCTTTAAATGCTTTGGCTTGAGATTCAGCAGCTTGACCAATGGAACCATCCATAACCATAATGGTTTGATCAGGAGATACTTTATCACTAATCTGAATCATTTCATTAAATAATGATTCTTCTTGTTTATGTCTACCAGAAGTATCAACAATAATGATATCAAAATTCTCTTGTTTGAATTTGGTTACCCCTTCATCACTTACTTTAACTGGATCAGTTTCAATATAGGATCCATAATAAGGAATATTAGCTTTAATAGCATTTTGTTTTAATTGATCAAATGCCCCTGCTCTGAAAGTATCAGCACATACCAATCCCACTTTATACCCTCTCTTTTTATAATACACCGCCAATTTCGTACATGAGGTGGTTTTACCAGCCCCTTGTAACCCAACAAACATGATGACATGAGAAGTTTCTGATTTAACTGGTTTACTACGACCAGGGTGAGTCTTTTTAGTACTGGTTGTGGACTTCTTTACGTTAACAGATAATTTCTTAATCTTAGGAGGTTCTTCATAGGAGTCCACCAACCCACACAATTCATCGTAAATGGTTTTCTGGATTTTCTTCTTCTTGTTAATGGCGGTATCATTCTTGACGTTATCAGCCATTAATTTCGATTTAATGTTGTCACGTAACCGGGACACTAGTTTGATGTTAACATCACTTTCAATTAAAGCACTACAAATTTCTTTGATTAAGGTTTGGATTTCCTCATCAGATCCAGAGTCTACCTGGGATAAGGCACCCCTTAACTTGTTCCCCAAGTCTGCCAATACCATGTTAGTGGGTTGTAGAAATGATGAAAATTTTCTCGCGACATTTGTGCACAAGAAGTGGGAGTGTAAGACAGTAAGTGCAAGTGGAGTGTAAGAGAGTAAGTGCAAGTGGAGAGTTGAGTGCACTAGGTATTAGTGGTATAGAGTAGGATAGGATACCAGGACGATGTATCAGACTTCCTGGTCCGTGAGCACAGCAGCCCAGAGAAATATATATAGAAATCGTACTGTGGTAGCACTACGTAGAGCCCCAGCTATACACAGGTCCCACCCCACTAGTAGAGCCATACACAGATATCCTTATTTATTCTCATTATATATGCCTACTCATAGCTCATTAATTGTAAATATCGACTCATCATCCAAAGACTCGTCATAATAACTAGAACTGGAATCAATAGAATCCATAGAATTGATACTCGAATTATATGATCCAATGCTATCATTACTGGGAGAGTTGAACTTCTCCAACACTAGTCGGTCAATCTGTTGCAAATCCGATTCAAGATTATCAATGAATTGATTCAAATCTTCAAGATGCGGAGTGAAATTGTTATGTGGTTTACAAATAGGCTTGTGTTGATTGATATTCTCCAATACTTCTTCATCAAGAAATGAGAGATTGATGCAATCATATTGGAATCCACTAATGATTTTGGTTTGGTCATTGGTATTTAGAACTTGCCTTAGCCTTTTATTATAGCCTTGGTCTTGACATTCCGATTGTGCCACCACTCGTTTCATCGTCAAAATTTTCTTGATTATCTATACCACCAGTCTACCGATTTAGCTCAGCACCAGCACACAATGATAGCTCAACACCACACAAACACCTTATGCAAAATACCTGGTATAAATACCCTATGCAAACACCTAATACTCTAGTACCAACTAAAGAAGAAGACCCTAGAAACAAAAAGAATCTTAAAGAAGACAGAATAAAAAAAAAATTCCGGCTTCTTATCAGTATTTATTGTGTGCCTTGAGTCTACGGCACCACTGTGGCTCTTCTCCGGACTCCACGCAAAAGTGCCAACGAAAAATTGTTTAGATAAGCAAGACACAAAAAAGGTCACACCACTATGGTAATGGGGGTAGTTAAAAACCAGCGGAGGTAAGGGTGAAGGGATAACTAATGTATATACAGTTAGTACAACTAGTATAGAATGATAGTTGGGATTCGTTGGACCCTGGAATGTATTTATAGTCCGCTAAAAATAACTGCTTGCTTATCAGTTTGATAAGAAGCGCATTTTTTTTACCTCACTGATTATTGTTGCAAATGAAATTTTGACTGACACAATAAAAGCGAAACACGAAAGAGCAAAGTAAACACAGAGATAGAATGACAAACCATATCAAAGTTTATTAGAGATTAGCTGCTAACCCTCGGATGACTTTCGGATAACCTTCTAGTTTTTGGTAACAGTAATACCTGACTTAAGTTTGTATTATGTACATATATGTCTTCAATAGGGGGGCCTAGTCGTACCAGTATGATGGGGTTGTTTTGGAGTCCCGGATCAAGATGGAAATATCTTCGTCATCATCGTTGTCGTCACCGATGCCGTTGTAATCATCATCTTGATCCTCATCATCATCATCGTCTTCGTCGTCTTCGTCGTCTCCTTCATTCTCTTCATCACTTTCTTCTCCCTGCTCTATTATAAAGGTCTGGTCATCATCGTCATCGATAAAATTATAAATAGTTGGAGGAGCTTGCGACGTATTATCCATGGGTATATCTTCATCGTCTATATCTTTATCGGTCAATTGTTCTTGATCATACTGATCTCTTAAATCTTCCACTTTGAATTCCCATTCATCATAACTATCCAACTGATAATCATCATCCAATTCATCTAATTCGCTACCACCAAGGTCGCTATCTAATGCAACCAAGTCCAAATGCTTACTTTTTAATGTTTGCTTATAATCAGTACCATTATCATAGGGATCTAATTCGATCGAAAATTCCCATAACTTTGAGACTTCATTCTTGTACCAGCCATAAGCCAATGTACCCAATAATAAATTAGGAACAATGTATAATAAAGCTGGTTGACCCGAGTTGAAGATGAAAGCAGCCATGAATGATTCTATCAACCCCAAAGAATATAATATTAATTCAACATAAATATAACTGGAATTAAATCTAGTTATCAACAAGATAAAGCTCCCGGGTATAACAATATCACCTAACCCTAATAAAGTGAAACCAATAGAAGCTTCCGATTCAGTAGATGAAATCAATCTAGGAATCAAAAGTTTTACTGGGAATTCAATATTTTGGGCCACCGTAATCATGACTTTAGAACCAAATACAAAGTAAATATCATAAAAGAACAATAATACAAGTAATAAAGAGCCATGGGATACCTTTTTGATCAAATGGGTAGCAACTAAGGAATAAAGGGAGAAATTAATAGCAGTTAAATCAGACAAGATATATGATGACTGGTAATAGTAAGTGGTAACAGTAAGTAATCCGGCTACAATTAAAGCTATTAAACAATTGATATTGATAAATAAGGAATGATTAGGAGTGACCGGTTTGGGATGGATAATTTTGAATTTATTAGCCAAAAGGTAATATTTGAAATTCAATCCATCAAGCTTGGTTCCATTATCATCCACTTTTATTGGAGCGTCTGATAATTCATCAAAATCAATTGGTTCTAAATGACCAGCTGGACCCTGATAATTATTATTTAAGGTAAATGAAAACTGGAAAAATCGATTAAAGTTCAACCAAGGGACAGATAATTGTAACATGTAATATATACTGCTGAAATTAGTCAACCCACTGACAAATAAGATATAATTATTAAAATATTGTAATACAGACTTGAAATCAATCAAGTAATATAGCGATAACAAGCTAATTGAAGCCATGATTGGGATCACAAGAGTGGACCAGATCCCCATAGATTGATAGTTTAATAAATGATGAACCACATCATTGGAATTCATGATGGTTCTATTGCCTCCGTTCAAACTACCACAATATATAAGGGCATTAGCGATCACCAACACCACCGCAAACGAAGTGATTTCATTATTGACAGGAAGCTTATCAAGGTAGACGGGTATTAAAGTGTGTAGAAAGTCCAAGGACTTCTTAACGGTGTCGAGCGAGTCCCGTATCTTCTGGAGATCAGGCATGTTGTAACTATATTATATAGGTTTACTTGGTGAAGGCCGCAACGGGGAAGTTCAAGTTGCGCGGATCAAAAAGTACCACGCTTGCGCGGTATGGGTACTTCCCTCGTGCGGTGGTGGAGCTTCCCTCGTGCGGTGGTGGAGCTTCCCTCGTGCGGTAGGAGGACTCGGTGGTGGAACCCAGTGCGGCCGGCCCCGTAGACGATAAACCAAACTCGGTTACACTCGGTGTCCGCAGCACATAACAATAGCCAATTGATCTTGGGGAGTGGTAGTTGGTGAGGTAACAATACTATGAGCCCATCAGATCGCTACCATAAGCCCGAAACAATAAATCCGACACAACGGATTCTTACACAATACAATAACAATGATGTCTCTATATTATATCCGGCATAATCATCTTCAGCTATTTAAATGTCCAGTCATTATGTAGGATTACTAAACAAAGATATGCACGACGAGTTAAAATCTCACTTGCCACGAGCCGGCCGTAACCCTGTATGCACCTTGATGTCATTGGATTGTTGGTACAAAGCTTAAATCATATTGTAAGTCCGTTTAAGCACGACACCCAAAACTCGTCAAAAACTTAGCTAAAAAGCTCCTCCCCAGCCCCGTTCTAACCACAGTGATTAGACCTAATAACCCACAACTGACCTCAACTAACTACAATTGACCTACAATTGACCTACAGTTGACCTACAATTGACTCATAATTGATTCACAAGATAACCCTCACATTAGCATACATACTACTAAGATCATGGGGCCGTATATCTCCTCACTCACCCCTAACACCAAAATCTCCATTGGCCTTGTGGGCTTTATTGTTTCAAGTATCATCGTCTCTTGTTCGAAATTTCCACCCCCTCTTTTTTTTTTTATTCTTTTTTTCTTTCTCCTTGTTTCTTCTTTACAATTGTACAACAGTTCGGACAAAACCTCCCCTATTGTTTGTGGCATCACACACACTTAACATTGCCAGTCTACGCCATATTCGACAACTTCCCCCCATATCGGATAGACCCGACCAAGCTAGCAATTTTTTTTTACCACACAGAGAGTGAGAGAAACTACAGTAAATCTTTTTGAGTGTATAGTCAAAATTGTTAGTGAAAATTGTTAGTGAAAATTTTTAGTTTTTGGTGAGAAAAATTGTTGAAAATTTTTTTGATCTGATAACGAGAAAACAACCAAAGAAACTAATTAGATATATTAGTATATATCCTTTTTTTCTTCAACTCCTCCAACTCCCTATCCTCAATTGTGTTGTGTTGATCAGCCCAAATACCCTTGTATATATTAGTTGATCAACTCATACCCATCCTTGACTTTTTTTATCTTGACTTTTTTATCTTTTAATCTTTTTATCGTTTTTTTTTGTTCATTTTCATATTCATATTTTTTTTTTTATTTTGGTTTTATTTTGTATTAGTGTGTTAATTAATTGGTAACGGTGACGATAAAATTCTTTGTAAATTATTAAAAGGGGTTTTTCTTGAATTTTTTTATTCGTTTTAGTTTAGTTGTACAATATTATTATACTTTGATAGAGTTTTTGTGAGTTTTAGTGCTTTTCCATCATTTTTATATTTTTATTTTCCAATCAATTATGACCGAATCTGAATCTTTATTTGACACTAACTACACCAATGATAACAAAGGGGCTGTTTTGCCTAACCTATCAGAAAATTCTTCCACTTTAATTAACTATAGAGTATTGGTGAGTGCTAAAGAAAGTGGTTGTTTAATTGGTCAAAACGGTAGAGTAATTGACTCCATTAGAGAAGAAACAAATACTAAAGCAGGAATTTCCAAGTTATTACCAGGTTCTCACGAACGAATCTTAACTGTTAGTGGTACTTTAGATAATTGTGCTAAAGCTTTAAGTTATTTTGCTCAAGCTTTATGTAATGCTAATTTATCTAATGAATTACCTACTTATAGTTACTTCCCATTGAAACAATTAAGTATTAACCCAAATATTCCTGGTGAAACTACCAACTTGAGATTATTGATTCCAAATAGTCAAATGGGTACTTTAATTGGTTCTAAAGGTATTAGAATTCAACAAATTCAATCAACTTTTAATATTTCAATGATTGCTTCTAAATCTTTCTTACCTAATTCCAATGAAAGATTGGTAGAATTACAAGGCTCAGTTGATAATTTATATGATTCTTTAAGAATTATATCTAGGTGTTTAATTGAAGATTTTTCTTCAATTGTTGGTACCAATTATTATACTCCTAAACCTTTTGTAAAGAGAAAATCTTTTAATGGAAGTCCTCCAACTACTGGTACTAGTTCTAATTCTAAATTCATCACTACTACTGTATCATTTAATAATGATATAGTTGGTGCTTTGATTGGGAAAAATGGTTCAAGAATCCAGGGTGTTCGTAAAATTTCTGGTGCTATCATTGGTATTTCTGATGAGATCGATGGGAAACTGGAAAGAATTTTTACCTTATCTGGTACTCCATTTGCTATAGAGAAGGCTAAAAGTTTATTATATCATAATTTAGAAAGAGAAGAACAAAGAAGAGCCAATATGGACGAGGAAGAATAATTTCTGGTCAACAATTCCCATATCTTCTAAACTTATCACCAGTACCTGTTCTTAATAGACAACAACAGTTAACTGTTCCCATTTTTCAACAAACTTAGACACAAGGCAATCTTGACAAGATGCTTATTATTCAAAATTAAAATGAAACAATTAACAAAATAAAAAATTTGAAAAGAAAAAAAACTATAAAAACAAGAACAAAAAACAAAAAACGAAAAAAAATAATCTTTATCATTACGTGACTTACAGTCTATATTTTCTTATATAGGGTTTCTCTATTATTGTTTTTTATATACATATTATTTTTAAATCTTTCTAGAATTCACAAGTCTGACAAATTAATTGTACTAATTGATTCAAATACTTTTCATCAGTCTCGTCGAATCCATTCAATGCTAAACAGTCTATATCCAATACTCCCAATTTCTGGCCATCCTTGATAATAGGGACCACAATTTCACTCTGAGTTTCTCCATCACAAGCTATATGGCCGGGGAAACTATTAACATCTTTGACAGTTTGGGTTTGTCCGGTGCTAATGGCAGTTCCACAAACACCTTTACCATATTCAATAGTCTGACAAGCAACTTTTCCTTGGAATGGCCCCAAGATTAAATTAACCTTGTCATCTGTAGATGCTTTAGTATCTTTCACATAGAACCCACTCCAGTTTACTGCAACCCCCACAGAGTGATATCCATACCAAAGTAATGAACTACAATTAGAGAGGTTGGTAACCCAGTTATTACAATCGCTCAAGGCTGAATAAGAGTCTACCACTTGCTGTAACATGTCCTCTTTGGTAAGTCCTTCTTGATAGTTGACGTAGTCGGCGTGATGTTTGTCTTGACCCATGATAGTATCTGTTGTGTGATATCTCTTATTCAATAACGTTATGTGACAGTACTGCTAGTTAAAACTGATGAGCTGCAGTCGCACCAGATAAAATCTCTTGATAGCACAATAGCTATAATGAATCATGGATGAAGCAAACTTCTTACAGTTTCTAGATTCAAGAGGAATCCAGCGACAAACAAAGCTGCACGTAAGTGTGCTTGACAGTGATAATGAATCGTTCCATTCAATTCGAAGTGTGGTTAGAAGAATCGGATTTCATCGTCCTGATCACCCACCTGGCAATGACCATGATGATAACAACCTGCAACAATCACGTAGACATAGATCCCAACAAGAAGAATATGACGAACCAGAGGACGATGAACTTGAAGTAAGTACTGCAAGAGAACATCCAGAGATTTTGGGAACGGTAATGGATCATGAAAGTGTGGATAGCGCAGATATAGATGATGAAGACCCAGATGTTTACCGTAGCGATTCTTCTTTGGAAGAAGACCAACAGATATTTGATTTTCTTAGCTATGAAAGAGATAATGATGATGCTGATACTTTTTATAGAGATAGAAGGGAAAGTTTCAATAATGGAATTGATTATGATAATGAAGAGTCAAGTGATGAAGAATATCTGCAAGGAGACGAGATATTTAATAGATACGAGTATCATGTGAAAACTCGAAATATACCCCCTCGAGCTAACAGTAATAGCTCCAGTAATCCTATTATCAACCAAGCATCACAAGAGACAATAGCTCATCACCGTTCAAGTTATGAAGAACTTGAAGTACATAATGAAGCCCTTAGGGAACACCTTCAGATCAACGGGGGAATGATCGACCCATTTAACCCAGAATACACCGAAATAGATCCCAGTAACCATTACCAATTGGTTAAATTATCTCCGCATAACAAATATCCTAATCCTTTAAAAGTTGAATTCAAATACACTAGTAAGTTAAATAACCATGAGTTTGTCAGAAAGTATAAGAATAACTTGTCAAGTATAATCACAAACCGAGTGACCAACTGTTCGTATTTGGTGAATGCTTCTAACTCCGAGATCTTGATATATGATTTTGACCCTATCACCAAAATGCCTAATTGTGATCCTTTTGTTAAGTTTGATACAAAACCGTTTTTCACTTCTACCTCAGACAGGTTGTTATCTACTTGGCCCTATTTTCCTCATACAATTAACTACTTAAAAACAGACTATTGGCTCGACCAACCTGTATTGGGGGTGTGTGCTGATGATGGGAATATCTTGATTTATTATGTTGATACTCTTATGACTCAAATCAATAAATTTGCTCGTAAGGACCGTAACGGCGGAGATGGGTCTGGTACCAGAAATCTATTCAACATCAAAATTAATCCTGATTTGAAGATCAAACTAGAATCAAGTGCATGGGGATTGGATTTTCTCCAGTATAATGACCAGTATGGTAATTCATTCAATGCCCTATTGACGTCAGATAATTCACAGAGCCTAACATTATTCATCTATAATGTTTTTGATGGTAGATTTTATCATATTAGAAGTCATCAGCTTTTGCATAATATCCCAGACGTGTCATTTTTAAGTCAAAAGACAGAAGGAGATTTACATGAAATCAAAGCTTCTTGTTGTTCCATTTCAGGAGAATTAATAATTTTTAAGTTCAAGTTTTACAATGTGGCTGGTCCATTAAACAAAGGACTTGATCCTCTTCTGCAACAGGAAAATAATGAAAGTGAAAATATATACAACAGAAATGGGGGAGTTGCAAGGACTTATTTTGTAGATCCCGGTATGGAACAATTAGAACTAGGTGAAAATGCTACTGCATTTGACGCTTTTAAGCGATACCATTTCTACCAACCCAAAGTCATTAATAGAGTACTACTAAGAGAAGATTGTTGGACCACACTTCCCATTCATAAAAAGTTCTTCAGCCAACAACATTCCTTGAATTTAACTGTAGGGGATGCTATTTTGTCTAACAAAGTGGAACTTTCTCGAATAATTGCAGAATCTAACGTTTTTAATTCCTTACAGAATAAAGACTCCGATCTTGGGATTGCTGCAAACTGGCAATACTTTGAAAGCCCAGTGCTCAACTTGAATAAGGATAGTTATAATCATGAATTACATCCAAAGTTGACTACCATTGATGACGATTATCGAAGAATCAATAAGCAGTTTGATAAGTTTAGACAGCAACAACAGCAACAATCGGACAGAGACCTTGAGGATAACGACCACTTCATTGTAGTATCTACATCCAAGAAAGTGGGGATTTTCAACGCCAATTCCCTCTTCTGCAACTCCTCAACCCCTACCATCTTCAATGTCAACATCCCATTCAATGAAGAATCGAAGTTCACCAATAGAATCTCCATATCCCATTTAATACCAGAGTTATCCTGCTACATCGCGGTGACTCAACAAGGATTGATTTCAATATTCAGATTATGCCAGCATAGAGGAGTCTACGGTCTTCGGCAAGAATTCTTATTACCCAATGCAATAGCATTATCATTAACTCCCAATGGTTATCGAACCATTATCGGCTTATCCACCTCAGATATTTCTCCTCTGCCAGACTATCCCCGGTTTATGATCTATATATCCTACAGTGATGGTCTTCTACTAGCCTATGAGTTGTCAAACCCTTCCAATGCCATGACAACCGACTACAGTCTCTAATATATATATCGTGCATATTATGTACTAATAAATGTGTGGGTTTCGCATCGTTGTTTTGTTTTGATCATGTCACTGAGTCGCGTACGGAAGTGTAAATATATTAATCATTCACAGATACCCCGAGCGACACAGCAGCCTTATTAGCTTCAAGAATGGATTTGTTGCATCTCGGATCCCAGTCGAGAAAGACAGGGATCAGGCCAAAGAAGAATCTAAGAAAGGACCGTTACAATATGGAAGATATAGATGAATTTTTCAGTGAAGACAATAGTGAAGGTGATAGTAATACCACCAGTGGCGCTTCCTCACGATATAAAAAGCCCAACAGAAGATCCTCTGGGACTAGTGTTAGTGCTAGATCTAGCAAGGGAAAAGCGGGTGCCACTAGTGGGAGAAGTGGTAATCGGTCAGAGTCTGTTGAAGATGATGCTATTATTGCCAGAAAGATCAATTTCACTGATGCAGAAACTGACAAGTTTGACTTGTCACCGATATCAATATCGAAGAGCAAAAGGCCACCATCGAAATCGCCCTTACTGAATGAAGACAAGCAGCAAACTTCAAGTACCATAGGAAGGAAATCAAAGGCACCAACATCAACATCAGCATCAGCCCATGATAAGTCTCCAAGTTTAAGAAGATCCCATAATGACAATACGAGCCTTAATGATGAAGAAAATAATAAGAGCAATACTAATTCTCCACGGCTGCCGGACTTGTTTATAAATTCAGATCTGGGTCATGATGGCATGAACTATGATGATCTAAATGGTGACTTGTTGGACCAAGATATGGATACAGGACCAGAGATATTAGATTCCTTGTCACCTCCTCATTCTAACAATGCATCGGATGCCGAGGATTCCATAGATAACCAAGACAGTAAAGGAGCCATATCACCTACACCAGAGATCAGGAAACGTAAAGCCTCCTCTCTAACTAAAAATATGGCATTGGGTATAGGTGGAAGATCTAGAAAGAAACCTACGGTAGAGACTTCTGCTGATGAAGAGCCTAGATCAAGAGAAATATCGGTTAAACCATCTCCTTTGCCATCCCCACCTCCAGACGGGTTAAGAAGGTCCAGGCGTACTAGAATCCAGCCATTAGCATTTTGGAGAGGAGAACGAATTGTATATTCAAGGGCAGATGAATATGACCAAGACCCTGATAGTACTTTGGTCAGTGATATCAAAAAGATCCCTCTTCAAGAAATCAAAGAAATCATACATGTTCCGGCCCCTTCTAGTCAAAATGCTCACGCCCGAAGAAGTAGGAGTCTGAAATCCAGATCTAAATCGTCCTCCAGATCCAATTCTCAATCACACCAGGACTCCAAAAAATTCAGATCAGGACTCAACCTTTCTCAAGCTGTACATAAAAATCAAGATGATAATGCTATTGATGATAATGATAATTATGATTATGAATCAGATCCCGAGGTAGAAGGATCCGAATGGTTCAAGAGCAAGGAATTGAAGTTAGATGTTTTTGAGGATAATGATTCGGAAACATTGGTTAATCAACCAATAGCTTTCACTCCTGATATAAAGAAATTCTTATCTGATCCTCCCAAGTCCAAAGACTCCGAAATTGATAATTATAAGATCGCTAAATTATTCGATGAATCACACTCAAATAAAATCGCTGTTGCCATCATGGAGTTTCCACATGAGGGATTTAAAAGTTCAAAGTCTAGCGGAAACTGTGTTTATATGTTTCATGTCATCAAAGGTTTGCTAGAAGTTACTCTCAGCAACCATAGTTTTGTAGTTACACGCGGTTGTTCTTTTCAAGTCCCCAGTGGTAACACTTACGGTATTACAAACATTGGTAATGGTCCAGGAAAAGTATTTTGTGTGCAAGTTATGGACGACTAATGATGAGTTTGTGTGGGTGTTGTAATATTAGATTGTGTACATTAATATATAGATATATACATATCAATGTCTATTAACGTTTTACCGAGATGATCTGTGTTCTTTTCTTATATATTACTCAATCAGTTTTACTTAGTTAGAATTACTATACACTCATTATGCTTAAAATTTTTAATAGACAGCCTAATATTCAACCACCTTTGAATTGTCACCGTTATAATAACCAATCATTTTCACTTTGAATTCACTGGCAGCAATACCAAATTGTTTCAATATCAATGCTTGTCTGACATCTAATGTGTCTCCTTTATCACACACATGGTATGGCTCGTCTAATATGATTTTCCCTTGTTTAATCTTAGTAGGCATCTTGTACTTGTTTCTCAAAGTTGACTCCAATGAATGTGACATTGGCACATCTTCTTCTTCTGCGATTTGTCCACCTCTAGAATACACAATTCCTTCTGGAATAGTGAAATCTATAGGAGATTTGCTATTAGCTCTGGAATAATCTTGTTTATTATAACTGTTGAAATAATCCTCAACGGTAGTGATATCTTCATCTGTCAATAACAATCCAATAACTCCGTCACAGATCTTTGATAATTTATGCAAGTTGTCTTTATATTCTTCTTCGGGAGTATCACCTAATGCTTTTTCTAAAACTCTTCTTTTACCGAGGATCAATTTACTTCCAACCCAATCACGTCTGATATCTTGTAATACTGGGGTTCTTACATCATCTAATCTTAATACAAACACATATTTGAATTGATCTAATGCACTTCTGACATCATCGAAAATTCTTTCTTTGTTATCCTTTCCCTTCTTTTCGGTTTGGGCTAATGTAACTAACTTGGAACGTTTGGATCTAGGCATTATGTGATATAGTACTTCAAGCTATTTACTGACTGAAAAAAAAAAATTTGGGAAAAAAAGAGCTCATCTCATCGTTTTAGAAATCTGCAGCTATGTCGCAAGTTCTCGCGACATTTACCCACGATATATTTGCAACAAATTGCAAGGTGAAAGGTTATTTAATACGGTGGGGAAGGTATTTGTTTGCTGGTGAGAGGGTCAAGAAGTTGGTGTATGTTTTGTAATACTCTCTGTTGAGCATTATATTCCCTGCCAGAAACAGCTATTTCCAATAACACAAGGTAGATTGTTATGAGCTCGGATAATACTTCCTCACTTAGACCTTTGCTTAAGCATTCCACGTAAAACTGCAAGGCATTTAGTGTAATACCAAGCAACCATGCACTATGAAACTTCGCCTTATTGAAACTGATATAATATTTGAAGCAGTTTAAGTATACCAATAGCTTGTCACTATTCACATCAAGTGATATTTTGTGCAGTAATAATTGAATAAAGAATTGAGTGAAACTGGTCTCGTTTAGTGCACAAGTTATCACCACTAAATTGGATTCAATAAGGTACAAATGCTTCATTTGATCCTGATTATCTGTCCCTGGTGCACTTGCTTCAAAATTTAATAGCGTGTCATAACATTTTTGCAATTGCTCTGCCATCACTCCATTATCTTCAGAAAAGGTAATGATATCCCTTATTAAATAGGTTAATTCGACTTTAAGTTCATAAGATATTGTAGTCTCAAATAAGCACATGAAATTCATTAAGCTTTCATGGATTAACTCTGTATATCTCTTAATACCACCATTATCACCATCATAGTTATTACAAATCAAAAACCTGTAAATATGAATTAATCGAACATTCAAACTGTTCATATCTTGGTAGAACTTTGATTCCAGAAAATCATCTATATCAATCTCTTCGAAGTCGAGATCTAAATCATCTTGACCGACATCAAAAAAGTCAATAGGATTAAACTCCCTATTGGCTTGCAAAATAACTTGAATTCCTGTTGGTACTCTGTAGGTGTCACTAGTGATATCTGGAGTTAATCTAGAATTTCTTCTTTCACTTTTGGTTTCCTGATTTCCTGGTAGTAGTAATGGCATGACAATGGGGTTGAGCTTTTCTCTATACTGCCCTTGCAAGGCCTCTAATAGATGTTGGTCCTTATATTCCTGCCGGAAGTCAAAAGGGATAACGTTATTTTCAAGATCTTCCTCCAAGTCAACATCAATTCTAGATGCTAATGACATATTGGACGGATTATTGCATAGTCCCTTGGCATAAGGATGGTTTTGGACAATTCCAGAACTATTTGTGCTATGTGAGCTTTTGTTGTTATGATGGTACACATTAAGTGACTTCAATGGTGTGTGGTTGCTTAAACTTTCAGTGGCCCTATTACCTGGCTGAGCTGCAAGGTTAGGAATGTATAAAGATGTACCGCTATCTTCATTCTCGAATACCACCTTAGAGCTGGTAATTTCCTCTAAAGCATTAATGTTTGGTCTGGACTCCTTTGTTTTAATACTATCCTTAGGGTTGATGATATCCATTAAAGAGTTCTCTTGATCAAAATCCCTTCCATATAAGAAGTTATCTTGGATTCTCTTGAGACTGCTAGGATTACTCATGGTGTACTCTTCTGGTAACCAATTGTCAAAGAAATCGACATCTACTCCATCCAAGTTACTACTATGTCTCTTTAGACTGAAGCTTCCATTCATCTCATCTGAATCTACCAGGTTTTCACTTTTGCTTTCCAACCCTTTCTCGGCTTCATTAGGTTCATCTTTTTCTACTTCATCAAAGCTACTGGCATTTACACTATCTAAAGCTCCCTTGGGGCTCAGGATATGACCCTTGCTCATTACATAGTTGAAGATCATAACAATCAAGAGTGTGAATAACAAAGTGGATACGGCTGCAAATAACTGAGGCTGGAATAGTGACAATAAGGACGTGACAAACACTTCTACCATGGTGCTGTGGTCAACACCGGGGGCACGGGTAGTTCTAAAAGAGCTGGTTGTTGAAGTTGTATAGCCACCAGTAATATCTGTGGCCGTGGAAGCCATGGTGGCCGTCATAGATGGTAGAGTGAAAGAGTGTTTCATGAATGTTTCAGATTCAAGTTCGGTGATTGACACATCAGTCACTGTAGTCATAGAGGGGATTGACTTTTCTATCAAATAAGAGTTGAACTCATTAAGCTTCCCTTCAAATAGAGCTAGCCACCTGAACATACTGCTTAGAACACCCATGATCAATTCCTATAGTTGCCGTTATCTTCCTTGATCGAAAAGTTGCAAAAACAAGAGTAACAAACGCAGCAGCAGCAGCAGCAGTAGCAGGCGTGTACAAACCCGAAAACATACGTACAAGCAGCCAGAGCAGGAATAATAACCACTAAAACATGCCATTAATACCAACCTAAATCAAGACGTGAAAGCGTTGTATTGCTATAAAATATCTATTTAATTATAATAGTTAATAGTATAAAGAATGCTAAGAAGAAAGATAAGATCATGAAGATAATAAGCCTTCTTACCAGTCACCATGAACGAAATGATCGTTAGGACCAGGAGAAGGGATATTTCTTTGGTACTTACTACCACCAGGTCTTTGAGGTGGTATATAAGGATCAGGATGTTTCCATTCGGCTAATTTGTCTTTGGTACTTTTGATAATTTGTTCTAGTTTTTCAGGATTGGAGACGTCTTTGTTAGCGTCGAATTGTTTTCTAATCTTTATTGTTTCATTTCTGTAGGCGTCAAATTTCAAAGAGCTATCAAAGGCGGTTCTTAATGCTTGTCTAAACAAGGAACTGACCCTTTTTGTGTTTGCTTCAGTGAATGGTAATACCTTAGACATGTTCCTGCTAGTGTACCTCTGTAATAGAATTAAACAAATTTTTTATTGGCCAGTGAGTGCGAATTTTTGGTGTGTGTGTGTGTGTGTGTGTTATCACCAACTGTGGCCAGTAGTATAAAACATACTATGAAGAGTCAAGTAATCATGTATATTTTTACATACGAGCTTGTCAACTCATAAGAATCATTCAATAATATAGTAACAAATAATATAGAAAAAGAAAAAGAACAAAATATATAGAACATAAATAAAGACTGCTCAATTTTAGTTTCCATCAGCAACCATCATCAAACTACCAACAAATGATAAGATTAATCTACCTCTAACTTCATTGATATCTTCAGGAACTAACCAAATCAAAGCCCCTAATTTTCTAGCAATAGAAATGGCCAATTTAGCGTTGGCATATTTCTCCTCATCAGAGAGATTGCTTCCTTGGTATACTAAATCATAATCGACATAACCGGGTTTCATACCATGTAATACATCTAATAAGTAAACACCAGTACTTAAAGATTCATCTTTAAAGGACCTAACAGAACCCAGTTTACCACCTTTGGCGACTTGACCATTAGCCCATTTTAATATATCTGAATCACTTAATTGAGATCCGTGGCTTAATTGTTGTAAAGTGTTGGTAATATTTCTTCTCATTAATTGCCACACTAACCCTAAAGTTAACAATTTATTACCATCGACTATGTCAGCCCCTTCAATACCAACTAATGAGAATTTAGAGGCCTTACCGATTTCAACAGCATAATTGGTATTTTCCAAAGCCTTGAATCTCATTAATGGTTTACCAGATGATGGTTTTTGATTAATATGTTTAAATGAAACTGACCCAGGTATGACCTTATCAAAAGCTTGTAATAAGACTAAACCATCTTTTAAATCTTCGAATAATGATACAATAGGAGGATCAACGTCCAAAGAGTTCAACCATAAGGTGAAAACTCTAGCTTCTCTTTCACCTTCAGCATCGAATTCCTCGATTTCAGGTTTTTCGTCTTCTTCAATTGGATCTAATCCTGGATATGTGTTGAAAAGATGGGCCACAAAAGCCAAATTCAATTTTGGGTTACCAGCGACCAAAGAATTTGGTGTTAAATATTTTCTACAACCAATTTTATCAGCATTGTCTAAGACTTGGTGAGCTCTTTGTAAATGATCTGAGGTCTGTAAGGGTGATAAATCACAATGTTCAGGTTGTAACTGATTTAACAAAATAGTGTAGCATTCACCATCACTAACATCACCAGAGAAGTTATTAACCCTTCTTTGGCTCTTGGCATTCTTCAAATGGTAGTTAAACCATCTTAATAAAATTTGTTCCGGTGGCAATCTTAAAAATTGTTCCAAAGTCTCATCCTCTTCTAATAATCTATACAATTCAGGATGGAATTTGATATCCACTTTGGATAATAAACCTCTTCTGATAATCTGCCAAATTAAACCTAAAATTAAATGTTCTTTTCCATCAATAATATCCTCAGTATGAACATTGACCACTACGCAACCAATGGCTTTAGCAGAATTTATAACAATGTTTGCATTTTCATTCATTTGGAAATTATTTAATGATTTCTTCTTAGTGCTAGTCAAATTTAACACTCTGGTATCGATAGTATCTGGAACAGAATCATTGATTAACTTGGATAACACCAAACCATCTCTACATTCATCGAATATTTGAAAAGTTTCAGTATCAAATGGTAATCTGTCACCAATATCTGAATCTCCTGCTAACACTGAATTAATGTGTCTGGTGAATTCAGTTCTTTCTTCATCATTAATGGTATGGGTAGTACCAGAAGTTTTACCAGTTATATAGGTTTTATGAGAAGTATTGGCTGTAGGAACTGGGGCCCCTTTAGGAGATCTTGGAGAAGTGGGAATATTAGGGGCTGATAATCCCCCACCACTGGGACCAGTAGATTGACCAGCAGCACCAGCTCCTCCTCCATTACGTTGGTCCTTCAATTTAGACATCAATTGAACGTAATCATCCAATTCAACTCTTCCAGAAGCATCAACATCCACATCTTTCAAGGTTTCTCTGGTCTCATCATAACTATATTGACCAGCTTTAGAGACTGCATTGATCACATCTTTCTTTTCCACATACCCATTATCTTCTAAGTCAATGGATCTAAATCCTTCAATGACTTCAAATAATTCATTTTGTTCCAAATTTGGATATTTCTTCTGTAATTTTAATACATTCATCGTTGGTATTATTAACTTTCAATTCCCTACCAGCTCCTTTTAGTATCCGACGTTGTCGCATTTGCGTTCAGCCCCCGTTAATCACGCCCGCGCAGTGGTAGCACAGGGCAGTGATGGTCACTGGCAGCTTGTAGCATCGGCATGGGTCACGGTTACTACTGGGTGAAGGCTAATGCAGAAGGCTAATAAGAGTTCTTGGCGTGGAAGTGTTTCAGAGAAAGAGTAGGACCCGAGAAGAGGCGATATAATCCATACAAGTGGCTGCTAAACCCTGGCACCATGGGCCTGTCACTGAACCACTGTGGCCTCGTAAATCGCAAGCTTACTGACATGTCAAGTGTCGTCTCAGGGTTAAGCCAGCGCACCGGGGTCAAGCACTGGCCACCCTGCGAGACTGCCACCGTGAACGGCCCCACTATCGTGAGCCGACCGGCTGTTGATATCGCGATTTGGCCCTAATATCTATTACCTACATCTATCTCAGCACCACCATGAGCGATCAGAAGGAGTACCACAATAATGAATTGAATGGAGGTAATGAGGTTTCTAGGCCGGAAGGTGAAGTGCTGCCCACGTTTGAAATTGATCCGGTTCAATTGCAATTTGATATAGATAACTTGAAACAACTACTAGTTAAGAATAACATCATGTATTTGATACTAGACCATTTGGTTTATAAGATCGATCTAACTAATCCGGCTATTGTTAAACTGTTTCAATTCGCTCATGACAACTTTATTACAAGCTGTTGGCTATCTCCTGATGGAAATCATTTCATCGTACAAATAAATCAAAGTACCTATTACTACCTTCATCATCAATATTCCAAATTTAAAGTCTTGCCTAGATTTAAAGGGTTTATGATCAAGCTGATTACCTTCCCTATAAAATCTAATGAGGCTGGTGCTAATAGTTCAACTGGTGATATCTTAATTGTTACTGTTGACAATTCCATTTACTTGGCCAATATCAAACCTCACCCA
This sequence comes from Yamadazyma oceani, assembly GCA_030569555.1. NCBI lineage: Eukaryota > Fungi > Ascomycota > Pichiomycetes > Serinales > Debaryomycetaceae > Yamadazyma > Yamadazyma oceani. Next base: position 293,908 of record JAJMLF010000004.1, on the reverse strand, counting down.
AATCAAGATAATAAGAAAGATGACAAGTACATTAAGCATGTTTATTCTTCCCTGGCGTCCGTGGTTGGGGTTAACTTCATCAATAATGACCTTTCTATTGTGGTGTTCACAGAAAAGAATATGTTGCAGTGGGACTGTTTCGAGAACTCCTATAGTGAATTAGTAAAAGTGTTTAAAACCAATCCTAAAATTCTGTCCATGACTCTAAAAGATCCAATACTAGTTGACAATGGCTCAGAATACCTTCTTCTTTCCAGCAGCTCGAATCAAATCATGTCAAATGATTCTGAATTGTCATTATCCAAACTAGATAAGCTCGGTCCAGGCGCTGACATTTCTCGTTCTAACAATTCAATAATGTTGTCGAAACATCATATAATTACCATGTCTGCTGAGAATGACAAGTTGGTGATATTTTCGAAATTATCTAGCGAGCCACCAAAACTATTAGACTTGAGCCTGTCATTAGTTGAAAGTAATTCTCGTGAGAAAATATTGGGAATAACGGCTGATTATTCTTGCAATACCTTCTGGTTATACAGTAAGCGGAATATTTACGAGCTTATTATTAGCAATGAGGCCAGCTTGGTTTGGTATCATTATTATAAGATGGGCAAATATGACGAGGCATTAAAATGCTTACAATCTCCTGATAATTACTCCGCATCTGACAGCGACTTGTTTAAACGAGATATGATTTTAATCAAGCAAGGGTATGATTATCTTCAAAAGGGGGCATTTGGTATCGATTATGACGAAGAAGATGAAAGCAATTTTGACGTTGGGTTGCTCAACTCACAAGTTAAAGGAATTAAAATATTGGCACAACTGTCAGAGCCTTTTGAAAAAGTTTGTTTAATGTTAATGAACCTTCAGAACAATAATCTGATTGTTTCCAAAACAAGCTTGATATCTGAGCATCTATTAGTAGAGTATTTGATGGTCAAATTCAATTATGCCAAAAACGTTGAGAAAAATAAGCTAAGAATTGTTGTTCTATCCAGTTGGATAATTGAATTGATGTTGAGAATTATTTATAAGTTAGAAACAGAGTTGAATTTGGTAGAGAAAAATGAAAACAATTTATTGAGGAGGTTTGACGATAAATCTAGCTCCCTTAAGGAATTAACAGTTAAATTTTTAGACGAATTCAATGACAATTTCTACGCTTTTATTAATCTTAATTATACCGTTTTTGACAATAAAACAGTCTATCAAACCATGAGTCAATTAAACTACAATAGTAGATTGATATTTTTGGCTGACTTGAATAAAGACTATGAGTTTATCTTGAACTACTACATCGAACTTGAAGACTGGGAAAGTTCATTGAAGATATTAATGAAAATGTATACTAATGACTTCAAAAATTTTGAGGATATTATATATAAGAAGTCCACTATATTGTTGGTAAACTATCCGAGTAAAACTATTGAAACCTGGCTTAAATTTGGAAATCTTGATTATGAAAAGCTATTGCCTAGTTTATTGATCTATAATAAAGCCAATAGTAAAATGTCTGTCTTTGATAATCACGGAATACTTTTTCTTCAAAAGGTTATCTTCAACAAGAATATTAGAAGTAAGACTATTAACAATTACTATTTAAGTCTGTTGATCACATACCCCATCGATAAAACATTGACTCAAGATGATAACGACCCTGTGAAATATATCAACAAGCAAATCATAAAGCTTTTGAATTTTGTGAAGTTGGATAGTAAACTATATGATGCAGGATTCATTTTGAGGTTATGTCTTGATTACAACCATATCCAACCAGCGATAATCATTTTAATTAATGACATGAAATTGTTCGAGCCAGCCTTGAAGTTATCCATTGATAATGACTTGACTGATTTATCGATCTATATTTTAAACAAGTTTAATAAATCGATTGAGAATGAAGACGCCGAAGGCGGTGAATTTTCTGATACTTTGGAAAATGGGTTGAATGGCCTGGATCCTGATGGAAGTTTTGAGCTGGGTAATACCAGTCGTAATGAATCTTCTATCAATATCGGGAAGAATAAGTTGCATCACAAGAATTTTACGCAGGGGAAGAAGATCTGGTTAATGTTTGCTAAGTATTTGATTGACGGAATTGTCGCTGGTAAGCGCTTTGAGATCTTAGATTCAGTTGAGGTATCAGAGGAGCTTATGACGAACAACAAGAAACAAGATTTAACGGACACTAATGGTGACGTGGTTAAAGATATAACACATGATATCGCAAACCTGATTAAGCCCAAAGCTGCTGATACTGATGACCAGGGAGCAATAAACCTGGTAAACGCCAACAAAGTGTTGAAGTATCTACTTAATGCTTCATATAATAATGCCATTAGCTCTAGCTTTTTAAACTTAAAAGATTTATTGCCATTATTTCCTGAGTCGATTATGGTTAATAATTTCAAGACCGAAATAATTAGATCATTGAATAATTACAACAATAGGATCACTCAGTTGTCAATGGAAATGAAGGATTCATTAAAAATTTCTAATAGATTGACACAGCAGATTAAAGAGTCAAATGATACGGTCAAAAGGGGGAAAATACATACTATAATTGAGCCTGGTGAACCTTGTAAGCTTTGCAATAAAATGTTAATCAACAAGAATTTCATCAGCTTTCCCAATTGTGGCCATAATTTCCATAAAGATTGTCTCATCAAACATTATTTAATGCTGAAGGGAGACTATCGATTCAAAAAAGTGTTTCACAACTTCAAGAAAAATGCTACCACAACCAACAAGAAAGAGCTAGACGATATAATGTTGAGTGAATGTGTCCTTTGTAATGAAAGTAATATTATTTCTATAGATAACAACTTAATTGGCAATTCTTCAAAAGAGCTAGCTCTAGTGAAAGAATGGGATTTATGAAGAGGCCGTGAACTTTATAAATACTTAGTACAATTTTTGCATTGATAATATATTCTTAGTCATGGTGTGTCTTGTCATGCCACTGATACCATCATCTTTCTATCTTATCTCCTGCGCACCTTCTCATCCCATCGCATCGCATCTCTTCTCATTTTTGTGTGAAAAAAAAAAAATTATTCCGGCCTAAAGAGCAGTTGATAGTATGGGTAGAATACAAAAGAAGAACAGTAGAGGGCGTTTAGATCGTTACTATCACTTAGCTAAGGAAAAAGGTTATAGAGCAAGATCTTCATTTAAGATCATCCAGATTAATGAAAAATATGGACACTTCTTAGAAAAGTCTAAAGTGGTGATCGATTTATGTGCTGCTCCTGGGTCTTGGTGTCAAGTTGCATCTCAGTTATGTCCTATAAATTCGTTAATTATAGGGGTGGATATTGTTCCTATTAAACCCTTGCCCAATGTTATAACGTTTCAATCAGATATTACCACAGATGATTGTAAATCTAAATTGAGAGGTCATATGAAGACCTGGAAAGCTGATACCGTTTTACATGATGGGGCCCCAAATGTTGGGTTAGGTTGGGTTCAAGATGCTTTTACTCAATCTCAGTTAACTTTAGAGGCTTTAAAGTTAGCGGTGGATAATTTAAATAATGGTGGAACCTTTGTTACCAAGATTTTTAGATCTAGAGATTATAATAATTTAATGTGGGTATTTCAACAGTTATTTGAAAAGGTAGAAGCCACAAAGCCTCCATCATCTCGTAATGTTTCTGCGGAAATTTTCGTTGTTTGTAAAGGATTCAAAGCTCCTAAAAAGTTAGATCCTCGTTTGTTAGATCCTAAAGAAGTTTTTGAAGAATTAGCAAGTGGTAAACAAAATAATGAAGCTAAAGTGTTTAACCCTGAGAAGAAGAAGAGACATAGAGAAGGGTATGAAGAAGGTGACTACACATTGTACCATGAAATGCCATTATTAGAATTCATCAAAGATGAAGAACCTATTAATAGATTAGGTGAATTAAACAAATTGACTATTTCCGATGAAGATAAAGAATCTTCTGAGTTTAAGATTGTTAAAAAATTAAAGACATTTGATCGTGAATTACAAGAATGTATCAACGATTTAAAAGTTTTAGGAAAGAAAGATTTTAAATTGATTTTGAAATTCAGAAAACAAGCTAGAGAAATATTAGGACTAGATCAAAACGATGATGATGATAACAAAGATAAGGTTGAAGTTGAGCCTTTAAATGAGGATGAAAGGATTGATAAGGAGTTACAAGAATTAAGAGAGAAGCAAAGGCAAAAATTGAGAAGAGAAAAGAAGCATAAAAATGAAGCCAAACAAAAGGAGATCCAGAGAATGCAAATGAATATGTTAACAGATATGAATATAGGTATAGAAGCCGCAACTAATGATGCCCAATCGATGTTTAATTTGAAAACTGCTGAAAAGACAGGTGAGTTGGACAAGTTAATCAAAGGGAAAAAGAGAATGATTTTCAGTGACCAGGAACGTCTTCAAGGTGTAGAAATAGATACCGGTGAAGATGGGGCATCTGGTGCTAAGTCTGGTGAGGAACATGTCATGAATAGCGATGAAGAAAATGACGAATTAGAAGCACAGTTAGATGATATGTATCATGCCTATCAAGAACGTAGATCAGAACGTGATGCCAAATACAGAGCTAAGAAGTTAAGGGGTGACGAGAATGATGAAGGATGGGATGGATTCAAATCCGATAACGACTCTAATGATGATGAGAAAGACTATGAAATGGAACAAGATAGCGAAAGTGATCTGGACGATGATGATCACATTAATCAGTTGATCCAAGAAAAGAAAACTAAAGATGGCTTAAGTAAGAATGCTAATAGTTTCTTTGCAACAAATTCCTTATTTGGAGAAATTGGAGATGAAGGTTTGTTAAACTCTATTGTTTCAAAATCTACTGAACCTGGAACTAATGGTTCTTTAAATGACACAAAGAACCGTAATCTTAAATCCAGAGGAAACCTGAAAGCTAAGAAGAGACAGGACTCAAGCGACTCTGACCTTTCTGATGATAGTAGTGACGACGGATTTGAAATCGTTAAGGGAAACAACGAAATCGAGGCCGACGACGATGACTCATCTGACGATGATGATGATAATTTTGATAGAAAATACAATAAAGCTGGCGAACAGGAAAAGAACGATTTAGCCACCGTTGAAGCTATGACGTTGGCCCATCAAGTTGCCTTGGGACATAAGAACAAACATGACTTAATCGAAGAAGGTTTAAACCGATATTCTTTCAGAGATAATGAAAATTTGCCAGAATGGTTCTTGGATGAAGAGAGAAAGCATTCTAAGATATCTAAACCAATAACAAAAGAAGCTGCTGCTGCCATCAAAGAAAAGCAAAAAGAATTAAATGCCAGACCAATCAAGAAAGTATTGGAAGCTCAAGGACGGAAGAAGATGAGAGCTTTGAAGAGATTAGAGAAGTTGAAGAAGAAATCTGACTTGATTAATGAAGATAGTGCCAAATCTGAAAGTGATAAATCTGATGAAATCTCCAAGTTGATGAGAAAGTTAACCAAGAAACAACAAGCAAGACCAAAGCCTACATTAGTTGTTGCTAGAGGTAGTAATAAAGGATTAAGTGGAAGACCTAGAGGTGTTAAAGGTAAATATAAGATGGTTGATGGTGTAATGAAGAATGAGCAAAGAGCATTGAAGAGAATTGCCAAAAAAAATCATAAAAAGAAGTAAGATATTACCAAAATAAAGAAAAAATACTAGAATCTTGTATTTATATATAATTTAAGCATAAGATTAAAGTTTCAAATTTTGCAGCATAATAAGTACTTCCTCTGAAATATTATCATTTTAAAATAAAACCCATATTTCTTTTTTCTGCCCCATCACAAGCAATCTAGACTCTCATTCTGGATATTCAAGATAATCGTCTGACTTGACCACTAAATCTTCGGTACTTATGGATAATAATATAATTACAAAATAAACGCAGGCAAGGTACCTGTTGGTTAATATACAGGACTAAGGGTCTAAAGTAAAATGCGGCATTATAAAACTCTTGGGCTAGGAGAGAAAGCCCCCGAACCCCTCAAAGGAGGAAACGTTAGAGCAAATATAACCAAGAGGTTAAAGAATGTCACAACCCATGGGCAAATATTATAATGATTCAGATAAGAAAACGGGCGTATGACAAAAATAAAACAGGAAGTCTAGCAATCACAACAATTGACAACGTTGAAAGAGAAGGGGAAAAACAATACTGCGGGTGTTTGATAATCAAATTTTAGTTTTAACTCGATTGAGTTAAATTACTCTAATTTAGGGATGTTGGTAAGATTATTTTTTAGCCCAATCTTAATGTCTGTACCAGATACCAACCCTGTGTACGTATGCGGCTAGAATGGGTTAAGGCAGTTAAAGTTCAAGTTTGTATCAGAAACGGCTCTTCTAAGAATGTTTACTGGGAAGTACCTTAACCAAGTTATGTATTCATTCCCCCACCTCGCGAGGGCGGTGTCAAGTCAGTATGATAAAGTGCAATTATCATTGATTATAAAAATGGCTGGGTTCATATTCGCACTTACTTAAATGTTGGATAAACGAACAACTAAAACATTATTGTTATCTTTTAACAATGGACTTGTGGGCTAATGAGGCACTTCCAAGCCCTCCTTCTCTATCTTCCTTTGTGTGGGACATCTGTGAGGCATTTGTATCTATAGAGTGTATACAGATAACTGCTGGTAATCTTTGCCCCTAATCTGGTTTTGAGGTTCCCTCTTGTTCACCATCGTCTCTATATACATTGACACCTTCCTTTTCCCTTTTCTTTTTGGTTTTTTTTTTTTTTTTTTTTTTTTTTTTTTTTTTTTTTTTTT
>JAJMLF010000004.1:0-287013 GCA_030569555.1 Yamadazyma oceani | reverse complement strand
GACCCGTCAACGAAGCTTGTTGGTGTTTTCTGTTGGTGTTTCCAACTTTGTGAAATTTTAGGTATAACTGCCATTTCCTGATTCCAAGTTCACCCTGACTGGAATCCCTTTTGCTACTTTATAATAGCGTCCATTCATTCATTTGGCTCTTCTTTTAATATTTTGTTCAATTTGTATTATTATTATTATTATATTCATCCTTGTTAACGTTTTTAATATTTTTTAATGAGTTCATTACCTAATCCTAATTATTTGTCGGTTACTCCTAATGATAAGGGATATGGCAACCCTGGATTAAATGGGGATAGTGCCGGAACTGGCACTTGTAATAATGGCAATAAAAATCCTCGGTTTCATCGACATAGAAGATCTGCTGCCATTTCAGGTGACTTTGATGCCATGGGATTAGGATTATTTTCCTCCAATCCTCAGTTCAATAATAATTTACATTCTCATTCAAAATCAATTTCTTCTGTTAAGAATGAGGAGTTGGATAAACATTTCAACTTCAATAATGATGATGATTTTGGTAAAAATCCCCTGGAGTTTCTGTTTCCAAATGCTAAAGTGGATAAGAATTCAGATAATTTATTAATTTCTACTCCTCCTCGTTACTTCAATTCTCCCAAGAAGAACTTAACTTCTCCCATTAAATTGAACCAGAAGAAGGTCATAAATCAATCACAGCAGCTTAATCCTCAATCATGTCCTCAACCTCAAGGTCTCAATACCCCTAACACCAAGTTTTTCTTAACTGAAGAGACTAATATTAACAATGATAATGTTCCCGATGCTGTAATTGACCTTGATGAAGTTTTAAATGCTAATTTACATATTGGTGGCTATAATAATAATAATTCTAATGGTAACTCCAGAGATGCTTTTCCTGATGATGACTTTTTGGCATCTCCGTTTTTACGTCCGGTGTCTAGTCCATATGCATTTTCTCCTTCCACTTCTTTACCCAACAACAACACTTTGTTTCAACAGCCAATACAAGAGAATACGAATGATGATCTCGAAGAGCTGGAAGAACTGGAGGAGCTTGATAAAGGTTTGCATAATCCAACTGATTCCGGTTCTAGGTCTGTTTCACCAAAGATAGTTGATCAGGGTGTTGATATGGAACTCGAACCTACTGATTCACAATTGGACTATCATACTTCTGTAAACAACAATGAAGACTTATTCAGTAATCCTCCTAACATTGCAACTGAGTTTTATTCCCATGACTCAGCAAATTCTTCTAGCTCAAGCTTGAGAAACAGATTGATCGAAAAAACATTCTCCAATTCTTCTAAAGATTCTAATAATTCTACAGTTATACAATCTCAAAATCCTAACTCAACACCAAAAAGGTCTGGTGCTAAAGCCAACCGTTATCAATCTTTCTATGATCAATCATTCAAAATTTCTAATGCATTGAAATTATCTTCCTCCGAAAGTCTTACATTATCCAAGCCTAGTTCACCTCAACAGTCTCATTTGTCTTTGAACCAACAACCACAACCACATTCTCAACTGCCCTTGCAGTCCCAACCTTTTAATCCAACTAATAATCTAAAAATGTTCAAGGATTCTCCAAATTCGAATTTTACTAGCAGCTCTGGTTGTTACAGTAAAAGTTTAGCTCATTCATCTAGTTTACCGAGTTTGAAGACCCATAGATCATTGGCAAAGTATCAGAGGTATGGAGATTCTAGACTTAAGTACTCGGAAATCAGTAAGTTATCACCGCCTCCTGCGATTTCATCAACTGGTGCATCATCTGATAATAGTTCAAGTCATACTACAAATTGTTCGAGCCCCACAAGCTACAATAATGTAAGCCATTCCCCTACACCACATAGTGGATATGGATCAGGTCTTCTGTCTATTGGTAATAATGGAACTGGTAATGGGGCAGGTTCAATGTATTCTCCGGCTCGAAAGGACCTACCAAAGTTCATCCAGAAGGAAAACAAGATCGAGCTCACCTCGCCTTCCAGTTTGAAGCAGGTCTCGAATAGTCCAGTTAGTGTTATTTCAGATGCAGGTTCAACTATTATATCTACTAACGGAACTATCTTATCAACCGATCATTCTTCTTTAACTTCGCAACTTGATAAATCCATTAACCCACATAATTCACAAGCAGTTCAAATACATCCCAGTACCTCCTCCAATTCCACTTCTTCCAATGGTAACTCGTCCAATCCACAATCAAAAAACCCAGTGGTAGCCCCTGCTATTGTCGTTAGCAATGACAAAATGAGTCCGCCTAATTCAACAAATTCTACATTTAAGTCTGATGATTTGGATACTGTTCAGAATACACCAGTATTATCACAAGACTGTATTGAGTCGACATCTAATAGTAGCTCGGTTTTGAATTCGCCTTCCCTTAATTCAAATGCCAATGGCTCCTCATCACCGATTAGAAAGTCTCCTAGGAGGCCCTTAACTCCAAATGAACAGAAAATGTTCAAGGAGACAGTCATCCCGCCTTATAAGGATAAACACAAAAGTCGGAAATCTTTGGGTTCAAAAAATAGTTGTGGCAACGTTAATAACCAAAAGACCAATGCTGGTCGTAGAGATAAGTCGGGCGAAAATTCTAAAGAGAACTTAATATTCCCACCTTCAAAGCCTTGTAACGATAGTAGCAGCCAGTTTTCAGGAAGTCCAACACACAAAAGACGTCACCACCATGTAAAAGCTAAATCGTTTTCGGTGGTCTTGCATGATATATCGCCAAAGTTGTCGAGGACTTCTACATTTGACGATGACAGCTCCATTAAGCTGACCAAATCAAATCGGTTAATGAGTTGGTTAAGAAGGAAATAGAGAAGGTGGGATTGACATGATGCATTATTATGTAAACTTTTTTCGATTAATATATAATTTTTATATTTGATAAGCAATTGCATTTTATAGTGACAAATTCTACCGTACACGAAAATTTTTGATGCGTCCGCAAGCTTGAATCGTACAACAATTTGTTGGTGTAAAACTACAGCTAATAATGTTTTATCCATTACCAGAAAATTTCTTCGACATCGTGTACGAAAGGTATGCCAAAGCCCTTCAAGATGGTTTTATGAAATTTAATGGAGAATCTGTCGACAGTGAATATCATAAACTCCAATTAGGAAAACTTGAAGTCAATTTACAATATAATATTATTCATTCATTGATGCATAGACCCGAAAAGGGGGATTTCAAGAAGAATCCATTTGAGGATCCAGAACCTGAATTAACTGTTATAGAAGATTTTGGTGATTCTAACCAATTTAGAATTGTTTATAATAAGTATCCAGTGGTTCCAAGACATTTAATGTTCTTAACTAAACAGTTCAAGCCACAAACGACCCCCTTATCCCCTGATGAGTTGAAAGCAACGTATTCTATATTAGATACATTAGCCAATGACCCTAACGACAAATGGTTTGGGTTTTATAATTGTGGACCTGAAAGTGGTGCATCTCAACCTCATAAGCATGTTCAATTCATGACATTACCAAAAGACTTCACACCATACCCAGATTTGATTATTTCTGAAACGGAGAGTTTTATCCCTAATACTAAAAGAGAGCCATTACAGAGCCCTGATATTCCAATGGCACATTTCATTGCTAAACTTCCTAATAACATCAAAGATTTAACTGAACACGATTTAATGATGTACTTTTCTTCGTTATTACAAAGAACTTTGACAGTAGCAAGAGAAAATGATGCCAGTAGTATCTCCTACAACGTCATTATGACTACCAAGTATATCATGATGGTCCCCAGGTGTCATGGTAAACATAAAGAATTGGGAATTAACTCTTGTGGAATCTTGGGTCTATTCTTGTTTAAAAACCAAGAGTTACTAAATATCGTTCAAGAAGATACGCCCCAAAAAGTTTGGGAACTAGTTGGATTTCCTAATACTTCTGGACAAGGTAGTGATGAATATCATTATTAGCCTATAGACACTATAAAGATAAAACGTATAGAACTAGTATACACAATACCTATATGCGCGACTTCAATAACTTATCCTCAGGTTTCTTAAATAGGTAGTCTAGAGGAGCCAATTAGATCGTTGAAAATTCGCATTAACTCTCACCTCAGTTTTTTTCATCACCTATTTTCTTACAGTTCAAATCAATAATTTATACATCCAAGATGGCTTCTATGACTTCTATTGTTAGAGTCTCAGACTACATATTATCTAGACCTACTTTATCCAAGATTGTGGTACCTGTTGCCAAAACTTTTTGTGCTTATGCCGGATACAGAGAGATGGGATTAAAGTTCAATGATTTATTATTAGAAGAAACTCCTGTTATGCAAAAGGCACTTTCTAGATTACCACCAGAACAGAGCTATTCTAGAGTTTACAGAAACATCACAGCTCATCAATTAGCTTTGTCTCATGATCTTTTACCTCCAAACAAAGCCGTCAAACCTGAAGATGACGACCACTTTTTGATTCCTTATATCTTAGAAGCTGAAAAAGAAGCTTTTGAAAAGGCTGAATTAGACAACATTGAAGTTACTAAATAAGAATGATTTGGAAATTTTGACGACTCTCGAGAAACAAAAAGAGTAAAGCGAATAATTTGCATAAAACCATAAATATTAAAATAATACATAGTCTTTGTTCCCATTTTGTTGAGTTAGTTTCGGATTGACTCAGATCACTTTTAAGATTCTAGTCTATTCTCTATATAACACTCTATAAACTTCTATTAAAATTATCAATGGCCTTACATACCTAATTTAAACTTTCTTAATTGTTCTAATGCTAAAAAGGTTACAATAGTATGAGGGCCTAATCTTATAAACGATGGTAACCAACCTCTAAACATAAACCCGAACCCTTCTTCTTTAACGGCAGTAGTTAAAATTGTAACAGCACTTCCGCTACCTCCTTTAGCATTCATGATTCTAGTCTTAACCACATCAGCGGGCGAACATACGGTGGTTGCAACTAAACCGGCTAACAATGAGGAGCTGAAATGAGTAGATCTTTTAGATGGGTCCAAGTTTGCTTTTTTCACCAAGAACCTTTTGGCTATATCATAGGTAACCACTTGAGAAGCTGTCATTAAAATACCTCTCGTTAAATTAGGAACCAATCCTCTAAATAATGAGGAAACTTGTTCATCTTTAATGATCCTATAAATACCATCGAAAGCATTTCTATAATTTCTTCTTTGTTCAACAGGTAAAGTCGAATCATTTTGCATCCTAATATTTACTACATCAGAAGGATTTCCTACTAGCCCACCTAATGCTCCAGCTACCATTGACATAGGTAATAACACAACAGTTTCAGGCTGCTTTCTTTGTTTTTCTACGTAAGACTCTTTCAAGAATTCATAGACCCCGAATCTTACAGTAGAATAGGTAGCCTGTCTCAATAATGAGGCCGTCAATCCTGAATAAATCTTCAAAACCCCTTCATTAGTCATGATTTGATATACCATAGATACCAATGACTGACCTGGTTTCGAAGCTGTTTGTAACCTTACCTTGGCCAAATCAAGTGGGTGTGTAACAAGACATGCTATCATACTAGCAGCACCTCCATACCAGAATCTATAAAACAAATTTGTGTTAGTACGTAAAAATTTTAGATGGTTTTACCTCATACTTCAATTGCTGGTTTTGATCCCAGTAAGGGCAAAATTACTTGGAGAACCTTCAGTTACATACGGATATTTTATCTTTTGTTCGGTGGTTGCCATTTTTATGTCCAATGCTAATCTTCTGCTATATTTTAAAAGAATTCCTTGCGTCCTTTATTCTATTTTTTTTTTTTGTTTCGCTGCTCAAGATCTCATCTCCGAGCAGCCATTTATGTCTGATAAGCTACCAAAGTTCACCTTGGACACTACGGAACCCTGGCGGACTTTTGACGTTCATGACATAAAAAATTATTCCAGATCCTCCACCGTGGTTCTGTTGGTGATATTGGTGCTGGTTTTGCTATTGGCATTGGTATTGATTGCCTAACTTACCCCTTACCATCAAAAACCAACGAGCTATAATAGTTAGTGTGAAAATAGTGATCCCGGTGGGATCGGGTGGGTCGCTTGATGATTCATCGGGGCTAAAATACTCAATTAAGATTACCTGGTCCCCGCTCTAGCTCTGTAAACCATGAACATGTAGTATATGAATTTTTCAATCACTGTGCATTGATTAGCTGCCCATACCAAAATATATTGAAATCTACTATAATTATAACTATAAAAAAAAAAACTAAAAAAAAAATTAAACCATAAATCCAAATCTCTATGTCTAAGTGAAATCAATCTCATAAATCGTTTATTAAAAGACCATACAGAACCTTCATGAAAAATATCTAGCCTGCATATTTGGAAGTGGCTCTCAATTTGGGACCATTTAACCAAAACAAAATTGGTATTAAAATCATAAGGGAAGAAATACAGCCCAAGATAGTAGACCCCCAAGCTACTGGAAATTTCTCTGTTGATAAATTCTTAAATAAAGCGGTACCAAACAATGGGAAGCAACCAGCTATTGTTGACCTGAATAAATCATTACCAGCAAACACAGAAGCCAAGTATTTCGGAAACGAGGCACCCAAATAATTGAAGCCAGTTTGAAATATAATAAATGCACCGACTGAATAAACTGCAGCTCCTATCATAGGTCCAATCCAATGCAAGTCTTTCGAAGAAGTCCAACCGAATATAAAAATACCAATTGGCATAAGAACGGCCCCTACAACCATGGGACGAACGAATATTTCAGGGAAGATATCCTCGTGTCTTATAAAGGGTAATGTAAACACCTTGTGTATATATGCAATATAAACAACTGCACCGCACAATACACCAATTATAACTGAAAGATATGATACTCCCATTGGAATTAATTCGAACTCATAAACTTCCAAAAATACTATGGGAAAAGCTTCGAACCAAAGGTATAAAATAGAATATACCAACGCAATATATAAATTAATTAATAGTACCACAGGCTCGAAGATTATAATCTCTACTGGTTTCCATAAAGTTTCTTCTGCCAATTGTTTAACAGTTAATCCCACATTCTCCAATTCCCCTTCACTTGTGATCCTTTCATTTCCAGTGATTACTCTTAATCTTTTAGCCTTTCTTGCCAACAAAGTCTTCTCATAGGTCTCGGGTAAGCAGAATCCTAAAAATAAAAATGCAATTCCAGAAGTCATACACACCAACCAAAATGGCCAATGCCAATTTCTCTTGACAATAAGGATTGACCCAAAGAAGGGACCGAGAGAAGGACCACAGACAGCAGAAATACTCCAAATAGCAATGGTTACTGGTAGATAAGGAGCAGTTGTTATATCACCCATAGAAGCTCCCCCAGTAGCTAAAGCTGGACTGGCAAATATACCACTGATGAACCTTAGAACTGTCAAAGAAGCCAAATCATTGACTAAGGAGATCGGGATTTGAAACACAAAGAAAAGAAACAACGTGACAATATAAATAGACGTTCTACCGAACACAGCATTTTCAGACATAGGAGATAACACCATTGGACCTAGACCGTACCCAATAACAAACATAGATAAGGGTAAGGTTGCTTTAACTCTTGAAATCCTAAGGTCATGCATGATATTTTCAACCCCCGGGGTGTATATAGCAGAAGCCATATACACAGAAGTAGTCAAAATACAAATCTGTAAAATGAAAACTATCTTCTGCCACAAGGGCCAATTTAGTGGCCTTTCCGGGTCATCTTCGCCATCCCATCCAACAATTATTCTTCCATCCTCATGCATGGTAAGCGTCTCGCTTGATTCGTTACCGTTTTCACAGATTCCAACGTTCGAAAATGATTGCGTTTCGGTGGCAGTATCAGAGTTTTCTTTGATATCCTTAAAGTAGAACTCAGGTACAACATAATCTTTGTCCTCTTCTTTCTGGTAAAAATACTTATGTCTAGACAAATGGTATACTACTCTGCCCCAAAAGCTATCTCTGAAAAAAGCTATCATACCGCTAATCTACTTTCTATAGTTTACCCACTCCTACTTTAAACAACCCCTGAGCCATTTTCAGGGGGTCCTTTAGATCCCCCTTTATATCAGAGCAAAGATTTTCAACTTTCATCGGTTAGTAAGTTTGCTTATAAGTGAGTCGGCTGCAAACCGGACAAATACCTAAAATGGTCATCACCGAGCATTTCGCAAACCCCAGGAATATTATTAATCCGCACAGACTGCGACACTTCGTCAATTCCAAAGGCAGGTGTGCCTCAGAAAAGCAATTAAGAGGACAATTGGTTGACCATGAGTGCTCTTGGATCTCTCAACATTATAGTGTTTAATACCATTTGTCACACTTTCGTCCCCCTTCGTCACCGATTTCAATTAGTGAATTCCGTGTGTTTTCGCACGACTGTGCTGTCTTAATTGGTGCTTACAAACGGCCCCACAAATTTGCTGAGACAAAACGTGATCTGCCTCTGTGCCTCGAATGGTTTGTTGATCGCTATCATATTCCTTGTGCTGTTGAAGTGGCACTTTGAGAAAGCTCCTAGTCCCAAATTACGATCGTGAAGGAGTTAATTTTAGTCAATTTTAGTCAATTTATACGAGAAAGATAAATGACACCTTCCTTATAATTGAACACATTACTTTTTCACAATTAATAATGGAGTACAAGCTGGACAGGATGATAAAATGCGAATTCTGCAAATCTACGAACGGCAACATGTCAATTTTAAATTATCAATAAGAATATAAATTAGACACATCAAAGTTCTTAAGTCTCTAAGGATGAATCGCTTTAACAGCCTAGACAAATTTTATTTAGTCTCCATAGACTGGCCCATTTCAAATCAAAAGTATACTTTAAAAGAATAGTGCGCCGCACAAAAAATGAAAGCAAAGATGAGACTGTCGCTGCTAAGTCCTCATTCTTATCATACAAGGGAAAACCACCATGTCTTCTGTCTTAATATTAACTGGAGCCTCTTCAGGAATTGGGGCTTCTATTGCTAAAATTTTTTTGTCAAAGCCCAATACATGCTTAATTGCTGTAGCTAGATCCAAAGATAAACTCGAAAAACTAGTAGATGAATTTGGCTCAGATAGAGTAGGTATCGTAGCAGGTGATGTCAGCGACGATGCAACAATAAAGGAGTCAGTCAAACTAGCTGTTTCAAAGTTTGGCAAAGTCACTTCTGTTATCTCAAATGCTGGGACTTTGGATCCCGTCGGGTCAATCGATGATGCAAATATCGAAGCTTGGAAGTCTAGTTTCGATATCAATTTCTTTTCAGTGCTTAACTTAGCTAAATATGCAATCCCAGAGTTACGTAAAACGGGTGGTAATTTTATTGGTGTTTCTTCAGGAGCATCAGTGGGAGCAACAAGTGGTTGGGGCTGCTACGGTTCTTCAAAAGCTGCTCTAAACCATTTAATTTTGACTATATCTGAAGCTGAACCCAACATCAAGACTCTTGCTGTTGCCCCAGGAGTAGTAAATACTCCAATGCAAGGGGACATCAGAGAAAAGCACGTCAAATCCATGAAGGCTGAAGCACATAAGAGGTTTACTGATTTGTTTAAGGACAATAAATTATTAGCACCTGAAGTGCCTGCCAACGTCTATGTTAACTTGGCTTTAAAAAACAGTTGGGATAGTTCTATAAATGGAAAGTACCTAAGATATAATGATACAGCTTTGAAGGACTATCAATGATTTATGGCTTGTAACTCGAAGCTGAAGTTTTTTTGTGGAGTAGGTATGTAGTGAAATAGAGATATAATGTATACTACTCCACCTATCCCCTAATCAAGTACTAAATGGGAAGCAACAGTTTTAAAGAGTATGGCAATAATAATGTAAGCTTGTGCAAGTATTAGATGCAATATGGAACTTTTAGCTTCGGTATTTGAACGATAATTGGAATGTAGGTGTATTGAATGAATACCCGAGGTCTGCCTAGCGGTGGCAGGGGGCATTATGCCCAAAGGCTCAAGCTAAGAGTGATCAAATCAGAGAGCTGCTACGAGAAGATTAACGATAAAGGCTCTTGAAATGTTAAAAGTATTTCTTTCCCTACATAGTACCTAGTGAATATCGGTATAGACATAGTTATAACATCTACAATTTGTAATAAAACAATCTCACGGTAATACTCACGTAAATAAATACTGCTTGTTCGTTCTCAGCATGGTCCTATGTGCTTACAAATTTTATTCACCAAAAGAACAGGAGCATTATTATATCAAAGGGTGGGCTTAATAAACTTGTATTCCTACAATCAGAGAGATAGGACCAACAATACTAAGTTCTTAAAGAACCACAGGAGAACTCAATAAGCCTTTCCAACACATAGTTTATGGTATTTTTTTAAAGACATGATCCATCGCTATTTCAGAATGACGTAGGATCTCTGTTTTCGTTAAAATATCTACCTTTATTAGTTTGCCAATAAATGACTTAAACTCTCTCGAATTTCTTCTCATCACTCTATTGAAACACTCTATTGAAATATTACACGAGAGGCAGACACAAGAGCAAAGTTTACTAAAATCAAAAGAAGTAAATAAACAAGTCCCTAGGGACATCAGAGAAAATGATACCAGATATAAAGTATATGGTACAACTTCTGCCCGTTAGGTTTCCAATTAAAAATTCCGGGCCAACGCTGAGTATTACTTTTGAAGAACTCTCAACTTTTGAAGAACTCTCAAGCTGGGATAACATCAAGACACCAATGCTTCAAGGTGCCCTGCTCTAAAACCTAATACTCAAAGCAAAAATAGGGACAAAGAGGGCACGTGTCTATTTTAACAACTATATGCTCAGTTTCATTATAAAAAAGGAATGAGAATAGTTGTTACCCGTAGTTCCCTTCGTTGATTAAAAGCATTAAAAAGTTAGATAGCTAGGGATTCCATCCCAATGTCTACTCAGAGCACTAGCAGAAAGATGTGAATCAACTGCCAGCTTGATTGACACCCCCCCCTTTAAACCGCCGATAATGTAATATATAAATTTCAAACACGAAACACAGAGGATTAGGACATAAGGAACGAAGTTCCCAAAGCATCTTTTTCATTCAATTGATGTCAAACTTATACAGCACAAAGTGTGCTATTCTCTCTAGAATTAAAACTGATACCACATGTTATCTTTTATGCTCCACAAGAGCTACATAGATCTAATATTCAAGAATTCAACAACATCTATCATGTTTTATTGAATATCTTGCTCAGGCTAGCTCTCCTCTCTTCGCATCTTCAGATGGATAATATACAACAGTAGGGTATATTTCTTTATCATAGTACCGTCTTAATCATGCCGTCATTTAAATCGTTTTTGCTGATTTGAACCACTCAGACCCTACTCGATCTCGACACATCGACAGCGGCGCCATAATAATCGTTAGCAAAAAAAAGGAACATACCTCAACCAACCAAGTGAGGTTACAATTCAAGAAAGTTTCTATTGAAAGTGCAGCGGCATATCCTTATTGGAGCATAGGAATTTCTTACCCGACACTTCAATATTTAGCGATCAAAACTTTTAGAGTGCTGAACCATAAATATGGTATTACACTCAACAAGTGGTTGTGAATAGAACCGCTAGATAGCTCTCTCTTCAAGAATAAATCTAACTCATGTTGTTGGGTAAAGAGCTTAATCTACTCATTGTTAAGCGCTATTTACAAAAGGAAACATATCTACTCTATTGATAAACCACTCGGGTAAACACCTCATGATCAGTGGTCATTCAATACGTAACATGATGTCTTATGGAGTTCCGCAATACTCCAGACCGATCTGCATTCTTCTCGAGTCACCTTCAACAATCCTTGAGACTGAACTCTTTTTGAACTATCACCAACCCAAATAACGGATGAGAATCATATAGTTCAAGGACTAACGAAAATCAAGTTAATGCTTTTAGGGGTCTTCTTTGATAAGCAAAAGAAACCTGTTACTTAAAAGCTAATGATCAACTTTTAAACTGCAGCACAACGTAAAATACCACGTAGTCAATAGCCTAACCAAAATTGAAGGAACAAGTTATTGACGGTTGGAACCCTTGAGCATAAGGGAGCGTCCTATGACTAACCATGTTATTATCTATCTGCAACAGCAGAGAATCAATAGTTTCAACAGCTATTAAGAGCTTTTCAGTCCCCACGGTCGTCATAAGGATCAGTATGGGGTTGGTTCTGAAAGAGCTGAACTACTTAGCAGCATCTAAGGGTGTGTGGGAATAGTTCGGAAAAAGTTAAGTTACAGGTTGTAAACTTGCCATTTCAGAAGAGTGTATCAGGTAACGGGGTGTAGTAGACGTTCCATAAACACCAAGGGATATCATCGCTGGTGTGATAACTAAGTAGGCTTTTATCTTGAAGCGCTTACCTCACTCGCCGTACAGTTACTTTTTTCTAGTAGGAAGATAGTTTTTGATTAATCAACGGGTTTGGGATTAAACTGGTATGGCATAGTTTTGTCTATTGATCATCAGTACTCTGGGCATGAATTCAATCATACCCCCCTACAACAGCCGACAACTTTTTAGCATAATGTTAACATCTCCGGCCCCATTGCTTGCTTTGAATTGACAGCATGGGTGCCCCAGGCAGGCATATTCTCTAGTATTCGAAGTATCACAAGGTAATTTAAACGGTAGAAATGCGCTTTTATTAATCTAATCAAATGGTTATATGCTGCTTGCGGCAAAACCCCTTGGAGTATATCATAGGATCAGACCATGCAGTGCTCACACACTTAGTTATCATTTCAATTGGCAATTAGAGCTGAGTACTGGAGTTGTAAAGAGTAGACCGCGGTCTGCATTTTGCCTGGACTACCTTCGACTCTTCTGGCTTTCCGAGCTATTCTCATCTTCTTCTAATCCCAGCCGCCTTTCTTAAGGAAAGAGAGTCCCCATTTGGTGGTCCATTAGATCCAAGTCCAGTCCAAGGCACTACATTGCCACCTAGGGTTCAACAGAAATCATAACACTGGGAATGATAAGAGAATGAACTTAGCTGGGTTTTCCTAGCTAGTAACGGTGGTCTAGTGTTGGTACTACCAATGTGCTAAGCAACCAAGGAAGTTACCATAAGGTTCAAGCATCTGAACTCGAAATTTACCTTATTATCACTTAGCTTTCGTTTGCTTGGTTGTATTTAAGGGGTCTGATGTTGGAATGGTTCTTCTCCAGATAAGCACGGTGCTCTTGTAGGATTATGTTGTGCCAGAAGTGTTATGGGGGTAAATTCTCTGTTTAGAAAAACTGAGATTGTTTGATGTGGGCGTAGATACACAAATATGGGGTTCATTTCTACTTTCAGGACTTTTTGTGGCCCTTGCTTTTTGTCACCCTGACCTTTTTAGTGAATTTTTTGTTAGGGTAGCAATGGTGATGAAAATTGACAGGGGACCGTTTATATTCATTGTAGCTGGTGAGTGGTTATGTTCCGCTTCAAATAGGTGTGTGTTATTACTGTAGTAGTTGTAGATAAATTTGGCTATCGCGATAATATGAGATATTATTCGGAAGAGTACGTAGAGAATTTTAGCTTTCAGTAAAGAGGTTTAGCAGGATTTATTTTGGGGGTAGTAAAATGAGTTAACTGATGTCATGAGATTTCATATATTTTCTTTTTGAACTCAGGCAAAGTTGGAATTACTTGGTAATTTGTCCTGCTTGGAGCCTGTATGTGGAATAATAGTTGTTTTCGCTGTAATACCATGTGTCTGTAGGAAGTGAAATTTTTTGTTGGCGTGGCTACCTCTAAGCACTGACGGAGAAAACTATGTTTAAAGCGATTCACGAGGTTCGGTTTTGTGGCATAATCAAAGGTGTACGTCTATGATAGAGCGCTTACCCAAATTCTGTATAAATAGAGCAGATATCTTTTCTTCTGCAAATAGTATAATAAGAAAACTAAAAAAATTCTTATCTAATAAATAGGTCTGATATTCAATTCTCCTTAGGAATTCATGAAGACAGGCTCTTATGATACTTTGAATATCTATTTACAATATATCGAGGAGTACGCAGAAAGGTAATGTCTATGTTCCTCAACTAGCCTTCAGATATCGTTCTGTGTATACGAAGCATAGCATTGGGTCTCTGAATAGTGAGTTTGTTGAGTTCTGACATTGATTGAGGCATGAATCTTTAAGCGAAATTTTTTTTGGCTTTATGTAGTCTATGTGCTAGCCTGGTCATATTCATTGGGATCCTATCCATGTTTTCATTGTTTATCGCTTTCTATATTAAGTTGGTTTAATAAGCAAGATTACAAAGTTAGGGTAAGAGAGATATATACAATCTGTAATGCAAACACTTATTAGAGATTTCACCAATGCTCAATAATTACCATTAGACAAGGTATTCCCACAATATCACTATAGTCCATGCGCTCAAGGTCTATGTCTGGTCTTATCGTTAAATCCCTCTACATTCATTCTGGCTCTCAGTATGTTTCAAAAAGAGGGCCCAGTCAACTTCAAAAGCTTAGATTTTATTAAAAGCACAGATAAAGTGCAATGGCAAGAAGAATTCAGAGTTGCTTCCGGCCCATAGACTTTACCTAGCTCCTTATGTATTTGGATTTGCAATTTCAGAAGACCCAAACCTTAGGAAAGGTCCAAATGCAAGAGATGAACTTAGCATATAGAGCCAGTGAAATATTAAATCAAATGAACGCATATATCTTTAACATTAGATATACAAGCTTTGAATCAATAACCTTAAAAAGTGATCAATGGAAACGCTCGAAGGTATAACCTACTCAGCGTCTTTTATCTATGCAAAAACTAAGCTTCAGAAACTGTGAGTTATCAAAGCTAGCTATACCATACAGCAAAGAAAAAAATAGCAATTATAACATTCGTTAGAACTCATTGGAGCCGTTTTAGTTATGGTGGGAGGTTGGTCCAATGTTTGCAATAATCATCTTTTCCATCATTCGTTTCTATGTGCCCTCCTGTACACTTTAAAAAGTTTAACAATCTGTCCACCAGATCTGTAGTGTTTTCATATAGTCAGATCATTGGCGGGACATAATTTTACAGGCAAATATAATGGTACAACTGTTGAGTCTGTTTCTCTGTTTAGTATTCCCACATGTTGTAAAATCGAGTGTATTATTATCTGGTTTGCGTCAACGTACTGAGCTTAATTTCAATAGGAGCTTTGTGATGACATATGGCCGGTCTAAACTTGGTTTTGAGCTTTACAAGCCCTTATATCATCAACATATTTATCAGGTGGCGTGATAGCGTGCACTATTCATTCAGCCATCCCCTTGCGGGATATCATATTCATTTGACCTTCGATCTTTTATAAGTCCTGGTAGATATATCTGAAAAAACTCCAAGAACCGCATACCTAATAACTAGCCTAAATTCCGCTTTTATCTTTCTACTTGTTTGTGACCTTAAACAATTACTTTGTCATTAGATATTTCATAATATGAGCCAGCACTTGCTTTCGGTCTTCTGAGATAGCTCCTGAAGAGATTTCTTGCCCTATCCGTCTCTCTTCATACTGGAGTGTCTTGCTCTTTCATTTCACTCTTGAAGCACAACCCCAAAAAATCCGTGTTGGTGGAATACTCTTATTAATCTCTTGGTTACTAGATGTAATATCACATCATTTTCCATGTTGGTAAATTATTTTTTGCCAATGAATTATTCGGCCATAGAAGGGTTTTCAATTTGAAGAGCTCTCTAGACTTCTCATCACAATGACGTTTCTTACTAATTGCATTTATTCTTAGACATGATATAACTACCTGAAAAGATGAGTTCCTGTTACGCCATTTGCTCCGAAAGTGTTCTGTTGGATTATGGAATACAATTATAGCAAGGTAATATAAGTAAGATTATGTTGAGCACTATGTCCATGAGCACCCATACTCATGTACGGCTTCATGGAAAATTAGCAGCCAGTTGACGCACAGTTTAAGTTGCACCCAAAACAGTATCTTCCTTCTGCAGCGCCGGATATAGACTAAATACTGACGGTTCAATTTAGAGTTATAATCTAAAACTGAGGTCATAATAGAATAGGTATGATTCCATGGAATCACTTCTAGGAACTCTTAGAGATTTGAGTCTGTCTACAGAAACATCATAAAAATGCTTTTTATGTAAAGTGAAAATCGCAGTTCTTGAATGAGAATGTGTAGCTCTTTTGCCTTGTGAGGATTTTGGTGTTCAAGATAACCCGATATCTAAGGAATAGTAGTCAAGTAGAAAAGTATATGAACCGTAAAACAACCAGATCTCTGAAAGGTGATTCAATTATATGAGAATATATATTTTTGAACTGCAGTGTAAAGCTCAATCGATAAAACGAGAGGTTACAGATGTGATCCTCTTGCAATTAAAAGAACTAAAGAAAAATTACATGTCCAATGACCAAATAATAATAAGAACTAAACGCATCATGCAAATAAATAATTTTTATTATCTATTTAATTGAATAACCACATCTATAGGTTATCCGATCATCTATAGAGAACCAACTTGGTAAATTTACATGAATCCTTGTTGGGTTAAGTGTCCCACTATGACACTAATGAAATCTGATAAGTCAGTCACATTAGAATCTAAATTGAAGTGATTTTGAATATCATTCTTTTCATCAATATTGATAACAACGGTGTTACTATCACCAATAGTGTTAGAGATTTCATCAATATTACTTGATAAAGCAATTACACCTGAGCCAGCTTTCACTAATTCATTGATGAGGTGAGAATCATCGTAGTTGACCAATTTGGTTATTCTTCTGTACGAATTCAATTCATTCAACACAGATTGTAAAGCAAAGGACAAATAATCTGATTGTCTTAAGTCCTTGGAATTATTGATAATAATTACAAAACCTTGAGATTTTCTTGGAGGATTAGTGGCTCTTAAGATGGAAACCACCTCAGGGTAAGAGAACCATTCTGGGATTGGAGTACCGTCTCTTAATCTTTGTCTCAATTCAGTACCTGAAATATTAGCAGTCTTGACTTTATTCAAGTCAATAGTATCAATAGGAGCATATCTATCTTCGTCTGGCAAGTAAGTAACCATTCTAAATGGGACAATACCAATTGGTAATTCATCCGATACAGTATTCAACAAATCTTGGGCATCATAAGGACCATAAAAGTCAACACCTTTAGAGTTCTTACCAGGACCAGCATGGTCTCTACCCACAATAAAGTGATCAACACCATAGTTCTGTCTGATTAAAGCATGCCATAAAGCTTCTTTGTCACCCCCCATTCTCATGGCCAAGGGTAATAACGATAAGGTAGCTAAGTTATCAGGAAATTTTTTTAATATCTGTTTATAGACTTTAACTCTTGTGTGATGATCAATATCACCAGGTTTAGTTAATCCAACAACGGGATGAATTAATATATGCCCATTTTCACCCAAATCATTAGCAGCTCTAACAGTTAATTCCCTGTGAGCTCTATGCATAGGGTTTCTGGTTTGAAAGGCAACCACATTTTGGGTGTCCCAACCCAATTTTTTAAATTCGTCTCTTAATTGAGTGGGGTTTTTTCTAAACTCAGTATAGTCATAATGCTTAGGATAATTGATTCCTTGTAAAGAACCACCAATGTAGTAATCACCAGCAACTTCATTTAAGTATTTAATAGCTGGGTGATCTGGATCACCTCTAAAAACCTTTTCAGCTTCCAAGGCTTTGTCAGGCTTATAAATCGATTCAATTGTTAAAATAGCTAAGTGAGAATCATCTCTTAAATCATTTAAAACCAATTTATCACCTACAGCAACAGTTTTAGTAAAGGATTCTTCAACATCTAAAGTAATTGGCATTGGCCACAATAACCCATTACCAGAGTCGTTTTTAACAGATGACAATCTCATAGTATTAACAACAGAATTATAGTCCTCTTCATTTAAAAACCCAGTTAATGGACTGAATCCCCCATTTAAAATCAATTCTAAATCACATAATTGCCTTTCAGTTAAAGTTAACTTTTTATAGTGTTTGACTTCAATATCTTTTAACAAGTCTGATTTAATACTGGCATCTCTGATGACCAAATCTTGGAGAACACCACCGTGAGGATTTGGAATCATTTTGTTCTATACTAGTTATGGAATGAAAAATTATTGAACTTAGACATTTTATTGATTAATAAAGAAAAAAGCTGTTTAGCACAATCGCACGTGATATGACAAACTGTGGTTAAAAATTTGTTGTGGACACAAAGGATTTACAGGCAAAACGAACACCTAACTTTCCCGGGCTCAAGCCCTAGAATATACTAGACGAAGCTGCTTCAAAGTCTATATCAATGGTATAGTTATAGATGAAAGTATCACAAGGGTTGAAATATTATCATGGTCTGTTTTATAACGGGCATTTAGTATGTGCAGCTAAAAAAAAAAATAAACGAAAATCTTTTTGCAACACACCATTTTGTCAACACGCAAAATCAAACGCAAGGTGTAAAATCTAATCTGTAAAATCTAATATGTAAAAAACAGAGCAACTACGACGGACCCCCACGTACTGTGTCGCGTGGGGGTCACAGGATAAAGTGGGGGATGCATCCGAGCACGCCACTTCCGTTGCGCGGGACAAGTGCATACAGCGAGGTGGGGGAACTCGTAGTACCATTCGGTACACCCAGTGGCCGTATGGGCCGCACCCCAACGACCCAACATCGGGAGTCCAGTACAGCAACTACCATTTAGTACTCCTAGATCATGAGTCAATGCTATCCTATGATCATAGATCCATCATTCTATATGTGTTAACAAGTATTCCCAGCAACAGCAGATTCAATTCACAAGCATTTTGTCTTCGAAGTATACCACTGCCCTATTAGTAATAAGTAACTAAATCCCCCTTATTAGTAATAATCGGTCAAGTAATATCCGGTAATTGATCTGATTTGTAGATTTTTCAAGTGCGTCTAATAACTACTGCTGCACCCCATGCAGAAATGGTGGTTTTACTTGGTGGTCCGTGTTATCCATACACGAGGAGGTTTAGCTTTCTGCTTATCTCCTAGTTCTAAACACTCAGTGTGATAGTTCTGGCTCTTCTGGTATCTCCATCGACCTTCCCAATATCCCGTAGGTTCCCAACTACGTGCTACGTCATGGGAGAAAAAATGTCTCTGATTTTTTCGACAAGGAAAAATAAAATCATCCTTCGCCGACTTCCTCAATATATAAGCACCTCAATGTCCAACATTTTTCACTTGAAATCCCCTTTTCTTTACATCTTTTTCTATAAGGAATATTTTTTTTTCGAATTGTAAAAGAAGTTTATAAAGTAATTATTCTACTATGTCTGCTCCAACGTATGTATATCTACTTGTTTAACCTTCAATTGGCTTGTGAAACATGGTTGCTGGAACTGGGAGAGGAGGGCAATAGGGCCGACTTTTTTTCCCCTTCCCCGGTATTTTGATTTAATTTCCAAATTTCCAGGAATCCATTTTTTTTTTCTTGAAAGTACCTTTTTTTTTCTAACAATGACAAGCCGGTTGTCGATGATTAAGAATCATTTGAGTACTAACAATGGTGGTAGTGGTGATATTGGGTTAATTGGTTTGGCCGTTATGGGTCAAAATTTAATTTTAAATGCTGCTGACCACGGCTTTACTGTTGTTGCTTACAACAGAACTGTTTCTAAAGTTGATGAATTCATGAACAATGAAGCTAAAGGTAAATCAATCATTGGTGCTAAATCCATTGAAGAATTAGTATCCAACTTGAAAAGACCAAGAAGAATTGTTATTTTAGTCAAAGCTGGTTGGCCAGTAGATGCTTTCATTGAACAATTGTTACCACACTTAGAAAAAGGTGATATTCTTATTGATGGTGGTAACTCTCACTTCCCTGATTCTAACCGTAGATTTACCGAATTAAAAGATAAAGGTATCTTATTTGTTGGTTCCGGGGTTTCTGGTGGTGAAGAAGGTGCTAGATATGGTCCTTCTTTAATGCCTGGTGGTCATCCAGATGCTTGGCCTCACATTAAGGAAATTTTCCAAAGTATTGCTGCCAAATCTGATGGTGAACCTTGTTGTGACTGGGTCGGTGATGCTGGTGCTGGTCATTATGTTAAAATGGTTCACAATGGTATTGAATATGGTGATATGCAATTGATTTGTGAAGCTTATGATTTGATGAAGAGAGTTGGTAAATTCACTAACAAAGAAATGGGTGATGTTTTCGCTAAATGGAATAAAGGTGTATTGGACTCTTTCTTAGTTGAAATCACCAGAGATATCTTATACTATAATGATCCAACTGATAACACTCCATTATTAGAAAAGATTTTGGATTCTGCTGGTCAAAAAGGTACTGGTAAATGGACTGCTATCAACGCTTTAGATTTAGGTATGCCTGTTACTTTAATCGGTGAAGCTGTCTTTTCCAGATGTTTATCTGCTTTAAAAGGTGAAAGAACTACCGCTTCTACCAAATTAACCGGTCCAGAACCAGCTGAAATTACTGATAAAGAAAAATTCGTTGATGATTTGGAACAAGCCTTATATGCTTCCAAAATTATCTCTTACGCTCAAGGTTTCATGTTAATTAGAGAAGCCGCTAAAGAATACGGCTGGAAATTAAACAACCCAGCCATCGCTTTAATGTGGAGAGGTGGTTGTATTATTAGATCTGTTTTCTTAGGTGAAATTACTGCTGCTTACAGAGAAAACCCAGACTTAGAAAACTTATTATTCCATCCATTCTTCAACAAGGCTATCACCAAAGCTCAATCTGGTTGGAGAGCTACCATTGGTAAAGCCGTTGAATCTGGTGTTCCAGTTCCTGCTTTCTCTACTGCCTTAGCTTTCTATGATGGTTACAGATCAGAAACTTTACCAGCTAACTTATTACAAGCTCAAAGAGATTACTTTGGTGCTCACACCTTTAAAGTCTTACCAGGTAAAGAAAATGACTTCTTGAAGAAAGACCAATGGATTCATGTTAACTGGACCGGTAAAGGTGGTAATGTTTCCGCTTCCTCTTACGATGCCTAAGTAGATATGTGTTCTTAGGATGTTTAGTTTTATATATGGATCGAATAAAGAGAAATACATACTTTCAATTGATTTAGAGAAATGGATAGTAGAATTTTACAATAATCATAACATATATAATATCTATTTAGTACAAACAATAAAACAAAATGACAATAAATGAAAACCAAAAGTGTGTCTTCTCTCTAACACAAAAATAAAAATTACAACGAATATTACACCTTGGTAGGATCATCTCTTTTGATCCATTCTAAGATCAAGTCATCTTTAGGAAATATTGTAGCAAAAACTTTAATTTCTTCAGATAACTCAGTCTTGTGGTGTTTCAAATCAGCTAATAATAAAGCCTTACCTAATAAACCAGTGAATAAGGTAAGGACGTAGTTTTTTCCAATACAGACATGAGGACCATAACCAAAAACCAACCAGTTACGTTTAGTCATTTCATCAGTGGCATTGTTCCATCTCTCAGGAAGAAATTCATCTGGATTTTCATAAATATCGGGATCATGTAAAGCTGGGTAAAAACTGGGGATGATCATTGCTCCTTTTGGAACATTATATTCCTTGGTAATTGGGAAACTTTGTTTAGCCAAATAAGGAACCATTAGAACAGGAGGTCTATGTCTTAAACACTCTCTAACCACATTGTTGGTATAAGTCATTTCACCAATAAGATCCAAATCTAATCTTTTATTTACATCATTATTTCTCACTTGTAATTGTTCTTCTCTAATTTTCTTGACAATATCTGGTCTATCAGAAACTATTTGGAACAACCAACAAGCCAAAGAAGAGGAGGCATCTTGAGAAGCAAATAAAAAGGTGAAAACGGCTTCACTAATTTCCCTACTGCTGAAATCTCTGGTTAATAATTTAGCATCTTCACCACTTAATTTGTTTTCGTTAGCAGCCTTCATTTGATAAATCCATTTTTCCATCAAAGAATGAGGTTCTTTATTATGATTGAAGATATCATTCTTGGCTTTATCAGCACAATCTTGGAAAATCAACATAGTTTCATGGGCAATTTTCTTACCGTACCAAGTTTTAGTATAAGGAATAATAATTGGGAAATTAACTAATTCTAAAGCAGCAGTGATTCTAAAATAATTGTCAGCAATTAAAGAGATTTGTTCATCAGTGATATATTCCCCACAAAAAGTTTTCAATGACAAAGCACACATTAATTCTCTGAATTCAGGAAAAAATTGACGAGCACCATCAAGGTTAAGATAACGTTCCAAGTAAGTATCCATACAATCTTCTTGAATAGGAATATAATCTTTTAAAGCATTAACGGTGAATAATCCATTTAAGGACTTTCTATAGTCGATATGTTCTTTACCATCCAAGAAAACCCAGTTACTAGGTCTTAAGATTTTAACAGCTACATCAACCAAACATGGTTTAGCAAATTTTGGAGAATTCAAGATCTTTCTAGATAAATCCCGAGTAGAAGCAATGACCACAAATTTATGGAAAACTGATACACAAGATAATGGACCAGAAGCCCATTTAGCTTGATATTCTTCAAATTTTGGATCCAATGATTCCAAAAATGGACCAATAATGGGCCACATTTTAAATTTAGGACCAGCAATAGTTCCCTTTTGTAAAATATAATAACCTTGTTCAGCGGTTAATAGCATTACAATGGCAGTAATTATCCAATGAATGATTCCAAATCCACTTAAAAATTCTTTAAGCATTCCGAACGAACCCTGATTAACTGCAAACTCATTACCTAAGTCTACAATAGGATTTGTGACGTTGGCATCCATGTTGACGATATATATCTATTGTCTCTTTTTTCAATCTGTCTACAAGTACCTGAGTGACTCTTGAAACACTGAATGAACTAATAAATAATAAAAAACGAAGGGATAACGAATCAACAGATAGAGAAATAATTACAACAGAAAAAAAATTTGTGTTTTACGATCGTTTAGTCGGGTTTAAGTCGTGCCATCGCCCAACTCGGAAACGGCCCATTAGATCCTTTCCTGGGGCCACTAATCGTATCAGTTTCGCGCGTCTGTTTGACAGTTTCAGTACTACTCAGTACTAATCTCCACCCGGTACGACCGGTCCTTACACGGTCGCCAGCTACTACTACCAACATGGGATTACACATCGTACATGCAGGTATGCCAGATATAGCTATCCGAGATTACCTACACTTAAAATACAGAAAGAGCCTATGGCTTCTTACGACATCCCTTCTTGCGACATTTACTTCGTACAGACTTATACGATACCAGTTCCCTATTAGAGGGTAACTGGACGACATAAGCAATACACATCACGAAGCATTGTAGACACCCATCTGGCACAGCTTAATGTTGAAGTCTTGGTTCAAGTGGGCAAGATTATGCTAAAAATATCGCGGCACCCCGCATAAAAGTCACAAGCGTTAGTACTGAAATTAGTTTTATATAGAAGACGTTCTCAAGTAGTTGCAAAAATGATTGCATTATTTGAATTGATTACTAACCATAGCCATGGCCTTGAGACAGTTGGACCCGTATGAAGGATGGCCCATGGAGCCTAAGGTTGAAATCCTTATGAAACAAGTAATAGCAGCCTTGCTCTACGAAATGGGATTTGACCTTGACGTGAGTTTGTCAGACATTGAATCAGGTAAGCTTGTTGATTCGGTGGTGGAGAATGAAGACAATTTCGAGGAGTTAGAACCTCCTAAAGTTAGTGATCAGAATGTGCTAGTGTTCAAATCCATTAGGAACAATATGCTTACAAAACAGTTGATAGATAGCTTCGATTTTGATCCTTCGCTAGGTAGATACAAGAAGGAATTAGAGCAAACAATTAACGTCTCAGAGTATTTCCCAAAGAAACACAGCAAAGCATTTGAGAACTATAAGATCGAAGACTTACTGGTCTCTTTATTCTACGGGGCCAGAAATGATAACTTTGACACTCCTCTTTTAAGATACATTGTGGCCAGGAAGTATAATTTTGGAGATGCTTTAAAAATGGCTACAGATTGTCTTAATTGGAGAGTTAACGTTCACCCAGTAGATAAATATCTCTTAGAAGGTGATGCTAAGATGTACCTAAATAATACTAATCCTAAATTAATCGAGGCCTTCAAATTGGGAAAAGTATATTTAAGAGGAAGGGACAAATCGGGTCAACCTATTGTGGTTGTCAGAGTTAAAAAGCACTTTAGACTGGATTGTTCTGACCGTGATTTCGAGTGGTTTATCTGTACAGTAATTGAATGGACAAGGTTAAAGTTACGAGAATCTAAAGGAGTTAACAAAGGTACTATTTTATTTGATATGACTGGATTCCTGTTGCAAAATGCTGACTTACACGCAATAAAATTCCTTGTAACCTCGTTCGAAGCTAATTATCCAGAATACTTGGGAACAGTGTTAATCCACAATCCTCCATGGGTATTTAACACTGTTTGGTCTTCAATCAAGAGCTGGTTAGATCCAAATGTAGCTGCTAAGATTCATTTTACTAAGGGGGCTGACATATTTGAATACATTAATGAAACAAATGTCCCTTCTTGGCTAGGAGGCAAAGATGACTATGAAGCGAAGTATGTTCCACCAAAAGAAGAATCCACCCCCAGGTTTATCAACGAAACTACCGCCAAATTACTCAAAGAAAGACACGAAAAGTCATTGAAATTCATCCAAGCAACCAT
This sequence comes from Yamadazyma oceani, assembly GCA_030569555.1. Taxonomy (NCBI): domain Eukaryota; kingdom Fungi; phylum Ascomycota; class Pichiomycetes; order Serinales; family Debaryomycetaceae; genus Yamadazyma; species Yamadazyma oceani. Next base: position 262,313 of record JAJMLF010000004.1, on the reverse strand, counting down.
TAATTGGGTTCAATCCAAGACCAAACAGGATAGTTACAACCATTTAGTCCAGAGACTAGATTATCAGAAACAAGTATCAAAAAATTATATCCAATTGGATCCTCATATCCGGTCACGGGGTCCTTTTGATAGGAATGGGGAAATCAAAGAGATCGAGCTCTAAACAGGATTAACTATATATGTTTTACATGACATTTATTTTGCTTTTATAGTGTTTTTAATTGTAACAATCACAATAAAGGCATATCCGAGTACCAATTTAGGGTACAGAGGTGATATAGACATGCCAATGCTCTGTGTAGTTCTATTCGTGATCTCTGTGAGCATATTTTTGTCTGTCGCAAAGCTGGTGATGTTTAAGGATCAGGAAATAAAGATCACTTGATCTTATTAGTTGAGCATATCAGATCTTTTTTTTTTCTTACAGGGCTATACCAGAAATACCTATAATAGTTTAATTACACTCAGAGAACCTACCGAACAAACAGTGTTTTCAATTGTTGAAGCATAATGAGGGAACCAGCAGAGACCACAACTTTCTTGGTGATATTTATTGTGGGGTCACTGGTGATTGTTTTGGTGATATTGTTGATTTTATATACTCTATTCTTTAGAAACAGGAGAAGAGACTATAGCTTGATTGGCTCCGAGTACGTCAGAAGCCATGATCTACCATATGAATTCTTGAACGATGAGGAATCTTTGTTACAATTGGGAGAAGAATACGACTTTCAAAGCTTGTCCCCAGAAGAGCAAGCATCTTATTCAAGGGCAGAGGCTTTTTGTATTGAGAATCCACCATATTTCCATAACACCAGAGGAAAGAGTATATCTAGAGAGGATGAATTGCTAATCAAAGATAGAGGAATTCAAGCCTTTGAATTCGAACAAGATTTTGAAAGTTTACAACCTCGTTATGTTGTACATGATAAAACAGAAATAAACTTTATTGATAATGATACCCCTTACTCAACATGTACTTCATCCTTGAATTATTCCTTACCTGTGAAGAATAGATCTTTTTCTAATACAATTTACTTTGAAACCAAGATATTTGAATTTCCTAATGATAATCCAAATGGACATTTCTCCATTGGACTTATAACTAAGCCTTACCCTACTGGTTTCAGACTACCAGGGTATAATAATTTTTCCATAGCTTATGAATCCACCGGTAACCTAAAAATCAATAAACCTTTCCCTACGCCTTTACAACAACATTTGGGTGACCAAAGCCTACATAACGCCCTTGTGTTGCCCCCCTTGTCACAGTCAGATGTAGTAGGGTTTGGATATCATATTCCTTCAGGAACTGTATTTATCACCAGAAATGGTAAGAAACTTATGGATGTTATGAAAGGATTATTTGTGGATGTTTACCCAGCAATTGGTTGCTTCCTGAGCAATGGGAAATTTCACGTTAACTTGGGCCAACTAGGTTTTGTATGGATTGAAGCTAATGTTAGAAAGTATGGATTTATTTCTACAAGTGACTTTAAGAGGTTGAAGGGAGACAGAGGACTTACGGCTTTACCACAATACGGAACTCTGTCAAGTTCTAAGGGTGATCAATTGTTAGATAAAGGGGAAGAATTACCACCAGGTTATCCTGAGGACGAAATAGATTTTTTTGGTAGATCCAAACATCATGATAGGTTTGATAATGTTGGATCGTCTTCTAAATCACATAAAGGGTTGTCGGAGAAAACTGATGATGAAGATTATGATGAAAATAAAGAACATACCTCTGCTTCCATTATAACCAATGAACCGGAGGAAATAATGGATTTTCGAGAACGGATGTACGAAAGGAACACTACTTCAGTTCATGATGTAGATGGGGCCCTGGACAGTAATCTAGAGGATGGTGAGAGCTCTCATCTATTAGAGCATCTGGGCAGTAAGTTCAATGACTACGGAAGCTCTTCAAGGAGTCAAAATGAAGAAGGATCATCTTCACAAGAAATCGGATCATCTTCACAAGAAATCGGATCATCTTCACAGGAAATTGGATCATCCCAAGGACAAAATGCCGCTTCTGGAAAGCCAAAGTCACAATCAAAAAAGAAGAAGAAATCCAATAATAAGAAGAAAAAATCAAAGAAATAATTTATATTAAGCTACTATTACATAACGCATTTGTTTTTCCAATATTTGTACAATAGAAATTTTATAGTTTAGTTCATCTTAAATAATACAAGCTAAGAAGTACACATTAGCAAGGGCTTTATTTTCTAGGTCTACCCCTTGCCTTTTTTACCACAGAATCATCTGAGACTTTCGGAAGCTTTTTCTTCTTAATGCCTCCTACCTTGACCCCCTTCACAGTAATTCCGGTTTCTTCAAAACCAAATTTCCGTGGTCTACCCCTTCTGTCTTTCTTCTGCAACAAGCTTTGTATTTCTAATTCGTTAAATTCATGAGGGGTCAAATAAGTCGAATGAGAACCATTAGCAGATGACGGGGGGTTTGCAGAAGAACCCAAAGATTTTCCGAGGTAATTTTCACTTAAGGGACTACCGGCACCAGATTCTTTCAACTGTTTTTTCAAGGCTTTATAATTGGAGTGAGAAGAATCAATATACTGGTTAAGACTTGGATCAAATAATAAAGTCTTGGGTCTACCTCTCTTTCTCTTTTCTGGAGCAGAAGCCGAATTGGTATCGGTAGTTTCTATTTGGATAACAGAAGAAGGCTGTCTTTGGCCATTGGCACCATCAGTTGTAACTGCATTGGCAGAAGAATGACCAAACTGGTCAAAAGTAGGGTTTGCAGCAGCAACGGATTGATTTTTTGATTTTCTTCCTCTTTTACGTCCAAAAGGACTATTTGAATCCTTAGTTGTCGACAGATCATCCATGTTAGGTTGATGATGTTGTCGACTAGTCTCATATGGTGTTTGAGCAGGGAAGATTCCAGGAGTAGAAATATGTGATTGTGGTTGAGATGGAGGACGAGATTGGGGTTGGGACGGAGGATGTGAAGCTACTGATGGCTGTTTATTGGATTGAACGGTAATATTCTGAGGATTACCGAAGGTAGGGGTACTTTGTTGATGCTGTTGATGCTGAGCCGTAACAGGTGGTTGAAGGGGAGCATGGTGAAGTGGCTGTAAAATATTGACGGTCTGGTTAGCAGCTTGATGAGGTTGGTAGGAATTTAATTGACCTTGAGGTTTGAGCTGTTCAAACGTTCCAGTATGAGAATGTGCCTGTGAAGGTGATACCAGGTTATTCTGGGCTTGAATCTGGGCCTGCATCTGCGCATGTCTTTGGGCATGATATTGATTCTGCTGCTGCACCAGTTGATCCTGTTGGGATTCATGGGGTGGATGTTGGTGCATCTGTTGAGGCTGCATCTGATGGGGTTGCATAGTCTGTTGTTGAGGGGCTTGTACAAACCCTTGGGCCAGGTAATGGGGTTGGAACTGAGCCAGTGCTTGGTTCATGGGCTGATTAACTTGTTGAGGCACATGCTGTACCGGTTGCTGTACCGGTTGTTGTTGCACCAGTTGTTGTACCGGTTGTTGTACTGGTTGTTGAACCTGGCCAGGAAACTGGGATTGATACTGCCCCTGTTGTTGAACAGGATAGCTATGGTTCATAGGTTGCATCATCTGTTGGTATGGTTGGTACTGCTGAGGATGAACCTGGCCATAATTAGTTTCATAGTAACCACCACCTGGAGTAGTTTGTCCCGTATTAGCAGCAGACTGGGTATAATTAGGAAAGTTTCTTGGTTGTAATCCAATATGATTGGGTACCAGAACTCCCACGGGGTTGGACATTCTCGAATTCATATTTCCACTTGGCTGTGTCACATTATTATGTTGATATCCGTATCCTCCTCTTCCTCCATTATAGATTTTAGGAGATGCTCCGTTCATGTTGTCGAACCCAGCAATATTTCCACCATTATTCTTCATTCCACCCATTCCTCCTTGGTTCCCCGGATTCGTTGCTTTTCCACCATTGGGGTCCCCTACATTCAGGTACTGGTTATACATCTGTCACAGTTCTGTTGACAGATACCAATTAAAAAAAAAAAAAAAAAAAAGTTGAAACCCCTTGAAAGGACGGACCTCAGAAACGTATGGTCACAAAAAAAAAGGGTTACGTGAGTCCAATGAGCGACGTTACTTTGGAACCCTTCTGACTATATCGATACCGTTTCTTGGTTATCGTTTATCTAGTCTGATGGGTGTAAAGGGCAAACGGAATAATTATAAAAAATAGAGAAAAAAAAAAAAAATCAAAAAAAAAAAAAAAAAAAAAAAAAAAAAAAAAAAAAAAAAAAAAAAAAAAAAAAAAAAAAAAAAAAAAAAAGAAAACGACAAACAAAAAAAAATAAAAAAAAAATAAAAAAATTACGCAGGTTGCAAAAAGTGATACGGCATCACAGTATCGCAGGAATACAAGGGTCTATACAATGCTATAGGGTAAAGAATGCTACAAAATACTACAGATCTCATGTCCTGCTGGTATATCCCTCGGATTAATCTACATATATCTCTATAAATTCAACACTACTAACTTCTTGCTAGGCACTTGTGATAACAATGAATCTTGAAAGTAATCTACAAACAGCTTAGCATCGAGTAATTTGTCATTGTATTTGACTTTGAATTCAATATCAACACTGGAACTACCTTGACTTGTTGATGGTGAAGGAATATTTAATAAGTCGTCAAAATCATCAGAGGACTGGTATTGTCCAGATGGAGTAGATGGAAACTTATAGGTGATATCATACACTGAAAATCTATTAACACTGACAGATGGGGCCAATAAATCATCAAAGACATCAGAAGTGTTACTAACAGTGCTGGATCCTATAGGAGAATTAGCATATTGTGGGAATCTATGAGCATAAGTACGTTTAATAGCATTATGAATGGAGACTTCAAAGGCATATTTGAATGCATCTCTATTAACAGTTTCATCTATTTCAGATGATAATTGAATAGTTAAGATATTTTTTGGCTTGACTGGTTCTTCGACTGGTTTTTTATCACCTTTTGCAGCTGCTTCATTGGCATCTGTAGTTGATGGTTCAGCTAAAACAATATTAGATAAGTCCAAATGCTGTTTACTATTGATGTACTCAGTTACATTGGACACTGATTGTTTGTCAATTTTACCTAAATATGCCAACACATCTCCTTTTAATAACCTTCCTTTTGGACCTGATGCCTCAATCTTCTCTAATGCTTCCTCTTTAGAAATATGGTTTTCATGTAACAAGATTTCCACTGAAGGGAATAAAAATTGGTTTGGGTCAGCCTTAGAAAAGAGCCCTTGGCTGTTGGTGGATTTTGATGGTGTTGGGGCAGCAGAAGTTGAAGCATCTGACTTTGAAGTGGGCTTAGCTTCTTGTGGCTCTGATTCAGTCTCAGCTGGAGCAGCAGGTTTTGGTTCCTCCTCCTCAACTTTAGGTTTCTCAAGACTGGATATATCATCACCAGGTTCAGCCAAAAATGCAATTGGTTTTCCAACAGGGATTCCAGATTCTCCTTCGTTAATCAAGACTTCAAACAAAATCCCATCATCCTGGGCTTCAACATCGATGGTGGCCTTGTCGGTTTCCACTTCCAACAACACATCACCAGCTTGGAATTCATCTCCGGCCTTAAATTTCCAACTGGTGATACCTCCTTCAGTCATGGTGGGGGACATGGCTGGCATCTTAAATACTGAAGCTGCTAATAACTGGCAGGAATTATGGAAATGTTTAGCACCACTCATGGACAAATTGGGCCCCAATTTCATAGTGCCTAACGGACCAGTAGTACCAATGACAGGTTTAATTTCCCGTTTAATGGTGTTTCCAACGGCCCTAAGCATGGTTTGTACTTGTTCTATAAGAGCAGTTGAAGTGAGTTCTGTTGGCTTTTTCGTTCTCTCCTGCAAAACTTGACGGCACTTATTCACCGACGGGAATAATGTCGCAAGCAGGCTTCGGACTGGCCAGAGCTGGGCCCAGCTGGTGCGGGAAAGAAACAATCCCGGGGCGAGAAGATCTCACAGCAAGCTCCAGTTACAACCATAGATGTTCATCGGACCCGACATTTCCGTAGACATATTTCGTCTTTTGCTTAGTCATTGCTGAGTCATTAATCGACAAAGGTGTCACCTGTAGCAGCACTTGACAGCTGCTTCTTCTAGAGCATTCCCAAATGTTTTTGTTTTCGCTTGAGATCTCTACTCCAGCCAACTTTAGCTTTCTTTTTGACTGTCTCAACCTTGTATAAGCTCTAGAAACCTCCGAGCCCCTCTTCCCTGTGGTCTTTGATTTCAAATTCTGCCATTGTGGTTTTCCCGTAACCCGGCGACGAATCATCAGTTGTTACGGTACGCGCACTACGCGACACCACTGAAGAAAAAAAAAAGCAGAGACAGAAATGAAACTGTGTGGACTATAAAAACATTCAGAGGATACTTCTAACCCTCTATTGACGGCTTTTGATCGGTTACAACTGCTTTATCCCACACTAGAGTTCCACTTCTACAGTACTAAACCTGTTCTAGTAAATTTTTGTGCCGCTTTTCGTGCTTTTCCGGTGGTGTTCTGAGACAATTCTGTTAGTACACAAGCAATAGGAAAAGACTGATTTTTACAACAACAGACATTTTGGAGGGAAAAATTCAACTATAAATATGCCAACAGTATCGAGCTTTATAGGTCGGTCGTCTTTGGCGGGACCATTGCCGGTGCTGTCCCGTCGAATAAACTTAAAGTCGCTTGTGAAAGCTGGTAAGAAATACTTACGATTCATTGGTCCTGGGTTAATGGTTAGTGTAGCTTATATGGATCCAGGTAACTATTCGACCGCTGTAGCTGCTGGTTCAGCTTATCAGTATAAATTACTTTTTCTGATTTTGTTATCAAATTGTTTGGCGATATTCTTACAAATATTATCAGCTCGATTAGGGTGTGTAACTGGATTAGATTTAGCCACTAACTGTCGAGTTAATTTACCACCAAGAATTAATATATTGGTTTATATCATGGCTGAAATTGCCATTATTGCTACAGATTTGGCCGAGGTTGTAGGTACGGCTATTGCATTAAATATTTTATTTGATTTACCATTACTTGTAGGAGTGATGATTACTATTATAGATGTGTTGATTGTATTGATGGCTTATAGACCTAAGGGCCCTTTACTATTCATTCGGATATTTGAATCATTTGTGTCTATTTTGGTGGCTGCCACGGTAATTTGTTTTGGGATTGAATTATTTCAAGTGAGTAATGATGAAACCATCGATTTTAAGGTTTCAGAAGTGTTTCGAGGCTTTTTACCAAATGAAAAAGTGGTTGATATGAGCGACAGAGAAGGAGGAAATGGGTTATTTTTAAGTTTGGCTATTTTGGGTGCCACGGTGATGCCCCATTCTTTATATTTAGGATCGGGGTTGGTTCAATCCCGATTAAAAGACTTTGACCTTAAGCACGGATATTATAACCCAAAGGAACAATTCAATCAAGAAGGGCAAGAAACATTGGCTGAAGTGCCTCAAGAACAACCCCAAGAACAGCCCCAAAACCATTCTGAAGAGCAAGCATCACCACTTAATGGTCAGTTTGATGATTCGGAATCACAGCCCTTAACTCATGATGTTGACAGTGACTTCAATTCCGATGCATACCTCAATCAATATAAGCTAGATGAAGCAAATAATGACCATGGGAATGATTCAGACGATGATTATAGACCATCAATTCATGCTATTAATGATATCATGTCCTACACTATAGTTGAATTGGTTATATCATTATTTACAGTAGCTCTTTTCGTCAATTCAGCTATCTTAATCGTTGCAGGAGCCACTTTAACTGAAAAGCGTTCCAAGCTTTACTTCTTCACTGGAAGAGACGATGACGATGATCATAGTGACGATGAAGATAGTGATAGCGATGATGACTACGACAACGCTGATTTATTCACCATCCATCATTTATTATCAACTCATTTGTCTAGCACTGCAGGCTTAGTATTTGCATTAGCATTATTATTTTCAGGTCAAAGTGCCGGAATCGTTTGTACTTTAGCAGGTCAAATGGTACTGGAAGGGTTTCTTCTGTGGAGCTTACCTCCAGTTACCAGAAGAATAGTTACCAGAGCATTAGCCATTGTACCATGTTTGGTAGTGGTAAGCATGGCTGGAAGGGAGGGTTTGTCCAATATCTTGAACTTGAGTCAAGTTGTTTTATCGTTACTATTACCATTTGTGACGGCCCCATTGATTATGTTTACCTGCTCCAAAGAGATTATGAGGGTACCAATTTTCAATACCGATTATAATGAAGGGGTAGATGTAACCGTCGATAATCCTGTCATCATTAATAACTCTTCAAGTCGTCGCAATACTTTTATTGGTGATAGTGGATTCAATGGCAATGCGTTAGTCAATAGCGGAGATGGTACGGAAGCTACCACCAGATATAAAAGCTCAGAACCAGCCATCCGTTTACAAGATCTAAGGAACTCTCATCCTTGTGCCGGATTTGATGATGATGAAGACGATCATACCAGCCGTGTACAATTGCATAATTCAATCCGGGATCCTAATGAAGGCTACGACCAAAGATATAATAAAATCTCCCATCCAACGCCCAAAAGCACCATCATAGATCCCAATACAACTGTTGACGTAGAAGATGATGCCGGCATCAACCATGACAGTTACAGAGTCAAAGGATATAGAGATTTAAGTAATGGCCCATTAGCTACCTTCTTCGCCATCTTGATATGGGGATTTATTACCGTATTGAATTTGTTCTTAATAGGTAGTTTGATTTTGGGATATGATGTCCCTATTTAGATTATCTCTTGCATTATCATAATAAACGAAGTCAATTGCATCCATTTCAACCTTTGTAGGGTAAATGGTAGTGTGCGGTCTCAACATCTTCAAGTTTTCAACGAGCAAGATGAAAAATTCCTTAACCATACCCCAATTAGGTAGACAATGACCTCGGTGGATTCGTTTATAGAAAGCTCTTTGGAGCTCTTAGCAGCATACCCTTCCACTGCTTTGGTAAGTATAACGTATGCTAGTGAATCTAAAAAGGTAAAATCAAACACAATCACCAATAATAATGACAATAAAAAGGCCAGTAATTCTGTCAAAGTTAAGGTGTATGAACCACAATCAGGTAAATGTATCAAATATAAAACCTATAAGACCAAAGAATTATCCAAGTTATTGACATTTTTGGGGCCCAAGGGAGTTACTTTGGCCCAATCCCAGTCAAAATCAAAGTCAAACAAAAGACCATTACCTGTAAATAATGATGATAATGATATAAAAGAAGATGATACTAAAAGAACAAAGGTTGACAATCACATAGCTGGATTAGCCAGTGTTATGAGTAATAAAGTCTTTGATACAGAACCAGTAGTACCACAAACAGGGGATGGCAATATAGAAAATATTCAAGATTCTAAACCAGCAGATACAACCGGAGAACCAGAGACTAGCAGTAAGAATAAAAAGAAAAAGAAGAAGAAGGGTAAAAAGTAATCAATTATAACACAAGAAAATACATGATGTATATTTTTAATAATATATAAAAGCAGGAGAAGCCCAAGATGGTACTCTCGTTATAGCCATTAACTCTTTATAAGTGACCAGAATAGAAATACCCCAAAACAACACAATATAAAAATAGTAAAAATCAAAACCCATCTTTCCCACACAAAAGGAATGACAAAAATAGAAGATGGAACAATTAGACTGAATTAAAATAAATTAAACACAACAGATACCAGACCCAATTGATTATCTGAAGAATCCTTTGAATCTCGACACCAATCCATCTTTTCTTCCGGTAGGCTTTCTAGAAGAATTGCTAGGGGAAGAAAAGGAATTGTTGGTGGAAGGATTAGTGGAAGAGTTAACAGAAGCAACAGGTGATTCAGAAGTCAGTGGATAAGCCCCCGGGATCTTTGGCCCCACATCACCAGGGTCATTACTTAAAGTTCCTACCCGATTTGGAGTATTCAAAGTTGAAGCAGAATCTGATAAGTTAGGCATAGGTCCACTTTCCGACTGCTCTAACTCATCAGACCTAGACATCAGTTGGGGTTCAACCTGCTCAAAGTTCGAAGCATCACTAGGAAGAGACACAGCAGCAAACGAAGAAGAGGAAGTCAATACCTGTTGAATATCATCCAGATCACGTTCACCTCCATTAGATGGTTCAGACCCTGGTCCCACTTGTTCAGGTTTCTGCTCAGATGCCTGTTCAGGTCTTTGTTCCGGTTCAGCAGAACTCTGACTTTGTTCAAACTCACCAGAAATGAAATTATTCTCATTACCAAACTCATCAGTCTGGATAGCGTAATCCTGATTAAGGCACCACACATCATCATTGACAATGAATTTAAACACCAAATCCTGCTTGGCATCAAGCTTTATCTGTCCTTTAAAGGAACCAGAACTATCATCCTTAGTCAAAGGCGGAAACGATTTACACCAGTTATCAAAGCTTCCGGTGACTAGAACTGACTTGACCTCTCCATTATCGGGCCTACATTAGTTAGTACAATTACCTTAGTCTATACAGAGTGGATCATGTCCCATATGGTGTAAGAAAACCGCTACAGAGTGACAGATCACCTGCAATATACACCATCACTATAAACTGTCTGAGTGCCTTATATTGCAGCTACCACCACCCACATCAACATGCACCAGTCCATACCACCCCCTTGTTACATACCAGTCAAAAGTGAAGATATAACACGACATAGGTCTATTACTTCAGGAATAAAAGTGGTTAGATCTGTAAATATGGTGAGGAAAAAAAGGGTCTTATCAGTAAAAGTGAGGAACCACCTGAGGTAGTCAAGGGGGACCAGAGCCCACGCTGGAGCCATGCAATGGTGGCTATGGGCTCTGGGAACGGCGAAAGAGATGAAATATGGGCTGTAGAAGTCGACTGTAGAGCCCTGGCAGCACACAAGGCTAAGAGAGTCTAGGTGGATATAAGTTAGATGAATGGGACGTGACTATACCTCTTCAGATCAGTTCAGATAAGGCGTGTGTCAACAAGGGGCCAATTAGGGCCAGATCGGGGCCAAAGGGGACCCTCAGTTGCAAACGTCCGAAGGACGCACATGGAACTGGGCCCCGCCCGGAATGGACGCACCCTTGGTACCATGGCACCGCGAGCCCGCAGTGGCTGCTCGTATTGAGGCGACCGTACTGCGGCGGCCGTACTGCAGCAGCCTCTCTCACGACGTGGCCCTCAAAGACGCGAAAACTTTTTTTTTACCACCTTGTTCAATACAGATTTTTCACACAACCCTAGTGACTACATACCTCTGTATCCGCTCCTATCTATATAACCGGATACTACATTCCTGTTTGTGTGGATATATCGGACCATTGACCTTACCAGGAGTCTTACTTTAGTAAAAAAATGGGTAAGAAATCAAGTACAGCTGCTTCCAAGTCTCCAAATCACTCGGATTCAGATCCTGTGGGGGATCAAGTGTTTATCAAAGGACAATACAGGCCATATTTAAAGACGGAAATTACCAAGGATTCTGCCACTTTAAAAAACCGGAAATTGGGTGTCAATGATTTCAGTTTCTTGGGATTATTGGTGGTTTGTGCTTATTATGTTAGAATGGCTAATTTATCATCCCCTGATTCAGTGGTATTTGATGAAGTTCATTTCGGTGGATTCGCTAAGAAATATATTTTAGGAACTTTCTTTATGGATGTTCATCCACCTTTAGCTAAAATGTTATTAGCAGCAGTGGGATTATTAGGTGGTTTTAAAGGTGATTTTTCCTTTGAAAAAATTGGGGATGAATATCCTGCTACTACTCCTTATACTTTAATGAGAAGCTTTCCTGCTTTATTGGGTATTGGTACGGTTATTTTATGCTATTTAACTTTAAGATCAAGTGGGTGTAGACCAATTATTTGTGCTTTAACTAGTGCTTTATTAATCATTGAAAATTCTAATGTTACTATTTCTAGATACATTTTGTTAGATTCTCCATTATTATTTTTCATTGCTGCAACGGTTTATTCATTTAAGAAATTTGAGATCCAAGCTCCTTTTAGCTTTAATTGGTTCAAAAGTTTAACTGCTTGTGGTATAGCCCTTGGATTAGCTTTAAGTTCTAAATGGGTTGGTATATTTACTCTTGCTTGGTGTGGTGTTGGTTGTTTAGTTCAATTGTGGTTTATAATTGGTGACTTGTCAATTTCCCCCAAAGCTGTTGTTAAACATACTATTGCAAGAGGTGCTGTTCTTTTGGGTATTCCTATCATGTTATATTGTATCTTCTTTTCAATTCATTTCCAATTGTTACCTAAAGAAGGTGATGGGGCTGCTTTCATGTCTAGTGCTTTTAGAGCTGGCTTAGAAGGTAACCATATCCCAAGAGATATTGAAGCTAATGTAGGGTTAGGTTCTATTGTTACTATACGTCATTTAGAAACTCAAGGTGGTTACTTACATTCTCATAACCATTTCTATCCTGGGGGATCTAAACAACAACAAATCACCTTATATCCTCATTTAGATACCAACAACCAGTGGTTGATTGAACATTATAATAACACCACTCCAGATGATGAATTTGTACCTATTCATGATGGAATGAAAATCAGATTGAAACATATTAATACTGGTAGAAGATTACACTCTCACGATGAAAAACCACCAGTGAGTGAAAGAGATTGGCAAAAGGAAGCCAGTTGTTATGGTTTTGATGGATTTAAAGGTGATGCTAATGATGATTTTGTGGTAGAAATAGTTAGAAAAAGAACCAAAGATCCTGAAAGCCGTAAGAATGTTAAAGCTTTAACAACAGTTTTCAGGTTAAAACATGCCATGACTCACCACTACTTGTTTTCTAGTGAAAGTAAATTACCTAGTTGGGGTTTTGAACAACAAGAAGTTACTGCTGCTTCTCAAGGAGCTAGACCTTTAACTTATTGGTATATCGAAACCAATACCAATTCTAGATTAAATGAAACCACATCAGAAATTGTTAACTACCCTGAATTATCATTCTTTGATAAATTTATAGAAACACACAAGAGAATGTGGAAAGTTAATCAAGGATTGACTGGTCACCATCCGTGGCAATCAGATCCAACTGAATGGCCATTATTATTAAGAGGAATCAACTATTGGGTTAAAGATGCTAGACATGTGTACTTCATGGGAAATGCTATCACTTGGTGGTTGACTACAGCTTCGGTAATTACCGTCATAATCTATAGTTTGGTTCAAATTGTTAGGTGGCAATTAGGTGCCACTATAGCTGGGGAAAAGCATGTGTACAATTTCAATTATCATGCTTTTAGTTATTTCATGGGATGGTTGATACATTATTTCCCTTTTTTCATCATGGGAAGACAATTATTCTTGCACCATTACTTACCAGCTTTATACTTTGGAATTTTAACTTTGGGACATTTCTTTGATATTGTTATCAGCTATTTCACTAAAAACTCCATGATTTTTAGACAAGCTAGTTATGCATCATTTTTAGTGATCTTGATTTCAAGTACTTTCTTTTACATGAACTATTCCCCATTGATTTATGGTCAACCATGGACCAAAGCTCAATGTCTTCAATCCAAAATTGTTTCTGGGTGGGATTTTGATTGTAATGCGTTTTACACAAACTTGAGCGATTATGAATTCACCAGTAAAGGAAATTCAAAAATCTCTAAGGATGCAGTCCCCAACAACAACCCAACTCCTAAGGAAGCTAAAGAGACTCCTTACACCCCAGTTGTAAAAAAGGAAAAAATCGTTGAAAAGGGAAAAGAGGAACAACCTATTCAATCTGAGCCTAAAGAGAAGGACTCCAATCAAAAGAAGGGACAACAAAATGAAAATGAACAAATTGTTCCTCCAATGCCTGATGACGGGACCAAAAAAGAGTAGTTAGGTTGGTGATGAACCTTTTTAATTCTCTGGTAAATAGGTGAATATTCTGTATAGAGAATACAAGATCTGACGATGGTGTCAGAGCGTGCCATAAGTCTAGCAGCAGCAGCAGCAGCAGCATCAGCAGCAGCAGCAGCAGGGCCGGTCGTGTGAGTGATGAATACATAATTGCGACTCCATTAAAATTTTATTAAACCACTTAAACCACAAGCTGTTGCAGTTAACCACTTCACACAACAGCCGGGTATCAAGTCTTTTCAATCTGCCAGTTTGTTGTAAACATACTTCTGTGGAAGCCAATTGAAATTGTCCCACTATTTATAAGTTTTTGGGTTTCCGGAACACAAGATCATCATGGCAGACACACAGCATTTTTGCAGAATCTGTCGAGCAGAAGGCACAGAAGATCAACCGCTTTTGCATCCTTGTAAATGTAGAGGGTCCATCAAATACATCCATCAGGACTGCTTGATGGAATGGCTAAAGCATAGTAACAAATCCACCAAACAATGTGACATTTGTAATACTCCTTACAGGTTTAGAACCATATATGATCCGAACATGCCCGAAAGGATTCCTGCCAGTTACATCTGGGAAAAGATTACGCTATCTATGACAAAGAGTTTTATCAAGACGGTATCGATAGCGTTGTATGTGGTGTGTTTGTTCATTCAAGTTCCATTGTTTTGGAAGTTTATTGGAAGGATATATACATGGGCCATAGATGGGAAATTGCCCCATAACAATAGTAATTTCTTGGAAGCCCTCCTTTTTGGAGAATATGATATTTATCAGTATGAGCATGTAAATGATCCTACAAAGTTCAAGCTATTCAAGATCAGAAAATTCTTTGATTACACTCATTTCAGTGGGATCCGTTATATCTGTGTGTTCTTAATTATTCATTTAGCATTATTCGTGGAGCATGAATGGGTCGTAAGAGATGAAGGATACACCAAGTTATTGCTTCGTAAGATTGGTAAAGAACCCAAGTCAAGGTTAGTAGATATGTTTCAAAATGCCTTGCATGGACTAAGGAATGATGCTGAGAATGGCAATCAGGATGCTGATGATGTGGTAAATAGAATCGAGATGCTTGCTAATGCTATCAATGACTTGCAAGCTCCTAACAATGATAGACGTAGAGAGCTCGAATTAATTACTAATGTTCAAGATACGGCTGCTCAGTTGAATGACCACAGAGAGCACGATCAACGGCAACAAGCAGGAGAAGAAGAAAGGGAAGCATTGGAAGACGAACCACAAGAGCATGGCCAAAACGAAAGTGATATACAGAATCAACAAGATGAGGCATCCCGGTTGCATGAAGAAGCATTGAATAATATTAATCAAGAACAGAATGACGATGACGGCACTCATCATCAGATAAGAGGAGTAGAAGGCCCTGCATTTGAAGGGGCTATGTTTGATATTCCTACTGAAAACCCTGACATTGACCAGGAGGCTCAAGAACAATTTGACAATTTGATGGATCAAGTTGGTGCTAATGGTAATGCTAACGTGATAGATGCCGGCCAATTTCAACAAGATCAAGCACAGGCACAAAATCAAGTTGTGGAAGAAGCTGAGCTTGACAATGAGAATGGTAATATTTTGGAGGCCCTTGGGTTGAATTTAAACTTAACTACTCCTATATTTTTGATGGTAATGTGTAACATCATCCTTACCATCTATTTATTCATTACCTACTTGATACCCCAGGTCATAGGGACCATGATAACTAGTATCATAGGCTTCTCCATTTCAATCATCACTAAATTGGCCAAGGTGGGCCCAATAACAGACAAATTACCAATCGATGCATGGAAGAGTTCAATATTAACTCCTGATGGGTACTTTGTCAAGACTAATCGCCCCTTTATTGATTTCTTGTTATTTACTTTAAGTGATATCGTACTTTTACCTACTCAAAGGACGTTGTACCATTTAGTTCTGCTGGATCCTGAGACACTAAAGCATCATCAACCTACATTAATCGAGAGGCTCATAACTTTGAGTTTAGGGTATTCGTTTATTGGGGTTGTTGTCTGGCAATTCATGAGAATGCTTTTAAGAGGTGGAAAACCAGTAAAGGGATCTGCCAGGAAATTGTACAAAATTTTGTTTGAGTTTTGCTCCACCATAAAAGTGTTTGTGATATTTGCCATTGAAATCTTTTTCTTCCCTGTATACTGTGGGTGGTTGCTAGATTTTTGTGTTGCTCCAATATTATTAGATAGCTTTAAGGTCAATGACACCTCTGAATTTAATAACGGAAAAGTTAGGTACTTATTGTTATTCACTTCGAGTGCCGAGCCTTTTACTATTAATTATATTCGACTTGCATTATATTGGGCATTTGGAACTCTTTATATGTTATTCTTTGCATTATTTGTCGGAATGACTAGAGGCAAAATATTAAGGCCTGGTGTATTGTTTTTCATTAGAAGTCCTGATGATCCTAATGCTAGATTAATTCATGATGCGTTAGTAAAACCATTTATGCTTCAATTGTCTCGCATCTACTTGAGTGGAAAGGTCTATACTGCATTTATTCTTATTGGTATAGGAGGAATTACATGGGGTTTACGTTATTTGCTCCACAAAGATCAGGTTATTTTACCTTTGGCGATTTATGGGCATTCTACAGTGATTTCATGTGGTTTCACTATTTCTAGCTTAATCTCACACAAGCAATTAATTAGCAAATACTGTGAAAAATATTGGCGTAAAGGATTCGAAATTTCCTGTCATAAGCTACGGTTATCACATTTTATGTTAGGAAGGCCAATTCCACAAGAGAGAGGATACATTCTTTATAGGAACCTTAAAGAGCAAATAAAGGGGACTGAGGTGCCCAACTATAGCAGTCCTGTTACATATAGAGAGGCCCAAAAACTTTTCGAAGAGGATGCTTCTGTAAATTGTTATTTCATTCCCGATGGTAATTATATAAGAGTACCTGACAATGACACAGTCTCCAGAAAATTTGTGAAGAAATTGTTTGTACCGGTCACTAAGGACGACAAATTGTTATCTAGCAATGATGAAGGAGGTGACCTTTTGGATGACAATGAAGATGGAGCAGAATCCAGTGACGAAGAATTCAATAATGAGAATAACCATACCGTGGTTTATCGTCCACCTAACTTCAAATTAAGGTGTTTCGGATTGATTGTTATGTTATGGGTGTTTTCTATAATTTTGATATTGTCAACAGTGTTTACTGGCTTATTGATCGGAAGGCCCTTAGTACAATTATTAATGCTTCTTGATAGATTACCAGTAGGCATTTTGGATGCTAGATCCGGTGGTAGTCTTGATTTAAGTAATATTGCAAGTCACTGGAAGGCAGCAGTTGAAAAATATGATTGGAACTTGGCAGATCTTTGGTCTATTAGTATGGGAACATATGTTGAATTGGTGATCTTGAAATATTACAACCGCAAGAGGGAAGATGGAAGTAATGAGGTTGAAAATGATCGTCAAAATGAAGACCAACAACAGGAAGGTGAAGCCGGTGAAAATAGACGTTTTGGAGATGGCGTTTTCAATAGATTTAACTTGGGCAGAGATGTCTTTGATAATTTGAATGTAATACAGGTCGTCAGTCAGGGACTTCTTGTAATTACTGACATTGTAGCTTGGGTATTATGGTCTGCGTGTTTTCACACATTCGCTATTGGTTCTCCATTAACTGCATACGAAAACGGTTGGGATCTTGGTAACAGTCACCACCCCGAATTGTTGTCAAGACTGTCATTCTCTTATTGGTTATTTATTTGCTTGAATTTGTTTGCCTGTTTTTGGACGGTCTTTCCTTTTGTTAAGAGTCTCACCAGCACAGCATTAGGACACTATAACAACCAAAACCCCCAGGAGTTACAGGCAAACGGAGCACCAGGAAACCAAGAATTAAACGAACTGGTAGTATCTAAGTTATACAAGAGTTTACACCTTAAAACTAACCTTATACGGCTCTTTGTCTTGCTACTGTTCGTCTTGATTTATAGCCTAAGACCTAAGCGTGAAGGCGACTACGAAATGATTATGAATTTAGGTCTTGGTGCTATATGCTGGATGTTTATCTTCATTGATATTGTCAACAGAGTTCGCAAGTCATTGAAAGAGTATGTCGTCCAAGTGAAGAACGAAAAGTATGTCAGAGGAAGAGCATTAGAGAACTTGGACGAATAGATGTTACCATCATTAAGCCAATGTATATATATATATATATCTGCAAAATGAAGCCCCGTGTAAATTAATATACAATATCTATGAATGAACATCCTTCTTTTTCTTCTTTTTTTTCTTTTTGTCATTACTGCGGTCATCTGATCCAGCCATATGGGAGGATCCTAGTGCTGGATGTTTCTCTTTGGTTTCCTGGTCGTCGTCATCATCGTAATCATCGTCATCATAATCGTCATCGTCTTCATTACCATAAGTAGCCATCTTCTTATCATCATCATCAAACATTCTTCTGGCTCTTGCAATTCTTTGACTTTGATTAAGCACGTATTCCAACCTCGACAACTTAGCAGGATCATTTCGAAGAGAGAAAGGTAAGTCATCAATCTTAATTCTACTCCGATTCTTTGATTTAGCATAAAGGAGAGTGTTGGTACTCAAATCACTCAAATACTCCACCAATGCTTCTTCTAGAGTATTTATGGTGGAATCAAGAGAAGAGGGGCCATCTCCTAGTGAATATAGAAGGTTTTCAATATCTCTAGTGAAAAGTCTTTGTTTCTTTCTTTTCCGTAAGTTGACAGACATGGAGTTGTGAATAGTTTGAAGCAGTTTTTTCCCATTAACATCAAAGTGATTAATGCGGGAGAACAAGATGTCGCGAGTCTCATGGGTGTGCGACACAGATCTCTAATTAGCCAATTCATGTACAAGGATCGATTGAAGGACAGTGGTATTGGTAGACTTATAGGGAGCAAGTTTGGTTGTACCATTAATTAGATCTGATAAGATAGGTTGCACGGTTTCGACAGAAAGGTTTGATGACGCTATGGGTACACAGTAATTGAGGTGACCGAATTGCAGTGCTATTTCTAGCTGGTGATTATCCATTAGTTGGTCATTATAAACCACCATTAGCTTTGGTATGTGGGTCTTCAGCTTGAGTATATCAATAATGGTGCCTGTACCCCCATGAGAGATGATGACGTCAGCTGAATTAATGTACGATGCTAAGTCGTTTGAATATGGAAATAGTTCCACCACCAAGTCTCCTACAGTCACCGTATTGGCTAGATCTTGTAGTGGCAGAAAATACTTACTGTGGGAAAAGCATTCATTTAAATAGTTTTGCGATTTGTGCAAAGTTTGGCCGGTTTCATTACCATATTGAAGGGAAAGTCTGGTAATGCCTAGGGCTTTGACAAGGTCTATAAAGTCGTCCGTGGCAGCAAATTTCACCAATTGTTTGAACGTGACTGTTCCACCTGATGTGACTAGCAAATGCATGGTTCCTAAAGAACTGGAAGCTAGCGATCTTGGTTGTAGGAGCCGTAGACTGTGGGCAGTTCTGGTGCCTGTGTTATGAAGAACAAATCGATGGCACTTGAGTTGATCGCATTTGGTATGCACACGACCGACCACCAAGGGCTAACACGTTCAACCTATGAGTGCTAGAGCTGGTGCTAGAGCTCGTACTGGAGCAACACGCCAGACCATACTGTGTTCAGGTGCCCGGCCAGGGGCTCTACCCCAGCCCAGAACTACGCCTCCAATAAGATTCCCCCGGGGTGCCCAGTCACTGGGGCATCCCAAATCCACCCCCACCGATTCCCATCCCGGTAATCTAGCGCAATCACTGCGCAACCGCAGCGCAACCACAGCGCAACCACAGCGCAATCGCGCGCAAGCAGTCCTGCCGCCCGGTGCGATCACGGCCCTAGACCACCCGTCCCCCACCACCCCGACGTGCCCAGGCCCCGTTCTAGGCGCCTCGATGTGCCTGGGCTGGGCGTGGCCGGTTACCCGAGATCGCGTATTGACCCCAATAATAGTGCGCCGCCCAAACTTAAAATGAATGATCGGAACTTCGGACTATTGGTAAGAACTGCCTTGGACTGCTACATCATTGCCAGGTCTACTGCACTTGTGTGGACACCTTGACGTTTTATTGTTCCACAAACATACTCTACAAGTAGTTACTTTGTCTCTACCGGCTCACAAGACAAAATGTCTCCCTGTCTCTTGGCCCCTAGGGTCTGTCATCGGTGCCATGCGTGTCGTGTCCGTACCGAAAAAGTGTTGAGGAAATTCTGGGGTCAGAAAAAATGAGACAAGCCATACAATAAAAAAATTCTCTTTGAAAGATTATGGGATTATAGTGACATTGTCCTGTAACCTTACACAACCTCTGAGCCTCCAATACATATTCAGCTGCTTCCTGCTGTTTGCCAATAGTTATATCCTATTTTTCCACTCCAACCGAGCTCTGCAGCACTGCTGTGTGTGTTACTGAATAGTTGCTTGTTTGAGTCTTGTGTGAATCACTGCTTTAATTGTTGCTCAAGTGTTACTTAAGTGGTACCTAAGGCTGTGTGATATATTTGCTTGTGTGTTCTGTGTGATCTGAATCTTTGCTGCTGTTAAAAGGACCTTGCTATATTATTGTGTGTGTTTGTGTTTAAGTGTGTTTAAGTGTGTGTGCTATGAATAATCAAGGACAGAAGGTGGTCAGTACTGAGACGGCTCCTGTGAATAACTTGCCCGATTTTTCAGGCTTGCCTAGTTTATCCAATCTATCACCAATTCAATCGAACTCTCCTGATTCTTCGGCTACTCATTCGAATGGTAATTCCGTGACTAATACTGCTTCCAATTCGAATTCCACCCCAACCCCAACCCAGCCCATACCGAAGAAATCCCAACAGATCAAAACTGACAAACCACGTCCCCATAGTTGTTCTATTTGTACGAGAGCTTTTGCTAGATTAGAGCATTTGAAGCGTCATGAACGCAGTCATACTAATGAAAAGCCTTTTCAATGTGCTGCTTGTGGCAGATGTTTTGCTAGAAGAGATTTGGTGTTGAGACATCAGCAAAAGTTACATACCGATTTGCCCAATATCATGAGAAGAAATAGTAAAGATACCGAAACGGTTCCTAATTTAAATAATGAACATATTATTGTTTTACGTAACAATACCAGTGCTAATGCTCCTTTACCTGATGGTTCGGAAATTAGGGATGAGTTGAAACAAGATCCGGTGTTTAATACGGAAGTATTTTCACGGAATAATTCTAGCAAATCCAGTAAATCGAGGACTCCTAATCTTAATCCCAGAGATTCCGATCAAAATTTTACAAGTGCTACTAGAAGATTATTTCCTAGGCATTCGTCTTATAGTGCTACTTCTTCAAATTCCTATACAACTTTAAAAGACTCCAATTTTAATATGATTAAAGAAGAGTCCAATATTGGTAATGTCGAATTCTCAACCCCTCAATCTCACCAAAATTTTGATTTAAACTTTGATTGGAATAACATTGAGTCCCTTGATTTAAATAATAGTAACCACAATAACCATAATAATAATTTTCATTCTCAACATAATCAATTGCCATCGAATTATGACTTGGACCTTCAACAGTTTAACATAGATTCTTCCAAGAAACGTAAAATTGATGATATGTCTCCTAGCCAAACGACCCCAAACTATGCGACCCCGAATTCCAATGTTCCAAACTCAAAACTAAGAACTAGTTCTTTTGATCTGTCAGTTGTAAACCATCGTGGTTCAGGTAGAAATGATGAACATGGATTGATGAGTCACGATCCTTTGAGCTCCAATGATCCATTAAATGAACTTCACTTAAACAATTATTCTGGCCCTGATTCGGCTCCCCCATCGCATCAAACTCCATCGCATCAAACTCCTTCACATCAAACTCCCTCACATCAAACCCCATCCTATAATACACCTGGTATTCATGGGCCCCCTTCAGTGTCATCAGTTCCATCTGCCCCTGCGTCTCATCAACCATCAATATCCAATCCTTCTCATAGTCATCAAGGTCAAACATTTCTGTCACAGCCACAGATACAACCACAATCTCAAGTTCTGTCACATAACCATCAATCTGTTTCTTTTAGCCAACCAAAGTCTCATCATGCTCATTCAATGGGTTTAAGCAATTCTGGATCAGTTTCTGGCCCTTCTGGTCAAGGGCCTAGTCAAAGCCCAAGTTACCTAAGTCATGTTCATCACCTCAGTAATACCCCAAGTATTCCAAGTGTGGCTTCTACGTCAGTTCCTGGTCATATTGTTGCCGAACGTGAATCTATATCTGAAAATGGAGATTGGTTACAGGAAATAATCAACACTCCATACGAACCCAATTTTAACCAATTTGATGAAACGAATTTCACCTTGTCAGGGGTAGGTGCCGGATCCGGAATCGCCACCGCTACTAATCATAATAATAATCATAATCCTAGTGGTGTTAATGAGGCTAATAACCATGGAATCGATCCCAGTCTAGGTACCCCTAGCAATGAAATTTCAAGCTTATTTAAGTCCAGACAGCTGGATTTGAGCAAACATTTACAATTAGATTTAAACTCCAATCCTTTGCCTCCAGCTCTACCCGAACCTTCCACTGATATTAAGCAAGCTGCGAAACTGGATCATCCTGGTACTAAACAACAAGGTGAAGGTGATGCATTAAGCGACTACCAGGGAATAATGCACCAACAGGGTGGTCAAACAGATCAAAATTTAGATTTGCATTTGCCCTTGGAGAAGCGGGATTATGAGTTTAATGATATGAATTTGTTCGGTACTTCTGAACGTGAAGGTAATAAGGAAAGTTTTGGTAATCTAAACCCCAATGGAAATAGCGAAGGCTTTATCACAGATGAATTGAGAAATCGAGTAATAACAATTAGTAATTTATCAGACTTACAGTTTCCTTCCCTAGAGGATTTGAACAGGTATATGAAATTATACGAACGGGAATTCAATAAGTATTTTCCATTCATTCATTTACCTTCATTGAAGAATCCGATGATGGATAACTTTGAGAACATCCCTTTGTTGCTCTCAATGGCATCTATTGGGGCTTTGTATTCATACCATGATGCTAACACATTGCTATTATTTAACCTATCGAAATTTCATATCCAGAATTTCTTCGAGAAAGAAGTGACGTTGGATAATTTACAATTCAAAAAGGTTCCACTAATGGCACATCAATGTTTAGTGTTGCACATTTTTATTTCAATGTTCTTGAATGAACCTCCAATGATAGACATCACTTCACGGCAAATGAAGTCAATGGTCGGATTAATTAAATCTACCAATTTCCATAAGCCTTTAGATCATTTCTTGATTCCACCAAGTTCCATAACTAATGCTAGTGATAGAACTGTGGTACAAAATAATTTCGATTACTTTATAATGACTCAATCAAGGATAAGAACTATATTTGTCTTTTATATGTTACAGCAATTCCGTACGTCAACCTTGTTAGAATTATCAATACTATTGAATATTAGCAATATCAACAATGGGAGCTATTGTGTCAATGAGAGTCTTTGGAAAAGTGAAAATAGTGATCAATGGGTCCAAGAATTAAAACGTTTAAATCTATTAAATAATGATGATGCAAAAAGCGAAGACCCAGATCAAGATCATAAGTTTTCTATTATTTCTCTTAGTAATAGCGACAACATAAATGACTTGATTAAGGACTTACATAATCATGAAAGCCACACTAGAGAGACCAAATACCCTTTAAATTTGAATAATTTGTTGATGTTGTTGATCTATATCCATGAGCAAATTCAACAACAATTTGAAATTCACAAGAACGAGACGAATACTAATGGTAGAAACGACTACAAAGATTTTGACTACATCAATTGGAGGTTGAATAGTGAAAATCTACAAGAATTGATTAGAAGTTGGGAGTTCAAGTTCATCAAGAACAATGGAGTTTTGATCATAAACGACTCCAACAATTACTTACTTAACAAACATCATGAATTGAAATTGATTTTACCATTATATCACTTTTCTAAGATCAAAATTGCAGTCAATCTTACCCCTATAATAGAACGGATAGTCCACAAGGATTGGGAAAATATGAACAACTATTTGAATCTTCTACATTTAGATTTCGATGGATTGAAAACGTCTATCGACCACTGTTTGGACACTATGAATTTGTGGATCCAAAATATCATAGTGGTGAATAATTATAAGGAGAACAGTTTAAGAACCCCAGTATTCTTTGTTACTTGTGTCTTTGTTTCCTTGTTATTGATTTCTCAATTCTTATATTACATTGAACAAATCAACGATAAGGATCATGGAATCAATTTGGGAATAACCGAGAAAACGTTGTGGCTTAAGTGTGAAGAGACTTTGAAGAATTGTGAAAAAATCTTGTCATTGAATTATTATGCAGAACAAGATCAACAAGACAATAAAAAAACCAGTAATAAGGATTCTGGAATTGCCAAGGGACATGCCCAAGGGCACCTAAGTCAACCGCAAAACAAATTCCAAAATGAAGGTGACCATCATGGATCGGGTGGAGTTAAACCCTTGAATGGGATTGAAGACTTGAAGTACGAAAACTACGAGAGCATTCGGAAGTTGATCAAGAACAATTCCAATTCGAAATTGATTGTTAATTCGTTAAAATTGATCAAGTTATCCAATAAATGTCTATTCTTGGGTGTGAGAATATTAGCTGATGCCCCAATCTGGCCATTAGCAATGGGCTTTGCTGAAGCTTTAAAGAACAGAGCTAACTACATCTCCAAGATATAACATAAAGAGAAAGGAAAAGAAAGGAAAAAGAAAGGAAAGAGAGAAAAAAAAAAGAGAGCCCTTTGCGTCTAATAAAAATGTCACGAGTTAATGTTGAAACGATAATCTTTAATGCACATGTACCAACTTTATTTTATTTACTTCTAATGTATAGTATGTTAAAGCAAATAAACAATTTGTTTCTTGACCCTGCTGAAGTTCACCATGATCAGGATATGGTACGCGCACTAACTCTGCTCATCTCATCTCACAGTTAACAAATGAAAAAACCTGGACATAACCGAATAGGTGTACTTTCAAGGTGAACTATTTAAGAAACAGTCGAGTTGGTAACCTCTTTTCAAAGTGGAAAATGTCAGGTACCATACAAGAAGCCGTAGAGACCGCCAAGGTGACCACTTTCAAGCCTGAAGTTTCACAACCTACAAAGTTACAAGGACGTGATTTGTACAAGGCAATAGGCAGTCCTAAGACCATTGTAGCACCTATGGTGGACCAATCAGAATTAGCCTGGAGAATACTATCAAGAAGATATGGTGCCCAGTTATGCTATACACCAATGTTCCATGCTAGGTTATTTGCTACCGACGAGAAATATCGGAAAAGTATGTGGTGTGAATATGATGGAATTCCAGAGATCGATAGGCCATTAATAGTGCAATTTTGTGCCAACGACCCGGAATATTTGTTACAAGCAGCTCAGTTGGTGGAAGATAAGTGTGATGGAGTCGATTTGAACTTGGGATGTCCTCAGGGAATAGCTAGAAAAGGAAATTATGGGGCATTTTTAATGGATGATTGGGATTTAGTTTATAAGTTGATCAATAAGTTACATGTGAATTTGAAGGTACCGGTAACTGCTAAAATCAGGATCTATGATGATTGGGAGAAAAGTTTACAGTATGCCAAAATGGTCTTAAGTGCTGGAGCACAATTTATAACCATCCATGGTAGAACTAGAGATATGAAAGGACAGCTAACTGGGTTAGCTAATTGGGATATCTTAAAGTTTTTGAAAGATAACCTCCCATCAGATCAGGTGTTTTTTGCCAATGGGAATATATTATATCCTGAAGACATCTCTAGGTGTTTGAATAAAGTCACTTGTGATGCTGTAATGTCAGCAGAAGGAAATTTATATAATCCTGGGGTGTTTTGGACTAAGGATTCGGATAAGAATAAACAGTTCCCAAGATCAGACGAGTTACTACGTGAATACTTTGAAATTGTCAAATCATATCCTGACAGTAAAGCATCTAAGCATGCTATGAAAGCCCATTTCTTTAAAATGTTACATGAATTTCTAGCAGTTCACAAAGAATTGAGACCAATCATTGGAAGAACCAGTGTCCATGCAGATCCATCTGAATGGGAATCCATTGTCACAAAAGTAGAAGATATCGTAGCTGATATTTATAACAAACCAGATATTGATGAATTGGACGTAATAACTACAGGAGAAATAGAGTCATGGGGTGGAGCATATAAGCAAGTTCCATATTGGAGATGTCAACCATATTTCCGTCGTGTAGACGGAGAAAAGCAGAATACCAGAGTATTGAAAATTGCTGCTTCATCAGAAACCACAAATCCTAATAAACGTAAATCTGATCAAACTGAATCTAATGATAACGAAACCCACAAGACACAAAAAACACAAAAGGTAGTGTCTGGTGCATAAATATTCATATATGGGTAGGATATAGACTTATAAATTGTACAAAAAATCTTTATCTTAGTAACAAAGTCTGTGGATATCTTTTGCTTTATTAAAGTATGTTTAGCAAAAAAAGCAAATCATAAAGCTCCTCTTTATCTTCTTTCCTCTTCTCTTCTATCTCTCTCTCTTGCTGGCTGCAACCTCATGGCTGCAATTTTCACAAATTTCGCAGCAATGAGGAAAGCATAAAAAAGTCGAGCAAAAAGAACAAGACACTAACAATGTCAATTTCAGCCATCAGAGTACCAGCTACTTCTGGAGTAGCAGAAGCTGCTGTAATCTTTATACACGGGTTGGGTGACACCGGAGAAGGATGGTCATGGTTCCCCAGACTTCTTTCCCAAACTAAGATCGTCACTAATCATGACAAAATTAACTATACGTTCCCACATGCTCCCACCATCCCAATTACTGGAAATGGTGGGTTACCAATGCCTGGATGGTATGATATAATCGACTTTACTGACTTTAAAGGAAAGAGAGATGTGGATGGGTTTTTAAAGAGCTGTGAAACCGTCAAGGAGCTCATTAAAGAACAACATGAAGTGAACAAAATCCCCCACAATAAGATCATTCTTGGAGGATTTAGTCAAGGGGCTTCGTTAGCATTGGCTGTTAATGCCATGATAGACGTTAAACTCGGAGGAATTATAGCATTATCCGGGTTCTGTCCCATTTTCTCCGAGTTGCCCAAATTATACAACAAATCGAGTCCTAATTTCAATACTCCTATCTTCCAAGGGCATGGGACTGCAGATCCAATTATAGATTACAGATTTGCTACTGAATCAATTGACCTTTATAAGAGCCTTGGCTTTAACGAGTTCAAGTTCAAGTCATACACCGGTATGGGCCATAGTTGCAATGACGAGGAATTGATTGAGGTAGCCCAGTTCATTAAATCGGTTCTTACATAGATGTTGATGGGTCCATGGTTGGACGCTTGGGACCATGGTGGGGCTCTATTTCGTAGTAATATACAGCTCCTCGCTTTAACTCTAGGGCCATCGCCGACCCAATGCTCGCTGGGTGTGGCCCGGCCGTGCCTTGTCCTCCGTTGTATGTAAAGACCGCGACCGTTCTTGTCAATAAATATAGCCAACAACACCAATCATGGAGAGAAAGGGAGAGGGAATACTTAAGGTAATACCCATGTTTGGGAGCTCTAAGAACCACGATTCCTCCCAATTGTCCTCCAAGGACAAACGATATTACCAGCAAGTCGAAAAAGTCCTCTTGACATTTGAATCCCTAGAAGAATGGGCCGACTACATCGCTTTTTTGTCCAAGTTACAAAAAGCATTACAACTCACTGAACTGGATAATCCCCAACAAAAGCCACACTCAATTGACTGGGTTCCTCATAGTTCTAACATAGCTAATAAGTTGTCGTTATGCTTGTCTCCTAAATTACCAAATGGGGTTCATCAGAAGGCCCTTAGTGTGTATGAACTAATCTTTACTTCGCTATCTTTGACTACTTTTAACAATGAATTGTTTATCTGGCTTCCTGGATTATTACCTGTATTGTCGTTCGGTTCAATTCAAGTTAAGTCTGAAATCATTAGGATCTTTCAATACTTGATTCAAACCAATATTCATCAAAAAAACTTATATACTATTACGAAACCTTTAATCTTGAGTTTGTTATCTGGATTAGATGATGAGACTTCTGAAAGCTTCGCTGACATTTTCCAACTCTTGGATGACTTAAAACAGAAGCTTAATAACGACAATCATTTTTGGCAAAATTTGTTTTTAGCCATTATATCTAATCCTGAAAAAAGATTGGGTGCATTGTATTGGTGTAATAAACGGTTACCTACTTTTGTTACCATAAAAACTGAATCAAATGAATCCAAGTTCTCCAATGAGGCTATTGCTTGCTTGAAGCCTAGTCCCGGTCTTTTGATCAGAGCTTTTGCTGCGGCCATTAACACAAAGACCAATTTTAATCCTGCTAATGATATTATTATCATAAGAGGATTTTTTGATTTGATGATAACTCATTTACCACTAAACTGTGAAATTTTCAATTCTGCTGGGAAGGATAAACAATTTTTAATGAGATCCTGTATTCTGGTCTTGTTGAAAAAAGATATGAGTTTAAATAGAAGGTTATGGAGTTGGCTATTGGGCCCAGACAATGATAGCATCGGTACTACCAATACCACTACCACTTCCAATGAAACGCAGAGCTCAACCATTCAAAGAGCTAATTTTTTCGAAATTCATGGCTTGGAACCTTTATCCTCTGTGTTATTAGATTTAATACAGAAAGGAACCATAGATGAAAAGATAGATGGATTTAAAATGTCCTTATCTCTAATTATTGACAAATGGGAAATAAGCCATAGATTGATACCAAAACTATTGGCTCCCATATTAACTACATGCTACAATAATCAGCTGCTGGCTAACTTTGATGAACTCTTAGTCTCAGGACAAGCATTTTTCAATGGGGTAGAAAGCCTATATATCTGGAATTATTTGATAACATTACTAGTGTCAAGTTCTCAAGATTCCTACCAGTTATTGAATTTTATATTGGTGAACTTTGACTTTAATGAAGACGACATGAAGTTGACACATATCCCATTAGGGTTATTAGCCTGTTTACTAGTTTATACACCGGATAACTTGAATCATTCGTTCATCGAACTCGTGTCTAACTTAATAGAGTTGATTTCGCCCAATGCATTAGAGTCCTTGGATAAGCTTGATATCAATACTAAATCTCTGCAATGGATCTCAGGGAAAGAAAAACATGGTTATTTAAATCAAATTGGTGATTATTACAAAGAATTATTGACAAATGATTCAATCGATGTACCCTTCAGCAAGTTGGAGCTAACAAATTTGGTATATACATCCTTCAAAGCCTTGTTAGTAACCGAATTTCAAAACTTCCATCATTCAAATAGATTAGCCAAATTATTCACCAAATTAATTTATTTGATGCCGAGTGATAAGGATTTCAGATTCCGGGATGAAGAAATTTTATCTCTTATAAGCAATCAACCAGAAACCGATGAGAATAGCAGTGAAGAGAACACGAATAACAACTTAATCAGTGCTTTCAGTGTCACTAAGCTTTTCAATTTGATGGCCAACACCTTGTCTATCGCTGAAAGAGTAAAGGTAATCAAGGTTATAACCACTAATATTTGGCCGTCGTTGATTACAACAGACCCCAGTGGTTTCAAAGTTGAGTCTGTGAGATGTTTATTCGACTTGGACATGAATTGCCCCAATTTCTATATTGAAGCTGCTATATCTAACCTCATTTTAAAATCCAACCATAACGATAGAGTAAAAGGATTGTTGACCTTGTGGTCTCATTCTAACTCTCAACAATCTGATCTGATACTTGAACGTCCCCTTCAGATAATATTGGACGATTTAATGGATGAGAATAATTCCAATTCTAACAAATTATTAGTCGAGGATTTCATCAGGAGTGTTTTGAAAAGTGGTCATTCCAATAGGTTATTAAAAATGATAACAAATCCACTTTTGGATTTTGAATTCATGCATCTCGAAAGACAGGAATTGGAAGTCAATGACGAACTTAGTAAGTTCGCTTATTATTTGAAAACTATTTTAAATGTCATAAACACTAATCAAAAAGTTTTAAGGGAAGCTTTCAATAACGAGTTCGCTGTCATGGATAACAGTTTCAAGTTAAAGATTATAAAAGCTAATGAATGGGATATATCTACTTATAAATCTTTAATTTTCTACATAGTTGAGAAATTTCTCAGTTTGAACTTAAACAAGGAATTTTTAGAAGATGATAACATTCTTAAGGATTATTACAACTCCGTTAACAACTGCTTAGAATTGTTTTCGCTCTTGATAACCGGTAATGAAGTCGACTTCCATGACAAATTTCATAGATTAATTGAGAATTGTTCCTATTATATTTCCTTATCGAATATTCCTTATCAGTTGGAGTTGGTTGAATGCCAATATTTGAAATGCATTTTCCATCTTTTGAAACTTTCTGAGGATGCTAAAATAAATTTGAACCTTTTACATATTGAAGATGAAGGGAGAGAACCTTTACTAGTTAGATTCATCATAACGGGTATCAATAAGTCTCAGACCTCGATTCTTCTCGAAGAATGGATGGCTTTATTGACCAGGTCATTATATTTATTTAATGAATCGGTATTCAGTGTTTTGGCAATTTTAAATTCTGCTATTATCCACAAGGTTGAGGACTATTTCAAGAGAATCTGTGCTCGTGAAAAGCTTAACAACTTAGTTGATGTTGAAGCCTCTATAAATGTGTTAATATCTGGTATGGAGGATTTATTATCAATTAGCCATAGTTATCTATTGACTTCAAAGTTCCGCAGTAGGTCAGATGCTAAGGATAACTATAACTATGCTAATTCAGGAAACGTTAACACAAATAATGGTAATTCCAGTTTCTTGGGAAATGTTATTCAAGGAGTTTTTCAAATTGAGTCTCCTGCAATCCGGACAACTGAGCAAAATAAGTTATATTCCATATTAATGGCGTTCCAGGATGCTATTAAGATTGCGTTTAATATATGGGATTGGTCAGATTCTGAATTCAACATCAATTATAAAAGCGGCAGTTCTAAGGACGATTTTGAAAAATCAGTGAAGTCCAGACATTACTTAGCAAACAAATTGAAATTCCGGTCTAGAAAACTATTAGAGTCCTTAATGGACTTGGAACGTCAAGAAGTAATAGAAAATTTGATCAACATTGATAAGGAATCAAAATCGCCAATCAAGATATTGAATGTCTTAGACGGAGGAAGATCGCAGGTTACTTTACCTCATATTTTGAATAGCGTAACTACCAGATGTTACCCATCATTGTTGCCAGACGACAAAAAATCTTATTTGAATGTCCCAATCAATGAAAAAGACATATCCAGATTTTTGGTGAAATACTTGAGATCCATCGATAATGATACAGTATCCGATATATGGAGCTTTACTTTACAATTTTTCAAAGAGGTTTTAGCTCATTATAATCACTTCAAGCCTTTAATTCCATGCTTCTTGAAGATTATCAAGGATTTGTCATTAAAGCTTTCAAATTCCAAATTTGGAGAGGAAAGAAAGAGGAAGAAAGAATTGAGTGATATTTTTGTCAAGCTATTAACATCCTTTGCCAGTGGAAAAAGGATTTTATTTAGCTCATCAGACTATAATGGTGAGTCCCAATCACAAACTTGGACACTGGCGCAAGGGGAAGAAAAAACTAATAGTGACACTGAGAGTGCCTATGATAATGAAGATCCTTCTTTAATTTCTACCCCTACCCCGCAAGGAGTTCAAGAAGAATTGATTGATACTTTGAATGAAATATTAGTATCATTTGACGAGATTATTCAAGATTCCGACAAAATCTCGAATTGCATTAATATAATCATCATCAATTTGATAACGCCTCAGGTTAAATCCAAGGATATTAACGAGATTCCAATAAGGGTTTTAAACTTGTTAAGAGTGATTGGGGATAACAGTCCGACGAGGGCATGGAAAACCATGGTCAATGACTTTTTTATGGATAGTAACTTTTTCTCATTATCGATGAATAGATTAGAAGTATGGAAAAATATCATATCGATATGGATAAGCTTGGATAATGGTAAGATGGGGGAATTAATTACTAAGGTTTCATCCACAAGTTCAACGTCGCCCCAAAATCTTTTCCTTTGGAACGAAAAATCAGAGCTAGAAAATAAGATCAATTCTCTAAAGAGAGTGACATTTTTGATATTAGTTCAACCAAACGACTCCTGGCTCAATTATTTGGACGAAATCTTTGATAAACTTTCCGCATCAGTGATGGGTTCAGTCCCACCCTCTTTCAAGATCCAAATAGCCTTGTTGCTTAGAGCTACGACTTTGAGGTTTAATGAAATTCACTTGTTACCCAGATGGACCTTGATAACTCAAGAACTTATTTCTATATTCGAACTAATCATTGATCGGTCACTTAAAGAGTTGAACAACTTGACACATGAAGAACTCCAATTGGTCTTGAATGGGTGCAAATTATTGGATCAACTTCTCCTATTGAGTAACGATGAATTTAACTTGAATGAATGGCTATTCATCAAGAACAATTTTGATGTTAGCTATGATTCATCCATTAACAATGATATCTTGATCTCCATCATCGATAAATTTGTCCAGGAAACAGACTTGACTCTTTTGAAAGAGCTGCCAATTAAGATCAACCAGCCTTCTCAAGACCTCGTTCCCTTACTTAAGGGAGTTTCCTCAATTTCCTCCATAGCTAACCTTCGGACTTTTTTTGAATCTTTAAGTTATCTTAATTATGAAAGAATCTACGGGTTTTATGAGCTAAACCTTAAGGCTTGTGAAGTTGATGTAGTTGAGGACTTATTTGTAGATAAATAGTGGGTTTACTTTAGCATGTCTTACATACGGTATATACTTTGCTTACCTTATACATACATTCCACATAGAGTTATTACACGGTCCTTTATCTATTTTCTATCCAGCTCCTTGTAGCAGTGGTTTGCAGTAACGCGAAAAGCGAAATTGTGAACATTTTCAATCAGTTTAAGAGGACGATGTCCATGTCAAGAGAGAATGG
Source organism: Yamadazyma oceani (assembly GCA_030569555.1). Lineage (NCBI taxonomy): Eukaryota > Fungi > Ascomycota > Pichiomycetes > Serinales > Debaryomycetaceae > Yamadazyma > Yamadazyma oceani. Next base: position 229,237 of record JAJMLF010000004.1, on the reverse strand, counting down.
CAATGGCCAGGGTGGCTCTGCTGGCACCTTTAACAGTCCCAATGGTAGCAGGATTAATACGGTTTATTCATTGAATGGAAGGAGGAAAATTAACCCGCTTGTCAGTGATGATGACGAAGACGATGATGATGATACCCACCATAGTGAATATGCCAATGATCTCGAGTTTGATGATACGAGACTCGAGACACCTAGGTCGTTTAGACACGACAATACCACTAGGTATAGCACCAAAAGAACTACCATGAAAGTTCCTTTGAAAAGTGGCGATGAAGAGAAGAGTCAGAAAGTGAGTACTCCCTCAGTTATGGAGCGATTGACCAAGTATAGGTCTCGTAATGGTACTCCATTACGACCCCCTCGGGGAACAGAACAACATGGACAGCAGGGCAGTCGGCAGAACAGTCAGCAGCACGATAGTCAAGGCGGAGAATCTAATTTAATTGATAGTGCCAGAGAAGACACCTTAATTAAACTGCGTAAACTCATATCGGATGATAATAAGTTTTCCCCGAACGATAGCTCTACAAGGTTGTTCAAGTCAACTGAATATTCCCAAGCTAACCATAATGATAAATTGACTACTCGGAGTAGTCCTACAAGGGTTAGTTATAGGAGCTTTAATGATCCTGATCAGTATATCCGGTCACCACCCTCCAATCTAAAAATACGACCATTTGATTTTGATAAACTAAATCAAGAGGACAACAAAGAAAAGGGAAGTAAACGAAAGCTATTCTTTGAAGATGAGGGACCCAAAAAATCAGTGGCATCAGGGGCACAACCACAAACACAATCAATTAATGATAACAGCCATGTTGGTAATGAGCCAACTTCTGGTAAGCATGATGATGTTGAGTTTGATTCTTCAGATGACGACAGTCCAGATAAGGTGTCTATGAAACCACAAGTAGATAATTCAACCAATGGATCAACCAGTCCTAAAATTGATATACCAGTTCAACGAGCCCCACAACCGCAACCACCTCCACAAACTAGAACTCAGGATCCATCTGTACTACTGCCACAAACCCAGTCGTCACTGTCTTTCCCACCACAATCACAAATCCGCTCTCAGGTGCAGATACGATCACCACAAACTCGAGACCCCAGACATGATTTGGACAGTAAAATCGACCATAATTTGGAAAATAATTTGAATAACTTGGCATCTAGTGTCGAGGTTGATTCTGTTTCTACAAGTGGTATTGGCCCTGATAAGGGCAGCCTTCATGTGGGGGTCCCTTCAAGGTTGGAAATTGACCCTCGGAATGAAATGCAACGATTGGAAACACTTGAACGTATAAATGTAACCATGGGAGAAAATGGAGATACCAAGTTGACATTCAATGAGAGTAATAATCACAACACCGATAACGGTAATAATAATACGAGTGCCCATAATAGGATGGAACATAATAATGATATCAATAAGCCAGCTATCAGAGTTAATGAGATTAATCAGATCAATAATTCTATGGATTTAGAGTCTGATATTTCGTCAGATGATAACCCTGCTGAATTATTGAATGAATTAAATTCGTTTTTGCCTAACAAATCTAGTCCTGAAAAGATCCCTGATAGGTCTGCTGTTCATAATGTTGCCACCTATAGGAATAGAGCAGGCACCTATTCAAATATTAATGCTAGTGGTAATAGGAAGGGTGTGAATAGATATACAAGGGAGACAGAGAATACTGGATCAAATAAATATAAACCAATCCCCCCACCAGAAATGACTCCCATCAGGAAGCATTATTCCAGATTATCAGATAAATATGCGAGCCATATAATGAATAAGAAAAAAGATGGTTATAACGAGGGAATCAAAACCTATCTGAAAAGACCCGAACCCCTGGAACAGAAACGTGGGCCCAAGGACCCATGGACCATTAGTAGATGGCATAAGTTAAATAAGCTATTAATGTCGGATATAAGTATAGAAGACATTGTAAATAGTGATGTACTAGTCAATAGACTAGAATGTGAATCCAAAGCAGAATTAAAACAGAGAGTTGAATTCTTGATGAAATTTAATGAAGTTCGTAAACTCAATAGGAGAATCAAGAGAAATAAATTATTGTAGAATATTGTATATATTAAAATGTTATGCCTAAATAGGATGTGTAATATGTTTGTATGATAATGGATGTTTGGATGAATAAAAACTAGCTTAAAATACCTTTGACAATACATCATTCAATTGACTATCAGGTTCATCTTTTTTAAATTCCTTACCAGCATCTGCTCTTCTACTAGTAATATCTCTTTGTTTAAAGTTTCTCCTGATTTTTTTACCCTTTTCATTATCATCATTATCGTTGTCATCATCATTTGATTTCCTCTTCTTCTTTTCAATATTCTTAATCATCTTAGATTGGTCCAAATTATTAATAAAGGACTTGCTTAACTTATGCTGTTGGGAAACCTCTAATGCCAACTTGGATTGTCTTACTTCATTCTCCTTGGAGATTTGTTGGGTCAAATCAAACCATTTGAACTTCGGCAAGTACTTTATGTTTAATATATCATCGTAATAATATGAAGTCTTTTTCCCACCAATCTTATTCCCATTTAATGTTGCTTCACATAATTTAGCATTCTTGTTATTCAAAAATTCCACCCATCCTTCTGTGTAGTTTTTCTTCTTATTACCTCCATATTTTACCCGTTTCTTATAAACAGCTGTGTCTTCAGGTTTCAAAAAGATTCTATCTAATTCTCCGAATCTTGACAAAATAGATCTTAGTTTGGAGGGTTTCATATAAGGAGGTATTCTGGATAGGTAACAAACTCCTGTCTTTTTGATTTTAGCTTGTTCCTTAGCTAATTGTTCAGGAGTTAGCTTCTTTAACTTCCGATTGGTCTTTGATTTGACTTGTGAAATATCTTCTATGTTATCTTCATGGCTGTCATGATCACCTTGTTCGTTATCAGTCATGTCATCGTATCCAGATTCCTCTTCGTCTTCTTCCTGATGGTCCTCTTGGTCATCTTGGTCGTCCTGGTCGTCTTGATCGTATTGATCTTGATCGTCTCTACCACCTTTAGCACCAAAATCGGTCTTTCTTTGTACCCTTACCACCGGGAAGTCTTCTTCTCCGTCATCCGACCCGAAATCGTCATCGGATTCGTCTCTTTCTACCTTTTTATTGGCCTTTTTAGAACTTTTAGGCACTATATCACTGCTCTTTGCCATACTTTTGTTCAGTTGTATCAGAGATGAGATGAGCTTGAGTGCTTGAGGTTTTCAAGTTTGTGGCGAGGTAAGCGCACTACCGCACCTTGTGAGGTTGTAGCAGACAAAAGCAGCAGGAGAGGAAGGACTTGACAGGGTCAAGGGTGCCACTGAGACAGGCCATGGATATGATGGATACTGTTTCAAGGATATACCATTTCAGTGATATATCAACTAACCTCACCACTGTATTCGGTCCGAGTAAATCAAATCAAACAGCAATAAGGCCAATCTGTTTAGCCACTCAACTGGACCGAAGTGCTTCTTCTGACAAGGCAGTTTACCGTTTCGACTATAAATTATTTAATCAGTCCTCATGGTATTGATGTTTGCTCATCAGAGAACGGGATACAAAAAGAATCCACTGAATTAGAAAAAAAAAAGGAAAAAAGAACCCCTACAGCATAAAAAAGGGACTCAAAAAAAAAAAAAAAAAAAAAAAAAAAAAAAAAAAAAAAAAAAAAAAAAAAAAAAAAAAAAAAAAAAAAAAAAAAAAACAAAAAAAAAATGCTGCAAAAAAAAAACAAAAATTTGCAGCATCAAAATTGGCTCGGATATATTGTCGAGGCATATACCACGTCACTTGTGTGACATGGTTATATAACTCCTTTTTGACGTTTCCTATAATCCCGTATGTCATTTAGGGGCCACCTAACAACATCCATAACATCCACTACCGTCAATACCGTCACAATGGGTTTCGGAACCAATTAATAATGGCTCTAATAAAAAATCACTCGGATATTAACCATTAGCTGCGGAGTTTTTTTTTTTTCCTGTCCAATACACCGAGATGGGTCCAAATGTGGGGGTAAAGTCCTATGATTCGCCAGGAATACATTTGCTGTATGTGAGAAAAATGGCTATTAGGAAATATTATTCCGGTCGGGGTGGTTGCCATAGGGAAGTATAAATATGACCGCAAATGCTTCAATTATCAATAAAATTATCAGTGAATTATCAATATAATCATTTAGTTTTAGTTTATCAACAATGTCAAAGGGTACTGTTTTATTAGTTTTATACAAAGGAGGAGAACATGCTGTTCAACAACCAAGATTACTTGGATGTGCCGAAAATGAATTGGGGATTAGAGAATTTGTGGAATCCAATGGATATGAATTAGTTACCACTTATGATAAAGATGGTCCAGATTCGGTAGTTGAAAAGCAAATTGAAAATGCTGAAATTGTTATTAGTACTCCATTTTTCCCAGCTTATGTCACCAGAGAAAGAATTGACAAAGCTAAAAACTTGAAGATTTGTATTACTGCCGGGGTTGGATCTGACCATGTCGATTTAAATGCTGCAAATGAGAAGAAAATTACTGTTGCCGAAGTCACTGGTTCAAATGTGGTTTCTGTAGCTGAACATGTTATGATGTTAATCTTGGACTTGGTTAGAAACTTTGTTCCTTCTCATGATATTGCTTTGCAAAATTCATGGGATATTGCCGGAGCTGCAAAAGATGAATACGATTTAGAAGGCAAGGTTGTAGGAACTGTTGGTGCTGGTAGAATTGGGTATAGAGTTTTAGAAAGGTTAGTAGCTTTCAATCCTAAGAAATTATTATATTTCGACTATCAAGATCTTCCATCTGATGCTTTCAATAAAATCAATGAAGCTTCTAAATTATTCAATGGTAGAGATGATATACTTCAAAGAGTTGAAAGCTTAGAAGATATGGTTGGACAATGTGATGTTGTCACTATCAATTGTCCTTTACATGAAAAGACTTTTGGTTTATTCGATAAGAATTTAATTTCCAAGATGAAAGATAATGCTTGGTTAGTTAACACTGCAAGAGGAGCCATTTGTAATGCTCAAGATGTTGCAGATGCTGTTAACTCCGGTAAATTATTAGGGTATGCAGGGGATGTGTGGTATCCACAACCACCACAAAAAGACCATCCATGGTTAACCATGAAAAACCCTAATGGTGGTGGTAATACTATGACTCCACATATCAGTGGTACTTCAATTGATGCTCAAAAGAGATATGCTGATGGAGTTAAAAGCATTTTAAAATCTTACTTTGATAAGACTTTCGATTACAGACCACAAGATGTTATTGTTATCAACGGTGAATATGCCACCAAGGCCTACGGTCAAAGAAAGTAAAAAAAAAAGTAAAATGGTTCGAGTTTATAATGTCTTAAGTTTATATGTTAGTAGAAAAATGTAAAACGGTTCTAGTTTATAATATCTAAGTTTATACATTTAACATAAAACTACAAAATTTAATACAACCTATAGGACAGATATAGAGGATTAATTTTTAGTTGAGCTACCCCCCTTTTTACCTCCTTCAACTGCTCCGGTGACTATACCAGAAACATAGTTGGCAGCTTTACCAGCTTCATCCTTAGCAGTGTCGAGGTAAGATTTAGTAGTTTCACCACTAGCATCAGCATTAGCTTTAGCATCGTCATGTCCTTGTTTAACATTGTCAGCTATGGTTTGTGAAAACGATTTTTGGTCTTCTGGTTGAACTTTACCAGCTAATTGATCAGCTTTATCAGTTGCTTGTTCTTTGGCTTTATCAACCCCAGTTTTTTGGTCTTCTGGAGTTAATTTTTCATCGACCTTGTCGGAAAGATTCTTTCTACCTAAATCAGACATATTTTTCTACAGTTGTTGACAATACTAAATTTGGTTAAACTACGGGGGAATTGTTAGAGTATTTATAGTGCTACAACCCCATTGAGGGTTTACTAGCAAACTACCAGCGGCATGTCATACAATTGTCAAAAATAGTAATGAGCCATTGTGTTGCTTGCTGCTAGTGGAAACAAATGATGCTTCCTGCACGACGCCTCGAAGGTATCGTTTCAAACCTTAATCCGCCACAACCCTCTGGTGCCTGCTGTAACAATATCCGACCCCTAAATGGGTCCCTTCTCTATGATGTCAGGGTATGGGAAGACAGCCACTTGGTCATTCCTCGATATTGTTGTAGGTCTTTTCGATACCTGCAGCATGCTGGAGTGGTTGCGAAAAGCGGAAATTAGCAACCATATATTTGGCACAGTTGGTGTTTATCAGGTGACTGCCACTGAACCCTTCCGTTTTGACACGCCTCAGAAGGCAGTAATAAAGTTTGAAACAAAAAATACAATAACAACAAGTAACACAATTTCACATGCCTTGCGGTTAATGCATCGCCATGTCTTGAGTGAAGTTACTTACTTCACTGATTGCTGCAAGTCGAGTCAATTAGTATGGCGAGGTACATGGCGGAGGCCCTTGTTACCACTGGCGTAGGTGGCCACAATGTCCAGGGCCACAATGGTCGAGGGCCCCAGTAGTCAGTGACCATAGCAGTCAGGGACATGGTCAGTGGCCACAGTATTTGTTCCGAAGCTTGTAGCTCTTCCGTATGTCTCTGATTATTTACTAGTCCTTGTCGTCGGGTCGGCATCCTCACAACCTATGTGAAACTTGCCGGTGATTGGAGCCGGTCCGGATTTGGTGGTGGTTGGTGCCTGGTGGTTGGTGCTTGGTTTTGCAACAATCGTCGGTAGTGCCCCACACAATAGCGAAGAGATGATTTTTTGTGATGAGATAAACCAAGCACACCACTAACACCAGCACTATCACTAATGGTCAAGAAAGGCAGTGTCACGGCGAACCTAGACCAAAGGATCTATGACTTGATCCATAAGTTACTAGATATCCAGACCGAGGAAAACAAACAGGCTCTTGTCAAAGAATTACAGCTGCAACTTAACCAACAATCGTCTGATGCAGATGGAGAATTACAACAAGTTAATACTGATGAACTTGACTCTTTCAAGTATATTGCATTAGCAAAAGACTTGAGGGTCTCAGAGTTATTGCCGTATATCCAGCAAAAGGATTTCCAAATGAGAAGGATAAAGAGAGCTACTTTGGAAAAATCTATAGAGGGGGTATTGAAGATTATCAGAGATGATGAGCTTGAAGAACTAGGTGATGTCATAAGACAAAGAGACGAAGACGAGCAACAAAAGTTACAGGAGCAGTTAGAATTGGACAGCGACTTTGAAAATTTGGATGAATCCAATATGATGGATGTAAAGGACTCGAATTCATTGAATAAGTCAGTGGTGAGTTCGTGGAATGTGAATAATGCTGGCCCTGGTGATAATAGTACCAACACCAATGGGACTGTTCCTCCTTTAAGTGATCATGAACCTGCCGAAATAGCTGAAGATAAAAAGAGAAAGAGAAAAGAAGTCAACAAAAGTAATAAGAAATTGAAGAAAATAGACCATACCCCTCCTACAACCAAATTATCAAATTTGGGAGGAATGGAAAAAGTCACTACTGATTTAATGGAGTTAATAGGATTACCTATATTGCATCCAGAAATTTATGTATCAACAGGGGTTGAACCTCCTAGAGGGGTACTATTGTACGGTCCGCCAGGTTGTGGTAAAACCACCATTGCTAATGCTTTAGCTGGTGAATTACAAGTACCATTCTTAAATATTTCAGCACCTTCTATAGTATCAGGAATGTCTGGAGAATCGGAAAAGAAATTGAGAGAGATTTTTGAAGAAGCAAAGAATTTAGCTCCTTGTTTAGTGTTTATGGATGAAATTGATGCTATTACTCCAAAGAGAGATGGGGGTGCACAAAGAGAAATGGAAAGACGAATAGTTGCCCAGTTATTGACTCTTATGGATGAGTTAACTTTGGATAAGACTAATAACAAACCGGTGATTGTCATTGGTGCTACTAATAGACCTGATTCTTTAGATTCTGCTTTAAGAAGAGCTGGTAGATTTGATCGTGAAATTTGTCTTAATGTTCCTAATGAAGAACAAAGGATATCTATATTGAAGACAATGACTAAAAACCTTAAATTATGTAATGCAGAACAAAATTTCAACTTCCAACAGTTGGCTAAATTAACTCCTGGTTTCGTCGGGGCTGATCTTAAAAGTTTAGTAACGGCTTCGGGGATATTTGCAATTAAAAGAATATTCGAGAATTTAAGTGAACAAGACTTTGAAGATTCTATGGATATTGACCAGGCTAAGGACCATCCATTGACAATCAATAATAACCGTTCAAATGATATAAACTTGCATAATTTCAATGAAAAACCTGACGACGAGAAATTGTCCATAATACAGAAATTTTTGATCAAACATCCCAACCCGTTAACAGAAGAGCAATTAAAGCCATTAGCTATAATATTTGAAGACTTTTTAAAGGCATTACCAACAATTCAACCGACTGCAAAAAGAGAAGGATTTGCTACTATCCCAGATGTTACTTGGGATAACGTAGGGGCATTGAACCATATTAGAATGGAATTACACATGTGTATTGTCCAGCCTATTAAAAAGCCAGAAATTTTTGAAAAAGTCGGGATTACAGCACCAGCAGGGGTATTAATGTGGGGTCCTCCTGGATGTGGTAAAACATTATTAGCCAAAGCTGTTGCTAATGAATCCAGGGCCAATTTTATTTCCATCAAAGGACCGGAATTATTAAATAAATATGTCGGGGAGTCAGAAAGAGCTATTAGACAGGTGTTTCAACGAGCTAGAGCTAGTGTTCCATGTGTGATATTCTTTGATGAATTAGATGCTTTGGTCCCTAAAAGAGACAGTTCATTATCGGAATCTAGCTCAAGAGTTGTCAACACATTGTTAACTGAATTAGACGGTTTAAATGACCGTAAAGGTATTTTTGTTATTGGTGCTACCAATAGACCTGATATAATAGACCCGGCTATGATTAGGCCCGGGAGATTGGATAAATCCTTATACATTGAATTGCCCACAGAACAAGAAAAGTTGGAAATTTTAACCACCTTGATTAACATTAACAAGACCCCCATCGACAGTTCAGTAAACTTACAAGATATTGTGTTTAACCCCAAGTGTAGGAATTTTTCAGGGGCTGATTTATCATCATTAGTGAGAGAAGCTGGGGTAATCGCCTTGAAACGTAACTTTTTCCAAAATCAAGAAGTCTCCCAGTTAGATAAGTCCGGGTACATATATGAAAATGCTAGTAATAGTGACACTAATAATAGTGAATTGGAAAGTATTATGGTGACTCAAGATGATTTCTTCCAGGCTTTAAAGAGTATAAATCCAAGTGTAAGTGATAAAGACAGGGCCAAATATGAAAGATTGAACCGGAGAATGGCTCCGGTAGTGGAAGAAGCTAAAGTGGAAGAAGAAAATTAATGTAAATAGAGATATATAGAAATTTACGAGTATCAAGTCTGTCAAGTCAATTCTTATGCCCACGAGATATATTTCATAAAATAGTTTTTTAAAGGCACTGACCAGTTTAGAGTGCAAATAAAGATCTAACTTAATCAACTAATGTTTATATACAACATTTCAGTCCTCCTCTTGCAGTAACCTATATTTCATATTGAACATTGAGAAACACAATTACGCTTGTCTTTTGATTTTAATTCTCAGTCTTTAATTTTTTTCATCCCTACGGGTTTTTGTTTTACCGCAAACTGAAAGTATTTGTTTTCTAAGCTTTAGTTGAGCCGAATAGTATTAAACACATTAAAAAAAAAAAATAACAAGTTTTTTTATGATGTAAAAACTATCTCCATAAATACTCTCCCCAAAAAAAGGGATATCTTGGAGGGATGGCCGAGTGGTCTAAGGCGGCAGACTTAAGATCTGTTGGACGGTTGTCCGCGCGAGTTCGAACCTCGCTCCCTTCATTACTTTTGCTAATTTGTTATAGGATTCACTTATTTATGATATATGAGTTTCCATAAGTGACAAAGGTATCTCAGGTGCTAATAAAAACAATCACATCCTTTTAACTCCTGTGGTCTTCGTAATCCAAGAGTTAGAACTCTCCAACATCTTACCCACTTCTTTCCATTTTTTGCAATCACCATTTTGGCCGCGGAGAGAAATATCAAAAGTTGCAGCCAAAAAGATACATAACTCTGCACTTGAAATTAAGCCTGAAGATGAACACGAACACGGAGTTTGGCAGTAAGAGAAGTAACCATTGCGGGCAATTCTGCTGATTCAATTGAATCAAACGGCACCAGAAGAGAAAAACAATCTGCTGGGTGGGATACGTACTCTAGCACCAGTGGTGACGGTGATATCACCACTGCTGCTACTACAGCTGTCCCCGGTGAAGATAATCTAGCTCAGGGGACATTAACTGAAAACACCGTTTACTTTGAGCCACGGCTGCATTTTGTGGGAGTTAATAAAGTCAAAACAGCAGGAGTGGAAGAAGTAGACTTCAAGGGACTAGGAAGAGAAAACCTAGACTTTCTAGTGAACGCCATGAGGGTTAAGGTGGATATAACTGAAGAGGATGTGAGTACCGTCTCCATTTTCAAGGCCCATGTGTTTAAAATCTTCTTGCTTATCATTTATACGGTGTACGGTAAGGCCCTACGAGTGTCAGAAGCCGTTGATCGGATGATAGATACCTGGATGATCTTGAAGAACATAGTGACATTAAATGTCTTATTCAACCACATTTCCTTTATAGGGCGTTTAGTTAACTTGGGGAAGTTGAAATTGGGATATTATAGTACTTTAGATTCCATTAGATTGTTGGTGGACTTGATACCTTCTAGAGGTTCATTACCTCGATCTGTAACGTTGATTTTGAACTTGGATCACTTCGAAGGCACCAATAGGGCCAGCCATCTTGGACGGTCTCAGGAAGCGCAAGTAGCCCAAGTGTTTAATAAGAACCTAAAGGCGTTACAGAAAATTAGTCAGTTAATTATCTGGAGCTGTATGATCAAGCTTCGCTATATCAATATCTATGAGTCCGCTGGTATTTATTGGTACAATTCTACCAATTTATATATTCTCAAGCAATTGATCATCCAAAGCTTCAAGTATCATCTTAATACCGATAATGCTGATCTTGTCAACTTACCAGTCATCAAATTAGTTGAGTTGACTAGTGGGGCCACCATGACAATTAGTTCCAATGAAATAGTTGAAACCGACGCCGAAGAAGAATGGGATGATACCGATGAAGATTCAAACGGGTCCAGTGATACAGAAGGTAATACCTTCGTGGTTTACTTAATAAGTGGTAATCATAGTGACTATACTAATCACAATTTGGCCCCCTCTACTGACTTGATTTTAGTGCCTTACAAGACCACCAACCTAGGGGGATATTATAGTCAAAACGAGTTCAAAAGTCCTTTAATCCACCATAAGGATACAGAGTTTGATCTTCCATACTTTTTATCGGGCTTACACTACTATAAGCGTCACCAGAACCGCAAAGACCTTGGTCAAGATCTTGAATAGAGTCGATTCCTTCAGGGTTCAGAAACCCGCGATTGATGATAACTTTACAAGCGAAGATTAAACAATAACAGGCACCAAAATAGCATGTATAAGACGAATTTGACGTCTAGTTTAAGACGAATTAAGTTTAGTTATCGATGCTATAACCCCCAAAATTGCCATCAATATTACCATCAGTATCCTCGCCATCGGTTTATCCACCTCAGTTCCCGTTTACTGAACGATAATAACAGCAACAACAATAAGGTTGGTCCCACCAGTATAGGGATAAATAACGGCAAACAATTATTAAATGAAGAGGATTCTGATAAGTTAAGTAGAAAGACCAAGAGTAAAGCTAAAGAACCGAAGGCAGAGAGAAAGACCACTCGAAAGAAAGATCAGGAAAAGGTGTCAGGCGATGCAGCAAATAGTCAGACGAGCACACAAGTTGAAGGAGATGCTGTAGAACCAACAGTGGCTCAAGATAGCTCAAATAATCTAAGCACGGAACCAGAAGCCAATTTACAGATTAATTCAGAAGATAAGGAGACCCAAAACAAGGCCCCGGAGGGCCAAGAGGGTCAAGAAGAAGAGGAAGACGATAACAATAGTGATAACTATTTGACCACGATATTTGAAAAGATGGAACCATACATGGATACTTATCAAGTATATAAACAACTAACGGAAGCCGGGTTCACCAATGAACAAGCTGATGAAGTGATAAGTTTACTTATAGTACAGTTGAATTCCAAATTGTCTAAATTAACCACAAAATATTCCCATCTATATGAATTAGAAAACGAGAAATATTTATTTGAAAGTGCCCAACAAGAATTACGAGTGGATATAACTAGATCACGAGAACTGCATATAAATGAATTAATTAATTTGATTCAAAATCTCGAACGAGATTATAATGTAATTCAAGATGAATTAAATAATGATTTATTACAATTAAAAACCAATAATGAAGTCACCATTAATGATCAAAAACAAGAAAATACTTTACAATCCAAACGGATTATTTTAAAGATTCAAGAAACAAATCATAAAATTACTACCGAATTAAATAGTTATATGAGATCAGAGGTAGAAAGTTTAAGATGGCATTTAAGTCGATGGGGGTTAATATCTATTTTGGTGTGTGTGTTTAGTGGATGTGCAAGCTTTTATATTTACAAGAGAAGAGCCATTAATAGATCCAATAACCCTGATGAATTCATACCGTTGGTTATCTATGAACCAAGTGAATTTGATGAAGATGATTACCATACTGATTTAGATGAATCTATAGTTCATTAGAGCATTAATGTACTGATTTAGCATGATTATATTGTCTTGTAGCGCAGTAGTTTTGGCAATCACTATAGTTGTTTCGCAATCAAAAAAATTCCTTATAAATACCAGCAACTGCACCCAACCTAGACCTTGCCATAAATTTATTCAACCATGACTGATCCTTGTAAACCAGAAGCTTGTGCTATACAAGATTGTTTACAGAGTAATGGATACAATGAATCCAAATGTACAAAATTAATAGACAAGTTATACTTATGTTGCAAGGATTACTATGAGAAGAATGGACCAGAACAAACCACTTGTTGTCCCAAATTCAATCTTTTGCAGTTGAAGTTGAAGCAAAGAGAGCTTGGCCAGGTAGATGCTGAGATGGTAGATACGAATAAGAGATGATAGATATCACCAGGCGTGAGCATGAACATACATGAACAAAACATGAACATACATGAACACAAACATGCCTCAAGTATATAGACCAAGTTGGAGGTCAGTTTGTACATAGGAATATACACTTACCAGACCAATGGCCACTTCCCCAAAGAAGACAACAAGGTCCCGGGAAAGAAGAATTACATAATGTTGATTTACGACCAGCATAGTTAGCCATAGTAACTAACACGACAAATAGGCAAAGGAAAATCAAATTAATCTAAGACTAACCCGAGCACGACATAATACCACGTAGGATACTACTGAAAATCTGTAGGAATCAAATTTACCGTGACTCTAATGGGCGTCTATGTTAAAAGACATTGTTAAAGAGAAGAAATATTTTTGAAAAAATTTGATGAGGTTATATGAGAGTCCGGGTAAGGGAGGTCAGAGCTGCTAGCGAGGCCGGCATACAAACCATCCAGCACCGTGGTGCCAGCATAGCACCGTCCCGCAAGTCTGGTGCAGGGTCTCGTACCATCTGGTACCGTCTCGCACCGTCTCGCCCCATCTACAATAGCCACTAATCATAATTTTTCATTACTCTATACATCATGTATTCTTGTCGTCAAACCTGTAATCATTAATATTTGGTAAGTGTGTTTTCAATTCTGGTAACTCGTTACTAAGATAAATATTTTGAAAGTTCAAGTTATCAATTGAATTATTTATCAACACATAGTCATGATAATACCTCGAAAGCTCTTCAATCGACACCGGAGTTCCTCCCGATTCTACCACTTGTTTGTTCAAGAGAGAGATATGTAACAACAACTTGAACATGTTTCGGTTGTATTGGGTTGTCAAATTCACAAGTTGTAAGTTCTTCCGTTTTTTAAATGTCTCTAAATTGTTCTGCTGTAACTGAAGATTCTTAAAATTGATCACATTCAATTCATGATTAATTTTCTCTAGTTTCACTCTAGTAAGGTAGTTATCTATAGCCAAGTAACTCAAGGTGAATATAGTCAACAAAGTGGTGATTTCCTTAAAATTAGAAGTGTTTTTAGACCCTGAAGATTCACCACTGGTAGGTTTAATGGCCAGATCTTGGTGGCTGATAGTGGGGGTTGGTTGGTGAAGTTGGGTGAAATCTGGAGGCAAGTGGCTGTCACTAAAATGGGTTGGGGGTGTTATTTTGGATTGTAGGGACCTGAGGTTGACCCCTACTGGCCTGTAAGTAAGCAACCTACCGATTCTGATGGGGCCCTTGAATGGCTGTATTAACCGGAACATGGCTATTGAAAATGCGTAGATGAAAAATTCCATATGGTGCTGCAACTGGTGCTACAAGTAATAGCAACGGTGCTATTAGGACTAGTACTGGTGCTATTAGTACCGGGACTAGTTGCTAGTGCCGGGAACAGTGCCTACACTTTGCTTCAAAGGTTATATGAAATTAACTATACATAAAAGTAGTGATACCATACTATATAAACATGACTTAATGTCTTCTAGATTCAGCAATAACTTTGTTCATGTCATCAACTTTCTTTAAAGATCTTTTATGAGTACCTAATCTCTTTTTAGCTAATTTCTTAGCTCTCTTTTCCCCAGCATTTCTGATTAATTCAATTAATCTTTTTTCATAAGGAGCTAATCCACTGACTTCACTGACAATGGATCTAACAAATGAGGTTCTTTTAGAGAGAGCACCTTTTCTGTATGAAATTTTTGGTTTCACTTCTTTTGGGGTGACTTTGTGTCCTTTGTTGGCACCAGTGGCGATTCCTATATGGTTTGTTAGTAAGGTGGTCTACCAATACGGATAAACATTACCTATTCATCAAGGCTTTTATAGGGGTTATAGTCATTTCAAAGTATCATATGGGGGGTTGTTAAAGCATATTTTGCAGGATTTAATGGCTATTTATACATTTTAAGTGCTCCAGGAGTGATAATGTCGGCATTCAAATGGGGTTACAATTCAACTTAGATGGGTTGGTTACTTCCGGATCCTCATATAAAAACAGTATTCAGGGAAGTTCAAACATCTAGGATACATTGAAAACTCTCATACTTATCCCACTACATCGTTGATAAGGTAATATCATCATTGTATACATACCAGATTTAACCATTCTTGACTATGATGAAAAGTTTGAAAATATTTCAGATGAGGTTTTTTTTTTTTCTTCACTGAAAAAACGGCGAGGAATTTTGTGTAACCTGACACACGCACGACACCGTACCAGACCAGAACCCTGGCGCCAGGTAGAGCGAGCATTGGGCGAGCAGTGGTGGTAGAGCTAGCTCGATCAGTGCCAGCATTTGGTACCACGGTGCGAACCACCACATCGGGAGACAAAACAGTCACACGCACATGCATTAGGGCTCCAGGCACAGGTTCCATAATATAATTTATTCGTTACTATTATATCAAATGACTATTTACTAAATGACTATCTTAAGACTACTTACATGAACATGAGGATTCGGTTCCATCCTCCCTTCCACACCTACTTGCTTACTGCTGACAAATCATACCCTAATTGTTCCAATAATTCACAAATCTCTTCACTCGTCTTATAACTGTGATCAATCAAGAATTGTTTCTTAGTTAAAGGAACATACAGGTTACGATAAACCAAAGGATACAATGCCTCCAATAACTTGTGTTTCCCCACAGTGATATTATAATGCTTATACTTACTATAGACCCCAGCTTGATGCTTTTCATTCATTTCAAGTCTATGTAATAATTGGTATCTTAATTGCCAACCAACTTTCCCCAAGGTTTTGATCCGAGCAGGTTTGTCTTTCAAGAGATATTGGTCCAATCCCCCTTCTCTATCAATGGTTTTCAATACTCTGGTGGCTACCTTCAATTTAATGGTCTTATTTAAGATCTCTGAGTATAATGACTGTCTGACAATATTAGGTTTATGGGACCGTAAATTCTTATTCCCACTTTCTGAGCAGGTTTTTGAGCTGGTCTTCTGCAACCCTCCGTATAACCCGGTGTTCTGTTGTTTGAAGAACAATGCTTCGTAAGGATACAATGGATAGAATCTCTTATTTGGTGGTATGCTAATTCGTTTTCCATAATGGGTATTGACGGGCATTTTGTCTCCAGCCTTGTAGACAGTGGTATTTATAGGTTTAACATATTTGGTGAGCTTATAGAACTTCTCAAGTGACGGTTTACTGGTACTAAACGACCTAGCAAATGTGATAAACACCATTGTGGTCTGGTTTATATGGTTGGGTTCTCAGGCTAATGGGTTTTCGAAAAGTTTTTTCAGTGCGATTCGCACACAGTTGGATTTTGCAGCCCACCGGCACCCAAACCAGACAGAAGCCGGCTCGCACCCGCAACGGTTCACATGGACCGAGCGTGAGCCGGGCCCCGTTGGTTCCTGCGTGCCGTGGCCCGCCAATAGCCCCACGCGTCAACGGTCCTGGCGCATTTCCAATCAGAGGATCGCTAAACATAATGTGCGTTATCAGGAAATGCTGTGTGCACTGCTAACCATCCATTGTAATTATGCCATTGAACTGCCACCGGAAACAAACATCTCTGGACTTGTTGAGACGCCCGGCCTGCCTGGAATCCCGCCTAGCCCACATATATTCCCACCAAAGCCGTTATGGCCGCCACCTGGTCACCCTCCCGGCTAGCCACCGCCGCAATGTGCGCCTGTAAATCTCTGGGCCCGGCCCATACAGTGCCACCGCCGTCGCACCGGTATTATTCGATTCATCCCTTTCGCATTCTCAAAAAATTTTTATGATAAACCATTTGAGTCAGGGTACCGACCGTTCTAGCCAGTAGCTAAGGAGATATATTGCTTTATAGAACTTAAGATCCGAGTCCATCCCAGCATATCACCTTAGTAAGTTATTCGTATTATCGATTTTGTAATTCCATTTAGAGAAGGTCTTGAGGTACTTGGTGACCCCATTATTTATTAATTGTTTCACTTCTTTATAATTATTGATTTATTTAGTTTTATTTTTGTATTTTATTTTATTTTTGATTCTTTCCTTGTTTTAGACGGTATTTTATAGAATTGCATGGTATGTCAGATTTTGCTAAATCTATCTTTGGCTTTAAAAAATCACAACAATCAGAAAACATGGACAATTCAGATAAGATTTATCCCAAGACTTTAAATAATGTTACTCCTACTATTGCTGCTGATAGTTCTATGGTTTATGGAACTACTTTAAATAATAACAAGAACTTATCTCAAACTTTACAACTGCACCCTAATCAATTTTATTCAGGAGTTCAATCACAATCACATCATGCATCTTCTCCTTCCCCATCTCAAGGTCAACAAGTTCAAGGGTCATCTCAACTGTCACAACCTACTCATCATTCCCAATTATCATCCCAAGTTCAACAACAATCTACTCAATCCACTCAACCTTCACAATCATCCACTTCCTCTAATTCTTCCCACAATAATAATTCAGATCCTATAATTATAACCACTGATGAAACTGGTCAAAATAGATCTAAGGAAAATTCCTTCCCCAAGGGGAAATTAAAAGTCACGATTTTAGAAGCTTCTAATTTGTTAATTCATTCCCAAAATTGTCAACCTTATGTAGTATGCACATTTGAAAGTTCGGAATTTATAACTAATGCTCCTGATTCTTTCCACAACAAAAATGCTTACCTTAAAGCTCCAGGCGGGCAGGGCACTCAAGGTTCTAATAATAGACCCCTTTATCAACGACAATCATCTTCTAATCATTTAACAATTTCTGACTATAAAGTTGGAGTCACTAGTCCTGTTTGGAATCATGAAGCTATCTTTGATGTGGTAGGGAATAAATCAGAACTTGATATCTCCATTTATGATGCTGCTTCTGATGATTCCTTTTTAGGCCATGTTAGAATTAATCCATTTTTGTATAAGAATAAGAGTAAATTTGGTGATTGGTTTAATTTAACTTCAAGGGTGGTAGGTGAAAGAGTAAGTGGTGCCATTAAACTTAAATGGGATTATACAAATATGACTTCCATAAATTATGGACCAAATGATTTTGAAATTTTAAGATTATTAGGGAAAGGAACTTTTGGAAAAGTTTATCAAGTTAAAAAGAATGATAATAATAGAATTTATGCCATGAAAGTCTTAAGTAAAAAAGTGATTGTTAAAAAGAAAGAAATTGCTCATACTATTGGAGAAAGGAATATTTTGGTTAGAACTTCAGCTGCTCAATCTCCTTTTATTGTTGGCTTAAAATTTTCATTCCAAACTCCAACGGATTTGTATTTAGTTACTGATTATATGTCAGGAGGAGAGTTATTTTGGCATTTACAAAAAGAAGGAAGATTTCCTGAAGATCGAGCAAAATTTTATATTGCTGAATTAGTTCTTGCTTTAGAACATTTACATGATAATGACATTGTTTATAGAGATTTAAAACCAGAGAATATTTTATTAGATGCTAATGGTCATATAGTATTATGTGATTTTGGATTATCAAAAGCTAACTTGAATAATGATGGAACTACCAATACATTTTGTGGTACTACTGAATATTTAGCTCCTGAAGTATTATTAGATGAATCCGGATATACCAAGATGGTTGATTTTTGGTCATTGGGTGTATTAATCTTTGAAATGTGTTGTGGTTGGTCTCCATTTTATGCTGAAAATACCCAACAAATGTATAAAAATATTGCTTTTGGGAAAGTTAGATTTCCTAAGGAAATCTTAAGTCCAGAAGGAAGATCATTCGTTAAAGGGTTATTAAATAGAAACCCCAAGCATAGACTAGGATCTATTAATGATGCTAGAGAACTAGAAGAACACCCATTCTTCAGCGATATCGATTGGGATTTATTAAAATCTAAATCAATTCCTCCACCATTCAAACCACATTTATCTTCCGAAACTGATACTTCTAATTTTGATCCTGAATTCACAAATGAATCTACATCTGTATTGAGAAAACAATTAGAATTAGCATCAACACCTTTGAGTCCTGGAATGCAAGCCAACTTTAAAGGATTCACTTATGTCGATGCTTCAACTATGGATGAAAGATTTAAGAATTCTGATTCAAACCCTCATTCCCATCATAAATTTAATTTCAAGGGCCCCGGACTGTTCATTCCTGGAAATCCAGACCTCCCCCCTGATGAAGATGTCATTGATGATCAAGATGATGAAATTGATGAACAAGATGAAATGGATGTGGATATGGAAGATGAAGAGTTTATCAATGGAAGATTTGATCTTTAAACAAAATTTTACTACTAAGATGTTTCGGTAGTACGGTTGTTCTGTGCTTTATTTGTTTTTATATTCCTTTGTACATTTATTCCTTTTTCTATAGTGTCAATTTTATAGCTTTTTATACTGCTAATATTATAATCGTTTGTCAAAACCGTTAGGCTTCGTAGTGCGCAACCCATTAGGCTCCCAGTGCGACCAAATCTCAATAGTTTTTTCTACCAGAAACTAACCACAATCGGACCAGCAATTCACTACAACATGGCACATCCCGGTAGACCTAGACGTCGTAATAAGATCGTTCAACCACAGCAGGAAACACAACATTCAAAGGTACCCAGGTATCCAATTAAGGAAGAGCCCACCAACACCTTACATGATGAGAGTGATTTAATATCGTTCAGAACCGAAGCGCTATTGAGGTTTATCAATAACCAAGAATACTTGGAGGCTTTACTTAAATATGTTCATATGAATAAGATAATTCCACCTTCGTCATTTCCCAAAGCAGCTGAAAAAGAGCTGGCCAAAATGTTGGGTAGTGATGATATATTTATAGGAAACTTACCGTTGATGAAACAAGTACAACAACTGCTTGATAACGATATAACTGAATTAACCAACTCACATGAGTTTAAACTATCAGAGAGATATGAGGATCAGAAGCAATACACTGAAAAATTGATACAATTATTTAAAGGAGTCAATAATGAAACCACATTTGAAGAGTTAAGGACTGGTTCTAAACAAGTAATACAGGATTACACCAACCACACCAACCAACAGTTTAATCATGTTCATACCATCAACAAGTTTTCCAATGCCAAACAGTTAGCAGCAGGTATCGAAGTGACTGAAGCCCCCAAAGACTATGACCCTAGACTGGTAAATAATCTAATCAGTTTCAAACCAGAGAGTGGCCATATGCCTGAAGGAATGGACATTGATCACTTTGTAGGGTCACCACAGGGCCATCAGATATCTCAACCATCTGGCCAGAATGGTAGTATACAACCTTCCATCCATGGACTGCCTGGGGTAGACTTGGAAGGACATAAACCATTAGCAGCCATGTCTAATGGGTTGGAACCTGGTGGGAATTCGCATGACAATATGGGCCACGGTATGGCCCACGATGGCATGGACCCAGACAGTATGGCCCATGACAATGCATTACATGACCAGTTGGCCCCTAATGACTTGCACGAAAACTTGGGTAATGATGAGTTGGTTGACGATATGGGTGATCTCATCAATTTTCAAGGTGATGAAGAAGAGATTATCAACGGGAATTTCGACGAAGACTTCTTGTCGCAAATTGACCATAGTTTAGAATAACCACAACAACTGTTCGGTGGAAATTCAACCTATGGGATGTACTATATAGAGCTAATACAATGGTGTAATATTACCTAGCCTGTCCTCTGTTTCGTTTTGACTGTCTCAAGCTGTCTCTGATTCGCACTCTCAATAGGAACATCTGGAAACGATTTGTTCCATAAACACCCACTAACAGGTTTTGCTATTGTTTTTTAGACGGAACTCTTTGTATCCTGACCACAGAATAGGAGGTACTGATCAGGAGCTGTTCCACATCAGGTGTTGCTAACAAACAACCGTTTTGAGGGATGATTCAAGAAACCAGAAGCCGGTTAAGGCAACAAAAACTTCGGATTACCTTCCTTGGGTACATCTTGGTGTTGATATCATTTGGGGTATTGCAATTAATAGCGACTGTTTTCTTCACCCAAGGGTTTTTGCTTTCCAGAGAAGTGTCTTCCTCCATATCTAACTGTACTGGAGCCAATAATTCATGTATGGATGGAAAGATTGATAAGACCATTATCCTTGTTATTGATGCCCTAAGGTTTGATTTTGTCATTCCTAATGAAGGATCTGACAAGTTTTATCATAATAATTTCCCGATATTATATGAAAAATTCACCAAGGAACCCACTAATTCGTTGTTGTTGAAGTTCATGGCGGATCCTCCCACCACTACTTTACAACGATTAAAAGGATTAACCACCGGGTCATTACCGACATTTATAGATGCTGGATCTAACTTTAACGGGGAAGAAATCGATGAAGATAATTGGTTATTACAAGCGTATTTAGCTAATAAATCGGTTGCTTTTATGGGTGATGATACTTGGCAGGCTTTGTTCAAGAAGTATCTTAATCCTCAATATAATTTTCCGTATCCATCGTTGAATGTATTGGATTTCCATACTGTGGATAATGGGGTTATTGATAATCTATTCCCGTTATTAGCTCCTCAAAATCAGTCGAATTGGGACATATTGATTGGTCACTTCTTGGGTGTCGATCATATTGGTCATCGATTTGGTCCAAATCATTATACCATGAAGGAAAAATTGAATCAGATGAATAATGTTATTGAAGATGTTATTCGCAAAATGGATGATAAAACCTTACTTATGGTCATGGGAGACCATGGAATGGATACTACTGGAAATCATGGAGGGGATTCGAAGGAAGAACTAGAGAGCAGTTTATTTATATATACTAAGAATAAGGATGCCAGGATTGATCAGAAGAAACCTGAAAATTATAACATTCTGAACCTTGGAGAGAATTATCGTGAGGTAAATCAAATTGATTTGGTGCCCACTATATCTTTATTAATGGGGTTACCTATACCACATAATAATTTAGGATTTCCCATCGATGAACTCTTTAGTTATGACGTGAAAACTTTGAATCTTGCTAGTTATAAGACTATTGCCCAAATCAATAACTTCAGATTATCCAGTAATAATGAGAAGATTAACAATGAAGAAATGAGTGAACAGTTTGAATTCTTATCTAATAACTTCAATAAGTTTAAAAATTCCAAAAAAGTACTTCCAGATTTAATTGAGAACTTTAAAATGTATCAATATACTAATCTTTTAACGTGTAAAAAGTTGTGGGCTCAGTTTGATTTAAAATATATTGGTCTAGGAATATTGTTACTTCTTTTATCATTTTCATTTATATTGACTTATTCCAGATCTATACCTTCGGTTAGAGTATCAACATTATCATTTGAATTTATTGGATCTGTAATTGCCATGTCTTTATTAGGTGTCGTCTTAAGCATCTCGATCTACATTGTTTTATTGCCCCATAATATCACTTTAAAAAATTGCTTAATGGCCGGTGTTGCTATTGGTACTGCTATAGGATTTTGGGCTCCTATAATGGATCGATTTAGTGTCAATTGGTTGATTCATCAAATATTTGACTTTTTTGTTTACAATTTTAATAGTTGGTCATTTTTAGGATTGATATTTTTAATCCTTCATTGTTTGATATTTGCATCTAATTCTTTTGTTGTTTGGGAAGATAAAATGATAAACTTCTTTATTTCTACTTTTGGTATTTGTTGCTTTTTATCGATCGCTACTAATTTTAACTTACTGAAATCTGATAAGATATTGGGGTTGGTCCATAGCTTCACCTTTGTTGTAATCACGAGGTTAGTTGGAATGATTAATTTATGCCGAGAAGAACAAAGGGGCCATTGCAAACCTACATTCGAAATGACTTGGTGGTCAATACTAGGATTGCATATTATAGCATTTATTTTACCGCTTTTCATCAAAAATTTCTACAAGTTGTCGAATTCCTATCATTCTGCTGGCCCTCTTTGGATTAACACTGGGACTAAATTCATCTTGGTTTTGAATGCATTCTATTGGACTTTTGAATTTGTACAAAAGAATAAGCTTTTAAGCGATACATTCTTATCTGGCGACTTATTAAAGTCTTTCAAATTATCTATTGCCAGAGTTGTCTTGTTTGTTACCTTGGTATTAGCTAATTATAGTTGGTCTCGTGGTCCTTTATGTGTTAAAATTGATTTCAGTAAACCTCCACCATCGAGTCAAGGCTCAAATACCAAACCCAAACCACATCCGCCTTCCACGGCAACGAGTGATTCTAATAGGGAATCACTTTCTTCAACAACTGGGGTTGACCAAAATCTGAGCTTAAGTAGCCCTATTGTGGAATCAGATCCTGAATTGGAAGATGAGGAAGTAGTTAAACCAACTGCTACTATATTGGGATACGAGAACATTTATGGATCATCCTATTTCTTATTAGTGATTAATTTTGCATTGGCAGTAATGTTAACATCTAAACCATTAGGTGCCTTGTCTATAGCGGGATTATTGATCCAAATCTTGTCATTCTTAGAAATTATTGATTTATTACAACTAAGACGCAATTTGGTTAGTCCTATAATATTTGGATTATTGGGATATCAACATTTCTTCAGTACCGGCCACCAAGCAACAATTCCTTCGATTCAATGGGATATAGCATTTCTAACGAACCCAACCATCTTTTTCCCCTTCACCCATTTGAATCTCGTGTTGAATAATTTTGGATCTTTCATTATTGTATCATTAGCATTGCCATTGATAACTCTTTGGAGAATCCCTCCTACCAGTAAACCAATCACTACCTTATCCCAAATTGTTACCATTATTACCTCCTTAATCACCTATCAGACATTAATAAGTTTATCCAGCTTTATTTTCACTGCACATTTCAGACGTCATTTGATGGTATGGAAGATTTTTGCTCCTAGGTTCATGTTGAATGGAATTTTATTAAACATGATTAATGGGTTAGTAATAGTGTTAGCTTTATGGTTTGGTAGTGGGAAAATCCTCACCCAAGTTAACCGAATCTTCGGTAAATGATATTATTTATTATCTTTGATAGACTTTTTATAATCTTTTTATCATTATATACGTCATATTACCTTATACTTATCATACCTTTGCAGCACCTTTGCAGCACCAAAAATTCGCAACCTGTTTCTGGAAAATCAAAAGATTGAAATCTTATTTCAAGATCAATTAATTGTTTTGGCATGATTATACGACATGACTGGCTTAGTCAGACTTTGGGACCAATTTTAGTTGCGTGTGTCTGTGTGGCATATTCCATAGCAGCTTTCCCAGGCCTGGAGAGCAGTTACACCAAATTCAATTCCTCATTTACACCGGATCATTTGCGATATCTTCAACAAGAGACCAAGCAGCTTTGGTTACACGGATGGGAATCTTACTTGGAACATGGATTCCCATTTGATGAAGTAAGACCCATTACCTGTGAGCCATATGGACCCAACTTGAAGGACCAAACTGATATAATACGGAACGACGCAATGGGAAATGTGACCTCTACTTTATTAGATAATCTTGATACATTAATCATTATGGGCCATTGGGATCACCTTGAGGACTCGTTGCACTACGTGAAGGAACACCAGCATGACTTATTTGATAAGGATGTAGTTATTCAAGTATTTGAAATGACAATCAGATCCCTTGGAGGGCTATTATCGACTCATTTGTTACTCACCGATGTGGATATTGATGATAACAAATTTATGACTATCAAGAATAACTATGATGGATTTTTATTGGATATGGCGTATGGACTAGGAAAGAAGTTAATACAAGCCTTCAAAACCTCAAGCAATATTCCTGTCCCAAGGATCAACTTGTCAAAAGGAGTGATGAAGGTGCCTTACAAACTTCAAGTGGAGACATGTACATCTGGTGCTACTACCCCAGTATTGGAATTCACGTTATTGTCCAAATTGACAGGTGATTCTGAGTTTAGTTACTACTCCCAATTAACTTTCTGGAAGATTTGGTCGTCTCGGCTGTATTTAGATTTATTACCGATGACCATTCTGCCTATTGAAAGTGAATGGAAAGATACTATTAGTGGGATCGGGGCTTCTATAGATTCGTTTTATGAGTATGCTGTTAAATTTTCAATTCTATTCAACGATAGTTCTATGTGGGAGGTATTCAAGAAGTCTTACAAGGCATTAATGACACACCTGGCGAAAGGATCAGTTGATAAATTTACATCTTTAATATTTGCAAATATAGGTTTCGAGGACGGTTTAGATTCTACCATATGGATAGATTCATTAAGTGCATTCTGGTCAGGGGTTCAAGTGTTAGCGGGACAAATTAAAGATGCCGTTGGTAGCCATATGGTTTATTTGAAATTATGGGACTATTATGACCTGATTCCTGAGAGATGGAATTGTTTGCTTCCAAAGCCCAAATTTAGGGCTCACTTGAAGGATCCACTTGATGATATTATTGGACTAGAATGGTATCCTTTAAGACCAGAATTCATTGAATCTACCTATTACTTATATAGAGCCACAAGAGATCCAATGTACCTACAAATAGGAGAGCGGATCTTAAATTTGTTTAAATACAGATACAAGACTGTATGTGGATTCATGGGGTACCAAAATATCAAAACCGGAGAGTTCCAAAATCGTATGGAGTCGTTCGTATTAAGTGAAACTTTAAAATATTTATATTTACTATTTGATGAACAAGAAGAAGTATTTTTACATGATACCATTAAAATGGGAAACAAAAATTGGATATTTTCTACAGAAGGTCACCCCTTGTGGTATAATAAATCATTAAGGTCACAAAAGAAATATACCAGCAAGGATCATATGCAACAAGACCTCATAAATTTGCATAAACAGAATCAGAATGGATTGATGAGTGCTTTGAAGGCTAAATTCAAGACAAGCAAAAAGTTAGCCGATAAAATTAAGAAAGAAACTTCTTCAACTTATACCTCAGAAAGCTTCATAGATCCATATGAATTGAAATTTAGTAAATGTGAGTTAAATCCATTTGCAACAAGTAAAAACCAGTTTTTAAAGTCAAACTATTACGAGATGAAGAACCTCTTCAATTTGGATTATGAATACTCCAAGTATCTTGTGAAACCTGATTATGAGATTTCAGACGGACTACTGCAAAATCAATATATAGAATTAACCAAGGAGTTTATGGATAAGTTTACCATGTTCCCTAGTGAGTTACAATGTCCAATTCAGTCAACCACGACCAAATTTGACTTGTTTTTAGGGAACAAAACAGTGATGAATGAACGACAGGTGGTTCAAATTAGAACAGGAAATTACTACATTCCTGAATTTAAAGATTTACGACTTTCCCTAGAGCTCCTACAAGCCAACAAGGTAGATAGTAATTATGAAGTTATTACTCAATGGTATATTGGGGATCAGCTGGCCATGATAGATGATAGTATACTCCGAACAGACGCATTAATTCGAATTATTATACTCAATGGTGTCTATATTGGTGCTAAAGAGTTGATCTATATCGATTGGTTTAGTACCATCACTCCAATTGATGGATCAGTTCCTGGATTGGTCATTATAGACGACCGGTTATTGATTAATGGCTACTTGGTAGAGAATATTCGGATACTCTAGCCAGTCAAGAGAGAGGTTAAGTATCCTGACTCATACGAATAAGTGTTGCAAACGAGTAAAAGAGTCATAATCTAATGATGCCCGTAGGATTCTAAAAACCCTTCATTTTCCATAGTAAATGGCTGCAAATACCTTCAATAACCGAAGTGAGTCATTTTTCGCGGTTAACGATGAGAAAAAATTTTTCGGGACAAGAGCCTCTATAAATACGCAGGCACAACTATATAAACAGAGGAATAGTAAGAAATGCTTTCGAGATTATTTAATAGAGTAAGTGCGAATACAAGAAGTACAGCAAGTAATATCCGTACTATGGCAAGTTTAGACGCTAGTAAATTAGTTATTAATAAGACCACCACTCCAAAGACCAAGTTACCTAATGACCAGTTAGTTTTCGGGAAAACATTTACTGATCATATTTTGGAGATTGAATGGTCTGCAGAATCCGGATGGGGGAAACCAACCATAAATCCATATCATAATCTTTCATTAGATCCATCCTCTGTGGTATTCCATTATGCATTTGAGTTATTTGAAGGATTGAAAGCTTATAAGGATAAAGATGGGAAATCAAGAGTTTTCAGAATTAATAAAAACATGACAAGAATGAACAAATCAGCTGCTAGAATTGATTTACCACAATTTGATGAAGATGAATTAGCTAAAATAATCAAAGAATATGTTAGTGTGGAACAAGATTTTATTCCTCAAGGTCATGGTTATTCATTATATTTAAGACCAACTATGATAGGTACCACTGCTTCTTTAGGGGTTTCAACTCCTGACAAAGCTTTGATATTTCTTATTGCATCGCCTGTGGGTCCTTACTATAAAACCGGATTCAAACCAGTATCTTTAGAGGCTACTGAAGATGCTGTTAGAGCATGGCCTGGTGGAAGTGGTAATAGTAAATTAGGAGCTAATTATGCTCCATGCATAAAACCTTCAAGAGAAGCTGCTTCTAGAGGTCATCAACAAAACTTGTGGTTATTTGGTAAAGAAGGTTATGTTACTGAAGCAGGTACTATGAATGCTTTCTTTGTTTTTGAACATGATGATGGTAAAAAAGAATTAGTCACTCCTCCTTTAGATGGTACTATTTTAGAAGGGGTTACCAGAGATTCTATCTTGGAATTATGTAGAGAAAGATTAAGCAAGGATGAATGGATTGTCAGTGAAAGAGAATTCACTATCTACGATGTCAAAGAAGCTTCTCAAAAAGGTAAATTAGTGGAAGCTTTTGGTGCTGGTACTGCTGCTATTGTATCTCCTATTAAGAACATCTCATTTAGAGGAGAAGATATAAATGTTCCAGTTGTTAATGAAACAGCTGGTGAATTAACTTCTACTTTATTAAGATGGATTGAAGAGATCCAATACGGTGAAGTTGAATTCAAAAACTGGTCTACTGTCTGTAACGAATAATTAGAATAGAACGTGAATATAAAATTTAATAGATTTTAATTCAGATTTACTTTGAGTGTATGTATTATGTATATCTATGTATCTTTGACCTATGTGGATTATCTCCTATATTCTCTCGATATCCGGTAACTTTTTTATTTCGTTAAGAATGTATTCTTTCTCTTCCACCAAGTTGGAATCATTGAAGCCAGAAACATCGAACTTCTCTAGGAATTCTATAAAATTATCCTTATTCTTGATCAAGATATCCAAAACTTTCTGGGACTTTTTAGGCTTAGCCACAAAGAATTTAAAAATATGAAATCCTTCAATTTGAAGATTCTTCAGTTTATCACTCAATAATAACATGATAAGCTTCAAGTTGTTAGTGTCATCAAAAAATTTATTTAAAAACACTTGGTTAGATCTAGTTAGTACCAACTCAGATAATAATCGAATGCTTTGTCTTTTAGTCACATAATTATTCAGTTGAATTAATTTATTAATCCTCTGATTGAATGTTTCATAGTTGTTACTCAAAAATTCTGATACTAATTTCTTATGTAAAGTTAACAAATCATGTAAAGTAGTAAAAGAATCAGTAGCAATTTCAAATATATCATTTTGAACATAACTAAAGTATTGCCAGAAAACTTTATTGTTTAAAATAAAACTATTAATCACTTCAAATTTGATACAATCTCTAATAATAGACCCACAAATCAATCCAATTTCAATAGATTCTTGATTCTTTATCAATAATATTATAATTTCTGGTTTAGAATTTATAAGATAATCGACGGTGGGGGATTGATTCCCAATTTTCCGTCGTAATAAACTCAGAAATAATACCGATACCGCCTTTCGGCTATCGAAATCTAGTTTAGATAGATGAACAATAAGATAATATATGCAATCTGTGGCGTACACCTCTTGAGCCAATTGACTAATTTGATCTGGTTGTGGCTCCGTTTCTTCATCTCCATACAAGATCACCTTGACTTGTTTTAAATACCTGGCACATTCATCTTGATACTTTCTATGATTATCATTGCTTAAATCAATTTTAACAATGGTTTCATTGAGATTCCTAACCAACTCCTGTGGAGTTCTTGGGTTCCTCTTGAATAAAAACGACATCTATTTCAAGCTGTAAAGAGCAGAAGCAATAAGAATAAAGCTCTGGGTAAGCTACCAAACGATTTAAATCGGAAACTGTTGCAAGAACGTGGAAAAAAAAACCCCTTCACTCTATGTGGATGTGGGTACAAAGACGATCGTGGGTATCAACCAAAAAAGGGCTATCAGGACGTCTGAAATACCAACAAGAAATCAAAATAACACGGGAACTTCACAGGGAAAGCGAACAAGTCAGAGCAGCACAGTCAACTAATTAGATCACTTCAATACCACTTGATCAACTAACTACACGGCACTGAGATCACCTAGTCGATGTCTTCCCTGGTCTGGAAATCGTTAACGTTGCGAATTTCGCGATAATTTGTGGTTGACGGGGCACGATAGGATCAAAAGGCCGTTGCACAAGTAGCTGGAGGTACAATATAAAACGCACATAACACCAATTATCGACCTAAACCGACTAGAAGTTCCAGCAAGTAGAAAGGCAGTACGTGGGAACGCTTTCGTATAATTTAAGATCCCATAACATGGACAGCGGCGTCACAATATGGCAACCCGTCAACGTGAACCGTAGTAATCGACCGGTGTTGAACGAGTCGGAGGAGATCATTTATATCCGTGATAACGTGGGATTGTACCAAGGAAAGGTCAAGATCATCAACAGACAGAGTGGAAGAATCTATCTTACCAGCCAAAGGGTTATTTATGTAGACAACGAAGACGTGAAGCTATCTATGGCAGTGGTCATTGATGCCATTTCCAGAGCTGAATTGGTAGAGAAATTCTTTAGATCATCACCCAAGGTTAAATTGTACTTGCGGAACGAACTAAACGCTAGTGATGGTCCTACAGACCCAAATAGTTCAAATATAAGCAGCACAATTGGATCACCAAGTCCAGGGCCTCATAATACCACCCCATTGAATGGCCGGTCCATTGACTGGGTGTGTAAGATATGTTCCTTTAATAATCATTTGTCAGACTCCAGTAAGACTCCAACCTGTGTTTCTTGTGGGATACCAGCATCTAGGAAATATATTGAGTCTATTATACAAAGCCAGCAAGAACAAAAGGGTCCCGAGCCACTGAGAGAGAGGGACGATCAGTGTCCTAAATGTACATTCATTAACCACCCATCATTAAAATACTGTGAGATGTGTGGGACAGAATTGAAGTCTGTTTTGCCTGAAGACCTACGGCTCAGATTACAGACATTTGATTCGAATCCAAATTTAGATAGTAACGAAGATGTGATTTCTAACCCAAATGCTTCTGCTAAGATTTTTAAGTATTTGAACATTAAATTGGAAGATAATGAACTGTATTCTGGATCCCAAAAATATATAAAGTTGAGTTTTAGGAACAGTGGGGAAGTAAAATTCCTTGAGGTGTTGACAGAGATTATGGATAAGAAGAAATGGGACAAATTAGTTCAGTCAGGCAATATCAATAAAGATGC
The DNA here is from genome assembly GCA_030569555.1 of Yamadazyma oceani. Lineage (NCBI taxonomy): Eukaryota > Fungi > Ascomycota > Pichiomycetes > Serinales > Debaryomycetaceae > Yamadazyma > Yamadazyma oceani. Next base: position 198,489 of record JAJMLF010000004.1, on the reverse strand, counting down.
TACTCAGATCAACAAGAATAATTCTGCTTCTGCAAACACTATTAAAGAGAGCGGGATTTATAAATTGCAACTCCTTAGTGAACAGACCCGGAAACAGAATGAAATGACATTAAGTACTTCCTTAGAAGATTTAGAACAATTGATGTACAAAGCACAAGATCTTATTAAACTATCAAATTCATTCAATAAGTTGATCAAGCCAATCACCATCAATTATAATACTCATAAATTGTCCCCTTTGACAATTAACAAAGATTCCAGATTTTATCATCAAGAGTTATCTAGGCATATAAGTGAATACCTAATTAACTTCAAATTGGTGAAAACATCATCAATGATTACTTTACAAGATTTGTTTGCTGATTATAATCGATATTTGATATTAACTCAAGGGTTTGGTACTGAATTGGTTACTAGTGAAGACTTTAATAAGTCAATTTCACTCTTTGAAAAATTGAATTTGCCCATAATCCTAAATACTTATGAAACTGGATTAAAAACCCTAAAACCCAAGTATAATGATAATTATTCTCAAATAATCATTAAATTTTTAAAAGATCAAGAGGTCAATTTTAAGTTTACTAAATTTAAACAATACTACTTCAAGAATTTAGATCAAGATCTTGATAAAGATGACTATTTCAAAAACAATTTCCGGTATTTTAAGGGAAATACTATCAGCGAAATAAGTGAATATTTTAACTGGTCGAATGCAATCACTATAGAGGAATTGAATAAACTTGTTGATGATGGTAACGTATTGATCGATAAAACAATTATGGGGACATTCTATTTTATAAATAAGTTGAGTGATTACAGTTTTGAACAAGAATCAATCCAGGATTCCAAGTTGGTGAAGACATTTGAAGAAACGGTCCTTAAAGAGCAGGCCAACTTAGAAAAGAGTCATCAGATTAATTTAGACAATGAGTTAAGTAAGGACCTTGAAAATGCCATCCCTGATACCATTCCTGATGCTGATACCAATGGCCAAATCAGTGATATCGGTACCACTCTCAAAGATTTACAAGGATTATCATTTACATAGCCAATGTATATAGCCAATGCATACATCACAAATGATTATCAGATGACTCAGGGTTACCTTGTTCCTTGATTATCAGGAGCGGCTGCAACATGATTGGCGCAGAAAGGATTCCGCTTGTGTGCGCAAATAATATTGGCACCTGAAAAAAGTCTGTCTTGTATGGAACTGATTGGGTATGCTGCAGCTATGAGATAAGGGTATTTTTATTATGCAACAATAGGTCGTCTATCCAATGCAGGTTGCTGCCAATAAAATTGGGGCCCTAGAAGAAAAATTGAAAAAAGGCAAAAAAAGAAAATTATCCTCTTAGGGCCCTCTTTCCCCGGCCCGTTAAAATTTGACGCCATATGGACGCCTCATAACCATTATCAGAGATAACAAGCACACCTAGATTTTATCTGCAATGAATCTAAAAGCTGAACTTATCTATGATATGTTTTAAACTATAAATAGTACTTAAATTCTCTATTCAATTGACCAAAACTAGTAATTACAAATACAATGGCTGAAGGAGTTAGATACATCCCCTTACCATCAGGAGCAGGTTATGCTGTGGTGGTTGGATTAGGATTATTATTTGCGTTTGGTATGATGTCAATTACCTATGTGTTAAAGAGATATAATCGGGAAGTTATCACCGCAGAAGAATTTGCAACTGCTGGTAGAAGTGTGAAGAAATTTTTGATTAGTGCTTGTGTGGTTAGTTCATGGACTTGGAGTGCCACTTTATTGACTTCAACTACTCAAACATATAGAAATGGGATCTGTGGAGCTTACTACTATGCTGCTGGTGCTACATGTCAGATTGTATTGTTCAGTATTCTTGCTATTAGAGCTAAAGCATTGGCTCCTGAATGCCACACATATTTGGAAATTATCAAGGCTAGATATGGTAAGGGTACTCACATAGTTTTTTGTACTTGGGGGTTAATAACCAATATCTTGGTGACTGCTATGTTATTGGCTGGTGGTTCTGGTGTTTTAGTTAACCTTACAGGTATGCATATTGTAGCTGCTTGCTTATTGTTACCATTAGGGGTGGTCCTTTATACCATGTTTGGTGGGTTGAAAGCTACTTTTCTCACCGATTATGTCAATGGGGCAATGGTTGTATTTATTGCCTTGGTATTTGGATTCTCCGCCTGGGCCACTGATGATGTTTTGGGATCTCCAAGTAAAGTATGGAAGATGGTGACGGAATTAGCAGAAACCAATCCTAGAGAAGGTAATGCTGACGGAAGTTACTTAACCATGCACTCTAGATCAGGAGGGATCTTTTTCGTTATTAACATTGTGGGAAATTTCGGGACCTTCTTTTTGGATAATAATTATTTCAATAAGGCTTTTGCAGCCAATCCAACTGCAGCCATGCCTGGTTATATATTAGGTGGGTTAGCTTGGTTTGCAGTTCCTTTCTTTGTGGCTACAACTATGGGATTAGCTGGATTATCTTTAGAGAACACCCCTGCTTGGCCAACTTATCCAGAGAAATTGAATTCATATGAAATGAATGCTGGTTTGGTTTTACCTAATGCTGCAGTTGCATTACTAGGAAAAGGAGGTGCTGTAGCAAGTTTATTATTAATGTTCACTGCTGTTACCTCTGCCATGTCTTCTGAATTAATGGCCGTGTCAACCGTTGTTACTTTTGATATTTATAGAGGCTATATCAACCCAAATGCTACTGGTAAGCAGTTGATTACTGTATCTCATATTTCAGTTTTCGTTTTTGCCTATATCATGGCCGGATTTGCCATTGGGTTGTATTATGCTGGAGTATCTATGGGTTATTTATATGAATTAATGGGAGTACTTATTGGAGGTGGGGTATTACCAGCCACTTTGACTTTATTGAGTTCCAAACAAAACAAAATGGCTGCTGCTTTAACACCTCCTTTAGCTACTGCCTTGGCTATTATGTCTTGGTTGGTGTGTACTAAGACCAAGTTCGGAACCATCAATGTCGATACCACTTTTGAAGATGATGCTATGTTGACAGGTAATGTGGTGGCTTTATTAACCCCATTAATCTTCATTCCTCTTTTCACCTGGATTTTCAAACCACAGAACTTTGATTGGACTTTATTAAACAGTATTACTGGAGTCAATGAAGAACCGGAATTATTAGAAGCTGAGGCTAATAAAGGAGCTGGTAACGATATGGAAAAGGGTGGTTCATCTAATGGAGAAGAAGATGTGTTGCCTATCACGTCACAAATATCTAAAGCTGCACATGAAATCGCCATGGTGAATAAAGATAAATATCACGAAGAGAGAGCATACTTGAAAAAATCATTCAAAATTGTTTGTTGTGTTTGTGTGTTTTTGACTTTGAGCTTTATCGTGGTTTGGCCAATGCCAATGTATGGTTCTTCCTATGTCTTTAGCGAAAAGTTCTTCACCGGTTGGATTTCAGTTGCATTTATTTGGATCTTCTTTGCCACTTTTGTGGTAGTAGTAGGACCAATAGTGGAAAGTAGAAAGTCGATATTCATTACCTTTAGAGGGATCTATTGGGATTTAACAGGTCAAGGGTATAAGGTTAAAGAATGGCAAGATTCTAACCCTGAAAAGTTACATGCCGTTCAATCACAAGTGAATACTATCTTGTCTAATCAAGAAAGAGCCCAGGTGGTTGAAGGTAGAAATATAGATGATTACATGGTTAGTGACAATGCTGGTGACAAAAAAGAGTAGATTATTTATTGGTTTTAATTATATAGATGAATGTATTTGATATGAGATTTTTAACTCAGTTGTAGCATACCCGGTTAGGTGAGGGTTGCAACCATTCTCGATAACGCAGATTGTTGATAAGCGATTTGGGCGGCACTCATCTCGATAGGACAGGGGTTGGATTTTTTGTCAGAAATCCACACCCGTCCGATCAGGATATCAATTTATCTTGAACCAATGAGCATACGCACCAACCATTCCTCTTGGTGGTACTTTCTGGGCCCTAACTGATCTCCACTTGAGCAACAAAGAGTATCTAGTTGATCCATAGCCATTGTATAGATGCAACCCACAATAACCTTATAGATCGTAGCCTTTATAATAATCAAACTACTGGTCAATTAGCATATTCGAAGCATTTCCTGATAATGCTAACCAGATAACCCTCGACACCTCTTGATAAGAAAATCAGGAATCAGAAACAGAAACTGCCATGTAGTAGTGGTGATGTCAACTTCCCCCAGAGATAGCCCAACAGGCCCGAAACCTAGGCCCGAGATCTATGACTCTCCCACTATCATCTAAGCATTCACGGGCCTAAGATAGAACCCAACCACCAGGGCCCTCTCCCGGATTCCGGTGTCCAGGCTCCGGTTCCCATAGTCTCTGCCACCAGTTTCCCCCAAACCTCTCCTGGCCCATCGGGCCTAACACGACCCGGTTGATGAGAGTCAAGAAGCCACACCTTGGAAAGTTTCGGATATCTCCATGATAACAGTCTACGACCATATATATCCAGATAGATCTGCTCTCTTGAAAATCTCGTAGTTTTTATTCATTTTATTATCTTCTGCAAAAATGTCCTACATTGGCTGGTCTGTTCAAGACTGGATAAAATTCCATTATGATTCCACCCCCGCAGAATCATATAAGTTATTATTGAGTCTTCTTTCTGATCAACAAGTTGATGATCCTGCTTGGATCTCATTGGTATCAGCTGAACACTTACAACATCAATGGGACTATTTACAGAGTAATTCTAGAAAAGAATCACTCGGTCTTTATGGGGTTCCTATAGCTATTAAAGATAATATTGATGTAAGAAACTTGAGTACTACTGCAGCATGTCCAAGTTTTGAATACACCGCAGAGGAAGATGCTACCACTGTAAAATTACTAAGAGATCAAGGGGCTATAATTATTGGGAAGACCAATTTGGATCAATTTGCTACTGGGTTAGTTGGAACTAGATCTCCATATGGTGTTACTCCTAATACTTTTAATGATAAATATGTGGTTGGTGGTTCATCTGCTGGGAGTGCTTCTGTTGTGGCTAGAGGAATTGTTCCTGTGGCTTTGGGTACTGATACTGCTGGATCCGGTAGAGTTCCCGCTGGATTAAATAATTTGATTGGATTGAAACCTTCAAAAGGGTTACTTTCTTGTAGTGGGGTTGTTCCTGCTTGTAAATCTTTGGATTGTGTTTCTATATTTTCGTTAAATTTACAAGATGCTCAATTATGTTTAGATATTTTAGCTAAACCTGATGTTGATAATGATGAATTTTCTAGAGCTTTACCTTCAAATCCATTAACTTACTTTCATGATCCTAAGATTGGTATTCCTTCCAATCTTTTATGGTTCGGAGAATCTGAAAATCCAAAATTATATAAAGAAGCTGTCAATGTTTTCGAAAAATTGAATTATAATTTACAATCCGTCAATATAGATCCATTTATTCAATTGGCTAAATTATTGTATGAAGGTCCTTGGGTGACTGAAAGATTTGTGGCTACTCAAGATTTCTTAGCCACTAATCCTCCACAAAAGGATTTAGATTCGACAGTAGTTTCAATCATTAAAGGTGGGGAAAATTATTCTGCTGTTCATTGTTTCAAATCTGAGTATAAGAGACAAAAATTATTACAGGCCATCAATAAAATTGTGAATGATATCGATGTGTTAGTGGTGCCAACTGCTCCGTTAACTCCCACCATTGAACAAATCAAAAACGAACCAATAAAATTAAACTCGTGTCAAGGGACCTACACAAATTTTGTCAATTTAGCAGATTTGTCTGCTTTGTCTATCCCAGCTGGATTTAGACCTGATGGAATACCTTTTGGTATCACTTTAATCTCCAAAAAGTTCAATGATTTTGCTTTATTGGATGTGGCTAATAAGTTCTTGAAATCGAGTAGCCCAACTAGATTTGTTGGTTGTTTGAAAAATAAGGAGGTTGGAACTACTGATGAATTATTGCCAATGGTTCCTAAACCAAATGATTCTACTTCTATCAAATTAGCTGTTGTTGGTGCCCATTTAAGAGGGTTTGGATTACATTGGCAATTACAAAAATGCAATGCCACTTTTGTCTGTCAAACTAAAACCTCCAAAAATTATAAATTATATTGTTTACCAAAAACTGGCCCAGTTTTAAAACCTGGCTTAAAGAGAGTCGGTCCTAATGAAACTGGCGGTGATAACATCGTTCTTGAAATTTATTCTATTCCATTAGAAAAGTTTGGAGACTTTATTGCCATGGTTCCTCAACCTTTAGGGATTGGTACTGTTGAATTAGAATCAGGTGAATTTGTCAAATCTTTTATATGTGAAGAATCTGGTTACTTAGCTCCCGGTACCACTGAAATTACCAAGTTTGGAGGATGGGCTAATTATATCGAGTATGAAAAATCCCAAGTCAAGAAACCTTTTAATTCAGTTTTGGTAGCTAACAGAGGAGAAATTGCTGTTAGAATTATCAAAACTTTAAAGAAATTGGGTATCAAATCTATTGCTGTCTATTCTGATATCGATAAATATGCCAAACATGTGTTAAATGCTGATGTTGCTATCCCATTACATGGTGTGTCTGCATCGGAGACCTATATTTCGATCGATAAAATAATTAAGGCTGCTAAGGATTCTGGTGCTGAAGCTATTATCCCAGGTTATGGATTCTTATCAGAAAATGCTGATTTCTCTGATAGATGTATCAAAGAAAATATAGTTTTCGTTGGGCCCTCTGGTGATGCTATCAGAAAATTAGGTTTAAAACACAGTGCCAGAGAAATCGCCAAGGTAGCTAAAGTCCCCTTAGTTCCTGGATCAGACTTGATAAAATCTACCAAAGAAGCTAGAGAAGTGGCTAACAAGTTGGAATACCCAGTAATGGTTAAATCCACTGCTGGTGGAGGAGGTATTGGATTACAGAAATGTGATTCTGAAGCCGATATCGAAAGGATCTTTGAAACTGTGCAACATCAAGGTAAATCTTATTTCGGGGATGACGGGGTATTCTTAGAAAGATTTGTAGAAAACTCCAGACATGTTGAAATTCAAATCTTGGGTGATGGATATGGTAAAGCTATTGCTCTTGGAGAAAGAGATTGTTCTTTGCAAAGAAGAAATCAAAAAATCATAGAAGAAACCCCTGCTCCTAACTTACCAGAGGAAACTAGAATGAAAATGAGAAAAGCTGGTGAATCTTTGGCTTCTGTTTTAAAGTATAAATGTGCTGGTACGGTAGAATTTATTTACGATGAAAAGAGAGATGAATTTTATTTCTTAGAGGTTAACGCTAGATTACAAGTGGAACATCCTATAACTGAAATGGTTACTGGATTTGATCTTGTAGAATGGATGTTATTGATTGCTGCTGATATGGCCCCAGATTTGGAACAACAAACCGTTTCCGTCACTGGTGCCTCTATGGAAGCCAGATTATATGCTGAAAATCCTGTTAAGGATTTCATGCCATCTCCCGGACAATTAACTGAAGTTAAGTTCCCTGAGTGGGCTAGAATTGATGGCTGGGTTGAGAAAGGTACTGTAGTGTCGGCTGAATACGATCCAACCTTGGCTAAAATCATTGTTCATGGAAAGGATAGAAATGAAGCTTTAATGAAATTAAGAAAAGCTTTAGATGAAACTTTAGTTTATGGTTGTATTACCAATGTTGATTATTTAAGATCCATTGCTAATTCTAAGATGTTTGAAACCTGTGGTATGCATACTAAAATCTTGGATACTTACAAATATAATCCTACCGCTTTTGAAATCTTACATCCAGGAGCTTATACTACTGTCCAAGATTATCCTGGGAGAAAAGGTTATTGGCATATTGGTGTTCCTCCTTCTGGTTGTATGGATGAATATGCCTTTAGATTAGCTAATAGAATTGTTGGTAATCATAAGGCAGCTCCTGGTATTGAAATCACCTTGAATGGACCCAAGATTTTGTTCCATCATGATACTGTCATTGCTTTAACTGGTGGTGAAGTGGCAGTCGATGTCAATAGTAGACCCGTCAACCAATGGCAACCAATTGAAATCAAAGCTGGTGACAAATTGACTATTGGTAAATTGTCTACTGGTTGTAGAGCTTATTTAGCTATTAGAGGAGGTATTGATGTTACCGAATACTTAGGATCCAGATCTACCTTTGCATTAGGTAACTTAGGTGGTTACAATGGAAGAGTATTGAAATTGGGTGATGTATTATTCTTAGGTCAACCAGAATTACCAAGTTGTACGCTTCCAGCCCCAATTTCTAAACCTGTATCTGTTCCAAAAGCATTAATTCCATCCTACGATTTCAATTCCAAAAAATCCTGGAAAGTAGGAGTTACTTGCGGACCTCATGGATCCCCAGATTTCTTTAAGGCTGAATCAGTGGAAGAATTTTTCCAATCTGAATGGAAAGTTCATTATAATTCCAATAGATTTGGGGTAAGATTAATTGGACCAAAACCTAAATGGGCTAGAGCTGATGGTGGTGAAGCAGGATTACATCCTTCCAATGCACATGATTATGTCTATTCCTTAGGGGCTATTAACTTTACTGGGGATGAACCCGTCATCTTAACATGCGATGGTCCTTCATTAGGAGGATTTGTTTGTGAAGCCGTGGTAGCAGAAGCAGAAATGTGGAAGATTGGTCAAGTTAAACCTGGTGATTTAATCCAATTTGTACCATTATCATACGATGCTGCTAAAGAATTAAAGATTAAACAAGATGAAGTTATTGAATCCTTAGCAGGAGCTGTACCAAACTTTGAAGGAAAGCAATTGAGTAAATTCAACGATCCCGTTTTGTCAGTATTGAAACTTTCTGATAATTCACCAAAAGTAGTATACAGACAAGCAGGGGACAGATATATCTTGATTGAATATGGTGACAATGTAATGGATTTGAATTTATGCTATAGAATTAACAAATTGATTGAAATTGTTACCGAGAGAAAAACCAAAGGTATAGTAGAAATGTCACAAGGGGTTAGATCAGTATTAATTGAATTTAATGAAAAGATCACTCAACAGGAATTATTAAAGACCTTGATTTCAATTGAAAAAGAGATCATCTTTGTTAACAAATGGAAAGTTAAATCCAGAGTTATCAAGTTACCAATGGCTTTTGAAGACAAAAAGACCATGGAAGCAGTTAAAAGATATTCCGAAACTATCAGAAGCGATGCCCCATGGTTACCTAACAATGTTGATTTCATTGCCTCAATCAATGGAATAGATAGATCTGATGTTAAGAATATGTTGTACACAGCCAGATACTTAGTGTTAGGTTTAGGTGATGTGTTTTTAGGAGCCCCATGTGCCGTACCATTAGATCCAAGACAAAGATTGTTAGGAACCAAATATAATCCTTCTAGAACCTTCACTCCTAATGGTACCGTTGGTATTGGTGGTAGCTATATGTGTATTTATACAATGGAATCACCAGGAGGTTATCAATTGGTTGGTAGAACAGTACCAATCTGGGATAAACTCACTTTAGGATCCCATTCTACTGATCATCCATGGTTATTGTCACCATTTGATCAAGTAGAATTCTATCCTGTTAGTGAAGAAGAAGTGGATAAATTTAGTGAAGAAATGAGTGCTGGTCAATTCCATGTTGACATGGTTGAAACTGTGTTCGATCATGCTCAATACTTGGAATGGATCCAGCAGAATTCAGAATCAATTGAACAATTCCAAAAGAACCAAGGTGGTGATAAATTAGAAGAGTTTAATAGATTAATTCAAATCTCCAACGCAGAATTGGCTAAAAATGACCAGCCAATTAACGTTTCACAAGATGACTTTGGTGAAGATGCTGAAATGGTTTACTCTGAATACAGTGGAAGATTCTGGAAGCCTTTGGTTGAAGTTGGCCAACAGGTTAAGGCTAATGATGGGTTGGTAGTAGTAGAAGCCATGAAGACAGAGATGGTGGTTTCGGCCCCCAAAGACGGAAAGGTGATTAAGATTTTCCATAAGAATGGAGACATGGTGGAGGCCGGTGATTTAGTTGTAGTTATTGAGTGATTTAATGTTTATGTAATATACAAGTTCGATAGTAGCAGCAGCAGTAGCAGCAGCAGTAGCAGCAGTAGCATATTATCGTGGCCCGCCCAAACTGAAAAACGCGTTCCAAAACTTAATGAGAATCCAAAAACCAAAACCCTTCAACACACTCCAACGTATTACAGTTGTATCATGTCCGACTTGACAGAAGCTTTACGGCCCGAATTGTGGACCGTATCATCCAATGAGGCACTAAAACTATTTGTCACCGAGCCCAACGGGACGGCTCTAAATTTCCAGCCAGCATTCACATACCCAATTTTTGGTGATAGTGAAACCATCTTTGGGTTTAAGGATTTGGTGATCTTTTTATGCTTTGATCATTACACGTTCAAGCCATTTTTGAATGTAAAATATGACAAGAAATTGAATGATGAGGTTACAGAACCCAAAGATACCATGATGAAGTATTTACCGCTGCTGACAGTATTTAAAGATGAAATTAAATGGGTTGATTCCATCAAGCAAGAGAAAGAAAACTACCAAATTCCCGGAGATAAGGTCGGAAGTTTTGATACATTTGACATCTATAAAATAAACTTAAGGGCCGAAGAAGGAATTGAGTTACAAAAAAGAATTCAAATTTTGGTGTTGTTATTTATTGAAGCAGGTTCTTTTATTGATTATGGTGATGAATTATGGGATTTATACGTGGTTTACGATACTAGTTCAGACGAAGAACCATCGTTGGTGGGGTTTTGTACGGCTTATAACTACTGGAAGTATCCAGGACATGAGAAATTTGACAGCAATATCAAACAAATTCGAAAAAAGATTAGTCAGTTCATAGTATTACCCAATTATCAAGGAAAATCTATTGGTAGTAGATTCTACAATCAATTGTATGAATTATGGTTAACAGATGCTAATGTGATTGAAATTGTGGTGGAAGATCCTAATGAAAGCTTTGATGATATGAGAGACAAGTCAGATTTGAATAGAATCAAGTCTTTAATAAAATTACAAGATATTGACATGAGTAAAATCGGAACCCCAGAAGGGAAGAAATGGTTGGCAGAATTCAAAACCAGTCAAAAACTTGAGACCAGGCAATTCAATAGACTAATTGAAATGATTCTCTTAAGTAACTATAAGACTTTTAAAAAATTAAATCTCAAACAGATCCGATTATTCATCAAAAAAAGATTATATGAAAAGAATAAGGAAGCATTATTAACTCTAGAGAAACCAGTGAGATTGGACAAGCTACAAACCGCGTACCAAGCATTGGAAGAGGACTACTATAGGATTATAACTGGATTAAATTTGTACCCAAAGCGACCCGGTGAAGAGTCTAATGGGAATAACAAAAGAATTAAATCATAGTCAAGTATATATATATATATATATTGTCATGTGACCACATCCCGTGACCACACCCCGTGACCAGGCCCTCCTGGTTAGAAGAATATACGGCAGCACGATGTTCCCTCGACGCATTCTCTCCCGGTCTTGCATAACCAGTAAATCCGGTCATGTCATTCGGTAGCTAGCAATGAAACATCCGTTGCCAGGAACCTCTGAGTGATCATCATTTGTTTACAGGGTCCGGTGATGGATATTCTGTTGCTTATGGTAGCTAGCAAGACAGCCGGGCCAACCAAATCAGACGTCAATCAGGAGAACTTTGAGCCTAAGAATGCATCATCAGGAGACCGCAAATTGATTCTTTACTATCAGAAATAATGGCATGTAATTAATACAGTTCTACAACTACAACAGTTGTACAACTACAACAGTTCTTCCCCTCCTTTCCCCGTAATTATGGACTGTAAGTCTAATGTTCTTTGCATTATTTTTAGCAAAAACTCACCTGCAGATTCCTGACCGATGGTCTAACTCGTATAAAGGTTTTTCCTTATGACGTAATGATGTCACTACATGTAGCCAATAATGGTGAGGGTTACGGGGAGAGCGGTGGGGCCATATAGCAGTAGGGATAGACCGGCCCAGGGTCGAGCCCGTGGTAGCTATAGGCAGCGAGGCGGGCTGCAGCTCCACAATAACCCGGTCGTGGCGTGCGCAGCTCCTTGACCGAATAGGTAACCCAGCAAGACCGGACGAAAATTGGCTGAACAATTGGAATTTCATATAAAGAGGGATGGAATTTTACTTTTCTTAATTTTTTTTTTTCCTCTCCTCTTTATTCAATTGATAATCAATTCAACTTTTCAAAATGCATAGAACTTATTCTTTAAGATCCTCTAAAGCTCCCACTGCTTCTCAATTACAAAGTCCACCCCCACCACCATCATCTACCAAATCTAAATTCTTTGGTAAAGGGGGAATTGCCTCTACTTTTAGAAAAACCGTGGCTGGACAAACTGGACCTGAATTATCAAGAAAATTAAGTCAATTCATCAAGATGGAAAAAAATGTTATGAGAGCCATTGAACTTACTGCTAGAGAAAGAAGAGATGTTGCTAAACAATTAAGTACATGGGGTGAAGAAAATGATGATGATATTAGTGATGTTACTGATAAATTAGGAGTATTAATTTATGAAATTGGGGAATTGGAAGATCAATACATTGATAAATATGATCAATACAGAATCACCTTAAAAACCATCAGAAATATTGAATCTTCTGTTCAACCATCCAGAGACAGAAAACAAAAAATTACTGATGAAATTGCTCATTTAAAATATAAGGATCCTCAATCTCCTAAAATTCCGGTATTAGAACAAGAATTAGTTAGAGCTGAAGCTGAATCCTTAGTAGCTGAAGCTCAATTATCTAATATTACCAGAGAACAATTAAAAGCTGCTTATAATTATCAATTTGATGGTATTAGAGAATTGGCTGAAAAATATGCTTTAATTGCTGGTTATGGTAAAGCTTTATTGGAATTATTAGATGATTCTGCTGTTACTCCTGGTGAAACTAGACCTGCTTATGATGGTTATGAAGCTTCTAAACAAATCATTATTGATGCTGAAAATGCTTTAGCTTCTTGGACTTTAGATTCCGCTGCTGTTAAACCTACTTTATCTTTACATCAATCTGAATACGATGAAGAACCTGAAGAAGGTCAATTAGAAGAAGCTGAAGAAGAATTCGCCAAACATGATGAAAATGGTGTTACTGCCAAATAAAGGATCCTAGTCTGATTCCTTTCTTGTATCCTTATTGTTTTTTGTTGTTTTGTTGTTCTGATTTTTCATTTCATTCTTTTTATTACTGTGCCTTTATAAAATCTTTTTTCCATATGAAAAAGCTATTTTTTTATCACTTTTTTTTTCTGTATTAATTGAAATGTAATATTAGTGAACCATGTATTTGCGTTATTTGTAGCTATATGATACTCTGATTTCTTTAAATGATTCACTTTTAAACGGGGTGATTTTGTTTGAGTAAAGCTTATTTTTTTTACTCCCATTAACCTTAATTGTTGCAAATTTAACGCCTCGAGTGGGCCGCCTCACGGTGTCACCCACCCCCCGGAATTGTAATTTTCAACCTTGATTGTCACCTCAATTTCATCATACCTCGTTAATTCGTACCTGTTTGAAACTTCGGTGATGGTCCTAACTGTGACAAGGCTGTGGGTGCTTAACTCTAAGATCTTCAAGAAAGATTTTGATGCCAATGACTTCTTGCATTTTGGTGGGCATATCTTATCAAAACCAAGTTTCCGCTCGAGGCTTTCCTCTCCGAAATTTTCATGAGTGTTTAACAAGTAATTGTAGAATTTGCTAACTTCTCTTAAATGAATTTCGTTCGAGTCGGAGTATCCTGATAGCCGGTCAGTAGTGCCTCTTGAACTCGATCTTATCTCTTCTAGAGTCGGAAAAGACAACTCGAACGGTTGGGTGCTATCATTACCGTTATCGATAGTTTGGTCTTGTTGAGGAAAGTAGTCATCCTGCTCAATGGCATCGAATCCATTTTGGCTCTGGAAAAATGATTCTCTGTTGGTCGTTAAATTCCTTGCAGTCTCAGGAGTTGTTGGAGTTGTTGGAATCCGAGAAATATGTAACATATTGTTATCAACTAGGAAATCATTTAGAGATTGGTGAATATTGGTAGTTCCAATGATATCAATCTCGGCTTCCCTCCGATCGGGTTTCAATATCTTCTTATACCTTTCAATATCCATGATGATCTCATAGTTATCTTCGAAGGACTTGTAGACATCGGGCCCTAATTTCATCTCGTCATCCTCAACTACTCTGAACTTCCTTTTAGCTCTGATTGGTCTGGCAGAAACAGAAGAGTCTGCTTCAGAAACGGCCATATTGCCTTCCGAACTAAGCTGCTGAGATGAACTCTGACCCTGTTGGTTCTCTTCGAGAACATCGCCAATTGGTAGATCAAGTTCCGTATTAGATCTTGTAGGAGTATTTCTCCCACTAATGTCAAAGTTGAAATCAAGATCCAAATCCAATGGAGATCTATTGTTACTCTGGCTACTAAATTCTAACCTTAACTGACTTTCGGGAAGAATGTACTCGAGGTCATTAAACTCCCCCTCCGGAAATTGAAGTTCTGGATCCTCTCTAAGTATAGATTTCTCGGTTATTGGAAGATTAAAGGCTTCTTGTAAACGTCTCCCAATTTCAATTTCAGGGTCTGGATCTGTGAACTCAGGTACTAAATCTTCAATAACAAAACATGGATCATCATTCAACATCACCCTGGCTGATAATTTCTTCGAGGAGGCCAGTGCTTCCATAGAGATTTTGTTATGTATATCACCACTAGCTGTCTCCCCCATAAGCTGCCCTCTTCTATCCAAGTACTTTATTTTGGTATCTATTAGCTGTAAGTCATTCCAAAAGTAACCTAACTTCAATTTATACAACAAAGAAATCCCATATAATAAGCTTGATGATAACCTTAAATTGACGCTTGAACCAATCACTAATTCACAGGTTTTAGGGATTGAAACCTTCAAAGCATTGGCTTTGCTGACTTTTTTATAAAGCTTTGAGCTTGCACGGCCAACTGTAGCAAGGTGCCATACCGTCTTGAGCTCCTCCTGGTTTGTATTAAACATTTTCTTACCTGCGTAGTAGTAGTTGAGCTATAGATAATTGCAGTGTTTTTTGCAGCAAAAAACATCGCGAGAAATGTTACAAAAAAAAAAAAGGCTGCTAAATGGCTGCTAAAAATATATAAAAACTATCTATTAAATCTATCTAACTACCTATATAAATATATAATATTGTGTTTAAGCCCATACTTGTAATTGTTCAAAGTATTCTACCCTGTACTTGGAAAGGTGTAAGTTATTAGCCACATTGTACCTAATATCATCAACCATTACTGGATGTCCACAGGTTACAAATGCCAATGATCCGTCAGATTCTTGGATTTCCTGCTTTATTAACTCTTCCATATTTGGTCTCCCTTCCTTGAAGGTGATGTGTGAAAGTTCTTGTTTGATCGCATCAACAAGTTCATAGTTATTAATGTTTTCTGTCTCAAATTGATTATTTGTCTCGTAATCAGGTCCATCATCTGATTTTGCATTCTTCTCCTCCGACTTAGAGGAAGAGGTAACAACATTCTTTTCAACATCAACAGACGAAGAGTCAGAGTCGATGACACCTTTGAAGTGAGATAACCCTTTTTCCAAATTCAAATCAGGTTTTGTGATGTATATAGTGGTGTCAATATTAGTAGTATCTAATACTTTCAATTCATGGAAAAACCATGATAATGATTTCCATTCTCTCACAATCCACATTAATTTCAACCTGGGACTATTTGGACTTCTTCTGGCTATGTCAATACACTCTGAATAAATACCAGGAATCCCATTCCCTCCTGCAACAAACACTGCATTCTTGTATCTTCTGGCTGAAGAAGATTCCCCATATGGGCCCTCTACCAACACTCTGATTTTAGATGTTCTACCAGGAAATTTGTTCAAATGCTTATAAATTCCATGAGTTACGCCACCTTTCAATTTGATGTACATGACAATATAGTTACCTTCTTCAGAAGAATCAGTGAAGGTGAAAGGGTGTGATTGCCAAAAACATGAAGGTTTCAAGAAATGTATAAATGCATGTCCTCCTGGTATAGCGTGCCAATAGGGTGGTTTGGGGATCACCACTCTTAAAGTTTCTTCGGCTAAAAGAGTTACGTTGGCTGTTGGAGCTCCGAAGACTGCCAATCTTGAAAACCTTATAGCTCTATCAAGAGCCCACACCGCAATAGTAACCCAATAGAATACTCCGTATCCAAATGGAAGGGTATGTTTATAACCCCCAACTATAAAGAACAAAGCCATTAAAATATGAATGATTAAAAATAACTCATAACTTTTCCTTCTGAAGTAAAGCAACCCTTGAACCAAAATTATACCTCCACAACAACCAGCAACAACCCCCCATCTGATAAAGGTTTCGGCCATATGATGTTCGTAATGTTTCCTTAATAAATCACTGGTTGTGAAAGTTATAGCATGAACAATAACAATTAATACCACAATCCTGGACACCCATCTGTGGTAAGTAATAAAGGTAGCGAAATTCCATCTAGTTAACCATTGTAAAAAATTATTACGGCCAGCGAACAATACAAGGAATGGACACACGAACCCCACTAAAATCCCTGTTCTTATTGCTATGCATTGGGCATAAGTTATAGTAGCTGCCCGAATTTGAGGAACAGGTTTGATATGAATACCTGAAAAAATGGCCACCAAGAAGGTGAAACAAAAAATAATAATAGACTCCATTCTAGATGGAATCAAATATCCATATCTAACTGCATGAGTTTTACGTTTAGTAAAAGCAGCACTTAAAGTCACATACCTTCTGACTTTATTGAAGAAAGGATTGACAAATAACCCAGTCAACCCTGGAAATAATTCGATAGTCCAATTGACGATAGCAGCAGTAAATAGAACAAGTAACCAAAAACCCATTAAAGCATACCCAAAGTATTGACCATAATTCTTATTCATTTCATACATATGGTTATACTCTTTGACGTATGCAAACTGATCATAATCAAGCTTAATAGGAGTATCGATAAGCTTTGTAGCATTGAAATTAGGAATGTCATCAACAGATTTAATGTCTGATTCAAGTCCATAATACTTATCCCAGAACAGGGCTGGAGTAAAAGTCACATTAGCCTCATCCTGGCAACTTTTCATAAAGCTATTAATGTAATCAGTATTATTATTATAGCCTTTAACCAAACAGTCTACAATAGAACCAAACCCTGCATCAGTACTACAATAACATGGCATAGATGATTCATGGTGGCCAACCTTACATACAGTTGCTGTATCAGATATACCCTCTTGACAGGCGGTATAAGCTATCAAATAATCACTGGTTATTTCCGGTAACATCAAAGATGAACCCAAACTGGTTCCGACAAATATAATTAATGATAATAATACAGACGGAATCATAGTTAACATGTGTTGATCAAGTAACAGAACAAAAAAATCAGAACAAACCTAACAGGAAATTGCCTAATATATATAATACCATTCATAAGAATTAAGCCTCAATCGCTTGGGATTACAATGGTCCTGAAATAGGAGAATCTAGAACGGTTGATTTGAAACACACCTTAATTCCAGCCATACACAGTAAGGGTAAACGGTTGAGTTCCATTGAAACCCAATAGCAATGGCCCATTCCTTGATGGCTATAAAAAATTTTCATTATACAATAGAATCATTGGTGGTATACGAAGGAACATACTATTTAAGGTAAGACAATAAACCCTAATGCCTATATGGAGTTGTGTATATACATGAATTAAAGACAAAAAATCGGCTGAAACATCCAGTTGGTATCCATGAAAGGGGCACCTAGACGCCTTTGATGCTATTATTAACTGACAGCGGAAAAGCTCAAAACTTGATGTGGCTTCTAGCCAATCAAGGCTGCAAGGTGTCAAAGAAATGCTACTAACCAGTGCCGACGAAACCTGCAGGTATGGGTTTGACGTGGCCCGGACACGCCTTGAAATTGTTATCTGATCAATCAGTAACAATACAATGGATGCAATAACCGGATTCTAACCATTACAATTTTAACTTTCACCTGCCGGTTGCTCTATTGGGGATTCCTATTGGATAGTCAGGACCTAACTACAATACTGGAAAGCTTATAGACCTTATTACTACGGATAACGGTTTTCAAAGAGGCTTTAAGATATGAGAGAGAGGATTTAAGGTTTAACTGCCAACAGTATTTAATCAGGTTCCGAATGCCAAGAGGCTTTAAAGCTGTCAAATTGGTGGGGACATGTCAAGTCGTCGCCCAGCCGATCGTTGACACCTTCTTACCCATGGAAACAGCCGCTCCAAAGACGAGACTCGGCATTGGTTAGAGGCTTATGTAATCAACGTCTCTAATCCTCAACGCCTATAGGCAGTTACCGAGGCAATTACCTGCCACCTACATGGAACCTGCACGGGCCCCTACCCACATTGTTGCCCTTGCAGTAATACATAATTACCCACAGGTTCTTAACAACGGTGTTTCTGACACAAACCCAAGTATGGCCCTTGTTGTTCGTTGCCAATAACTGTACTTGCTATAATTGGTTACAACTCAACAGCTTCATGTATCATATATTCATATTTATATACAAGGGACCGCCGGTGGCCGCCGGCCACCGAGAGAGCCACAAGACCCAGTGGAGGCCCCAGGTGAACTGGCACAAGTGGCCCGTCTACACAAACTACACGCAATATTTCTAATGGTGCTTTTGTAATGGCTCCACCACCAACTTGTCAAAAGTATACAACTGTGAAATGGTTGTTTGTCTTGTTATTTTAGCTAAATCATCAATCCCAGTATTATAAAATTTATTGATTTCATCTCCTGAAGTCAAATTCTTTTTAGCTTTGAACTCATCGTGGATTTTTCTTCTACTGAACTCTCTGAAGTTATAGTTGTCGAACTTGTAGGCTTTGATTAATAACTGTTTGTATAATGATAATACTTCTTGCTTGGTAGTCATGGTTAGATGGATGTTTTGGAATGTAAAGTAGGGTCAATCTTGGATGTCTTTATAGGTGACTTGCAGTTGTCATCGCTCGTTGGCCACAACCCGCGGGCGATGGGCGCACGACCATTGCCAGGCTGAATGGCTGCAATGGTTGCAACTACTGCAATGGCTGCAACGGTACTGAAAGCTATATTTCTACACATACTATATCTAATATTTCATCTCTTCTCGTCCATATAGTCCTCCTCTTGTTGCTGTTGTGCTGCCAAGTTCGCCATATAAGACTCGAATTCCTTCTGATTAAGCGGCTTCTTTGATTTATTCTTCTTTGAACTTGCTTCTGCCATCATTTCCTCAAATATCCTTGCTTCTTCAGCTTCTTCTGGTGACCGTTCCATCTTAAGCATTAAATCTCCAATGAAATTAAGGGCTTTGGCTCTATTGTTTCTCTCTTTTCTTCCCAAGTCTTTATTATTCAATAACTTATTACACACTTTATTCAATACTCCTGTCACTTCAAATTTAGTAGATGCCCATGCAGTAGCCAAGAATTTCCCAGTGATTAATCTTTCCATTTCTACTTGTCTTAACTTATCAGCATCTGATAATTCTTCTTTGGCTTGTAATTCTTCTTGTTCTCTAACCATTTCTTCCATTGATGCTTGGGCATCTATAGCAGTTTTAAGAATTGAAATCCCATTCTTCATGGTATTAGCAGTTGATTTGGCACTGGTAAATATCTTGGATACCCCAAATGTCTTTGATGAATGTAATCTAGCATTGGCTTGATCTTTATAGATCTTCCCTATTAAATGTAATAATTCAATTCCAAAACTTTCAATCTTCAAATCTTCAAATTCTTCGAGTAATTTCGTTTTAAATTGATTTAATGAATCTGAATTATTACAAACCAGTTCATATTTTTCAATTCTACTTAATAACTTTTTAACTAATTCATCAATCCTTTCCTCTTTGGCCCGTTTACTTTCTTCTTGAAGTTTCATAATTTCTTCCCGCTGTTCTCTACTGATCTTTTGCTTCTTCTTCTTCTGGATCCCTTCCGTGGTTAATAAATCCTCTTTGGGAGGTTTGTGGACACTCCCACTATTGTTGTCATGAACGGTCAAGTCAGTCATCTTCTCATCCACCTCAGTACTTCCTTCGGTAGCTCCCTCTTCCAAATGAGCCTTCTCACTCTGATCCTCATCCAATACCTCAGCAGCTTTGCTCAAATCATTCAACATGGTCAATTCTCCTATCCAATCCTTAAAACTGTCTCCTCCAAATATCATGGTGAAGAACTCTGTAGGATCTATATCAGTAGCTTCATTGTTCACCTTCTTCTCTTCCATTCCATCTTTTCCTAATTCATCATAGATGGCTCTCTTATCGGCATCTTTTAAAATTCCATAAGCTTCTCCCAATTCTTGAAACTTTTTAGCGGCATCTGGATCATTGGCATTCTTATCAGGGTGCAATTTAATGGCCTGTTTTCTGTAAGCTTTTTTCAATTCCCCTTCATTAGCAGTGGGTTGGACTCCTAATATATCGTAGTATATAGTATCCCTGACCATAATAACTTCGAATCAGTGCAGAGTAACTAGTGTAAGACAATGGTCAGTGTGACTATATTAGGATGAATTGGTTGATGTTTAGACGGTGGTGGTGATGAGAACGCGGAGGGGCTGGCAGCTCCGTCACCACCGCCGCTGCATGTGCCGCCCAAATTGGCGTCTTGGTACCATGGTGGTCCCGCGGTGGCACTGCTGCCGTTGCTTATGGCTGCAAATTTACCCCCTGCTAAGTCCGTCAAATCCATCAGCAACTATTGTAGAGAGACATTTGTTCTCTATCCTATGTATACATCTGGGGCTTTCTATGCCCGCTTGTGGAGGTCCCAGTACACATATATACTCTGTGGACTGGATATCTACTGCCTATAACTCTATATCTCCTACCTTCCATACCCTTTACCCCATCTCGGTCCGGTTCGGCTCCGTGCACCCTCCTTATCATTTACGACTTTTTTGACACATCGGAGTTTTTGACATTTTGACATTTTGCCAGTATATAAACTGTGCTTGGTAATGACTCAATCATTACTGGTTATTTATAATCTGTTTATCTATTCAGTTTTTCAAAAATATGCTTAATACAAACCAACATCCTGGTCACCCTGCTGATTTTATAGACCTTGAAAGTCACCAGACATCCAGAAATGCCCCCCGTCTGATGTCTGAACCACCCAGTCCCCTGGCTCCTTTTAAACCCGAAGACCAAGATCCTTCCAGTAAGAATCAGGATCTTAGTGATCGATTGGGAGATGCCCATATGAATCTTTTACCTTTGAAAGAATTGATATTTGCTTTAATTATCATGGCAAATAATGTACTTATGGCTTTTGTTGATCAATCTGCCATTACGGTGGCATTATCAACATTGGCAGATGAATTAGATGCTGAAAAAACAATTAATTGGGCTGCCACTGCTGCTTTGTTGGCTAATTGTGTTTGTCAAGGGTTATTTGGCAGATTATCCGACATTTTTGGCAGGAAAATCATCTTATTGGTGTCGATGGCATTATTGGCCATAGCTGATTTATGCTGTGGATTTGCTCAAACAGGGGTACAATTTTATGTATTTAGGGCATTTGCTGGAATTGGAAATGGTGGAATTCAAGCCTTAACAAATGTGTTAATTAGTGATGTGGTGAGTCTTGAGCAAAGAGGAAAATATCAAGGCATTTTAGGGCTTAATGTAGGAATAGGTAATGCCATTGGCCCTTTCTTAATGTCTGCTTTTATCAAGCATTCCAGTTGGAGAAATTTCTATCATATGGTTCCGGCTATAGTGGTGGTGCAAATGTGTGTTACCGGATACTTTGTTAAGAATCCTAAAAAGCACTTGAATAGTGTTTTGACAAAGTCTGAAAGATTTAAAAAAATTGATTATATTGGTATGTTTTTCAGTACTGCTGGGTTAACTTTATTATTAGTTCCTCTCAATGGTGGTGGTTCCACCTATGATTGGGATAGTGTAATAGTTATTGTTATGTTCATAGTAGGGGGGCTCTGTTTTGTTACTTTCATATACGTGGAATGGAAAATCCCCAAACTTCCGATGATTCCATTGACCATCTTTAAAGCTGGGCTGTTAAATTTGATCTTGGCTTCCAATCTTTTATATGGATTGGTATACTTTTCATTTCAATATTACATTCCGTACTATTTTCAGATTGTTTTGGGCCATGATGAATTGGAGTCAGCCATATTGTTACTCCCCTTGGTGTTATGTCAGTCTTTTATGTCAACGGTAGCCGGTCAGATAATCTCTAGAACTGGTCATTATAAGTATGTGATTCTGGCTGGCTATGGGTTATGGTTCCTTGGGTGTGGATTGTTATTGTTATTTGATGTCCATACTAACTCAGGTACTATTGTTGGAGTATTTCTAGTAATGGGATCTGGTGTTGGGTTTACTTTTCAACCTAGTGTTGTTGCTGCTCAAGCCCATGCTAAAAGGGCTGATAGGGCAGTAGTAATCAGCACTAGAAATCTCGTTAGATATTTTGGTGGGGCTATTGGTACTGCAGTTGCTTCTTTGATTGTTAGTAATAGTCTTCTACAGGAAATATCCAAAGCCATGAACCATCCTAAGGATTATCATAATATCCCCGTTCTGTATTTGAATTATCTAAAGTCTCATATTTATAATAAAATCGAAATTAAGGGCTTGGATTCTTCTCAGGTCAAAATGATCCAGAAGATGTACATGAAAGCCATAAGGAATTACTTTTACTTGGCTTTTCCTTTGCTTGGAGTCTGCTTCCTCAGTTCACTATTTGTTAAGGATAGAGGATTACAAGCCTTGGATGAATTACCAAAAGAGAAAAGAGAGAAAGAGAAAACTTAGGACGAAATAGACCACCCTAGACTATTTATATGTTTTAATCTAGATAATGTGATAATATGATAAATACCGTGTAATTGTTCTGCAATTGATCCTCTTTATGGGTTGAACTGTTTCATATATTGAACCTACCCATAAAG
This sequence comes from Yamadazyma oceani, assembly GCA_030569555.1. Taxonomy (NCBI): domain Eukaryota; kingdom Fungi; phylum Ascomycota; class Pichiomycetes; order Serinales; family Debaryomycetaceae; genus Yamadazyma; species Yamadazyma oceani. Next base: position 175,417 of record JAJMLF010000004.1, on the reverse strand, counting down.
TCATTTACCTGCTTCATATCAATCCCTAGGTCATCCAAAGTATCTTCTAAGTTGTTCATGAAATTTTCTCCATAACCTCCGCTGTTGGCTGAGTCCTCATTTGGATTTGCATTAAGGTGTTCGTTCATATAGTCTAGGTAATTTTCATCAATCTCAATTCCATATTCATTTAATACTTTCTTAGCTTTCTTCTGAAACTTCTTGCCCTTATTATCATTCCCTCCTGCCCTTTGTCTTGATTTTGACTTTCTGTTATTGCTTTTAGTCTGTCCAGCAGTACTCTGTCGACTCCTTTTAGAGTTTGAACCGGTTCCTGAGCCCAGCTCAGATCCTGGGGCTCCATAATTAGGCGAGAATTGACCAACAAAAGACTTAAACATGAATCTGTTCACTTCATTCCGTAACATTTCAGCCATCGACTGTTGCTGACTGTTTTGTAGGAGGTTTTGAAGATATGGAATATCATGTTCAATGAAATTAGAGCCTCTAATATACACCGCCAAACAAGTAACAACCGCTACTATGAGCATAATTACCTTCACAATCCATTTTAACATGTTAAAGTATGACTTTATGACCCTCAAAGACATTCTGTATGCCAAATAAGCCGCCAAAAGTGACATCATGGCCTGTGTCATTTCCGGATAAAGTCCATAACAGAGCTGAAAACTTCTGATTGCCCAACTTATAGCAAAAACTGCAACCGTCACCACCTTTGAAGCCATATATACTACCAATTCGTAGGTATCTGGCTGCTCCATATTCGTTGTATACCCCTTCTGCTTTGTTGTTCTTTCTGACACCCTGGTTATATACGTTTGAGGTTCTCATTTCTGCCCCACCAATTGAGAAGTGATTTGGTGCACACACGCAGGTATCGATGACTATAAAAGGAACACAAACAGCGCTACCAAAAATTTTCCAATCTCTTTGAAAGTTGTTATTCCAACGAATTTGGCAATTGATCAGGTTTTTAATGGGAGGTGTGAGGTTTCGCCTATTTAGTTTCGACTAGCTAGAATTCGATAGCTGCTCGTATTTCTCCTATTAAGTTAGGGAAGTACAATAATGAGCTCTGTTGATAGAGACTGCAGCACTTTCTTGTTAAGAACAGTTGATTAATTGTTGATAAAGACTTGGATAGATCAAAGTGGCTATTAATGTACACCATAAAGGAGTTTTCACCTTATGGTGTCCCGTTATGTCACCACACTCAACTATTCAAAGTGGTTTTATTTATATTTAAACTATTTATCAAACTTTCTTCTGAATCGTAATTCAATATCGGAACTTGATTTCCATATCTTACTCTTGATTGTTTGTAAAGTCATGTTACTTTGCAACTCTTGACCCCTACATTCTAATGCTAACCATTCAGTTGGAGGTATTTTTTCCTTCATTTCCGTGGTCCTAGATTCAAATCTTTCAGTTAAATAGCTCAATATCTTACTAACTCTCAACATGTTATGAGAAGTTAATTTGATGGATGATTCTAGTACTGGTAATCTTTTGATCTTCCTTTGTGACTTACCATTGATCTTTAATTCTGGTGATAAACTGATGTAATCCAATTCTAGAAGCTGGAATGCAATTTTTGGACTTTCCTTGAAGGGGAATTTATCGTACAAGATAGGATACCCAATCCATTTTGGTAAATAATTTCTCAATTCCTTGACGAATCTAATATTTTCAGATCCATCATGAACCTCCGGTTTTAAGTTCTTTAAGTCATTCAACCGGAAACTAAATACATCTCTCAAATTCCCTAGACTTGGTGAATTTTCAAATATTATTATGAGCAAATTAGCCGGTAATTCGTTCAAATTCATAAGTGGTTTATACCCAATAAACTCCTCACTGGTCAAGTGGTTTTTATTATATTCAGCGTCATTCGAATAAATCTTCAATGCCGTTTCTGGAGTTTTTGATTTGGTATGTTGAAGTTTTTCCACGTATTTATCCTTATTTTCAAATAACAAAGAATTAATTGAATCATCTGCTTGTAATTCACCAGGAGCTCCTTTATCGTCGTCAGTTTTATCTTTATTGTTAGAAGAATTGATAAATTCCAACACAGGATCTTGCTGTGGTTCAGGATCCAACGAGAGCTCATTAACACTTACGTTAGCACTATTGTTAGCACTATTGTTGATACTGTTTGCCTTGCTGTTAGTTTTTGAGTTCATTGTATAAAGATTATTGGACGAAGACTTTCTCGAGAACATTTTAATCCTATTAAGAGTCCCACCAGTACCATTATTATTGTTACCATTACTGTTACCATTGGAACTACTGTTTCCATTATTACTCGTTTTGTTTGACCTTTGATTTTTTAATTCCTCTCTTAACAGTTTATCGAACTCCCATTCAAATAAAGCATAACTATGAAAGATTGAATTCAATAAGATTCTGGTTAATTGCAAACGATCTTCATTGGTGACCTTAATCTTTGAATTTTTCTTAGCATCTTGATCGTATTCCATCTTCAAGAAGGGATAATTCTCAACCAATTCATCATAGTATATTTCAACATTATTGAAAGATGTTTCAGATAATGTCACTAAAAGCTTACCTGATTTGATTTCTACTTCACACCAGTTATTTAAGGTATCCGTAGTTTGATATTCTTGGAAGATATTATCCATATCCTGAATTCGATTTTTGATCATCTCACTAGTAATCTCGACGGACTTATTAGAATCATATTTGAATGTCTTGATTCTTCTACAAATAAAAATATCCCAAATACTTATATCACCATTCAAGTACAAGACCAACATCCATCTTTTATTGTTGAATAATCTTTTAGCGATGATACTCTTTGGTGTTAATTGATAGGTCTTGACTGGATTTTTGTTAAAGGGGACCAATACGATTTGTTCAGGCGATACTGGATTTAATAAAATCTCTATTGGGGTAGTATCTATGATCTTATTATTATTGGTAATATCAACAGCATTTTCGTTTTTATGGATATTAACAAATTCCATCGAAGGGCCACCACTAACACTGAGAAACATGGACATGTATTCAGACCCATCATCCTCTGAGTCTACTTGAGTAGCAGGTGTTTGGCCCCCGATGGATGGTGATTGAGGATTGGATAAAGTGGATTGGATATCCATGTTGGTGTTAGTCTCCAATGAAAGATGACTAACAAGATCATATAAATCCGAGTTCAAATCATTGTCATTATTGGCTTCGTTATTTGGGTCATCATTCATTAAGTGACTATCTAGGTCTTGACAAACCCTTAAATATTGATAGTTAGATAATCTTGCAGTATCTGGAATATGGTAACGTTTTAAAGACATATCATCAGACGCAAAAATTGAAATGTCAGTGTCATCCTTTAAGGACTCAAGTCCTAATGACATAATTGGACTATTACATTTGGCTACCACTGTAGATAATCCAAGTTTATCATTTAAAATCGACTCATCACTATCAAAAGAAAGATAAGAGAGATCTGTCTTCAAAATAGTACCAGACTTATCAGCAGAATAAAAAGTCTTGAAGTCATTAGAAGAATTCAAACACCAAACAGGATCATCATGAATATCAAAGTTCTTAAACATTTTAAAATTTCGTAAATCCCATAATTTAATAGTACAATCAGATGAACCAGATAATACAAAATTGTCCGACATTAATAAGCAACGGACGTTGTCTTGATGACCAATTAGTTTCTTAATAAAGGGGAAAGGAGACCTTTTATCAAAGAGATTTATGGTACTATTGGGGCCTCCACAACCTATTAAATGGGAGTTATTATTGGCTAAGGAGTAAATTGAATTCGTTATAGAAGAATCTAACTCATTCTCCAAGATCCTTACAGGGGTCAAATTAGCCAAATCCCATAACACAATCTTACCATCTAACCCTCCACTGATTAGATTATTAGAATAGTTACCAAATGCTGATAATTTTTTAACATAATCTGTATGAACATTGGAAAATTTATGAATATTTAATTCAGCATCTTCATGACTGGAGGAATCCAAATTAATTAATTTAAGTGATAAGTCAGAAGAACAAGTCACTAAATCGTTATCATTATTAACCAATTGCAAGTCGTTAATCCAATCAAAATGAAGGTTATAGTTCTCCAGAACCCCAAACTCATTGGATATAGAATTATATGGGATTGGATTAGAAGATATCGAAGTCTCTAGCTTCAAAAGGTCTTCATTAATATCATCAGATTCAGTCTGACCACCATAACCTGAATCTAATTCCATATGGTGGTAAGAATGATCAGTACTCCAAGCCTTAACAATCCCATCACGACCACCAGTGAATAACTGATGACGTTTGGAGGAGAATTGCATGGCATTTATTGGAAGAATATGATTTTCATTGTCGGTGGAGTCTCCAATAACATAGGAGATTCCTTTTCTAACTCTATTCATGGTTATGTGAAAATATCAAATAGGGGTAGGCAGAAAACTCAATTCAAGCCACCACAGAAACCAAACTAGGTGACTTCAAGGATGTAGGTTGAAGCAAAATAGGCAATATCTTAACAAGCAAAAACTCAATCGATGTACAAGGCAATACTTCTGTTGGATTATTACATGAAAGATCTCTGGAGATCTGGGGTGGTAATCCTTGAGTGAAAGAATTCTCACTTCCACCAAGTGCGGCGTGGGGGAGGAAACTTTGGTAGGCGAATCCGGGGCCAACTCCGGTTGAGTGCGAAAGCATGAGCTGAGGTGGGGAGCGGCCGTGCTGCTGGAAGTCGGGCGAGAAACGGCGCGCACCGCAGCAATATCTCTCGCCCCATGGCATTCGTTCGTGGGAGATTGGTTTCGGTTACACCTTCTTCTCCATCTATCACCAGCATGTCAGACCTTGAAAGTCAATTAAAGTCATCAATATTCCTAATGGTCTCCAAGATAGTCGAGGCTGAGTTGGCTGACAATTCCATTAGCTCCACTCCCATGTTTATGGCATCACTTGTGGAATTAACTTACAACCAGTTATTGAATGTTGGTGAAGATTTGGAACTATTTGCCAACCACGCTGGCCGTTCGGTGGTGAAGCCAGACGATTTGTATATGATTACACGGAACAACGATGTGTTAACGAGGGTATTGAAAGAGTTTGAGGAGAGGTTGGATTGAGGGAAGTTCTGATCCACGTATTAGTAGCACCCTACTATTCTAAGACGGTAGTACCGTTCCTCACATGTTACAATAGGAGGATGTACCTGCCACAGTTAGCTATTGTACTTTAGGGACCTACACAATCCATAGTATAGCTTACGGCCCACTGCTGCCACCATGTTGTCCCGCGCTGGCCCCGCGCCCGTAGTAGGCTGGACCCGCACCCGTGGCCGGCCCTGGCACCACCCGGTAGCCCCTGGTGCGATTCCGCCTGGCTGCTTTACGCGAGCGCGTCCCTCATCGCGACAAACGCGTTTCGTGCCCATTTAACCCTATTCGGATATCTTATTAAATATATATTATAGACTGATAGTCATCGTCTTTCCTCATTCTTTAAATACTCTTCGGTTCCAATCATAGATTTATTAATTGATATCGATTCAATTCGGTTTTACTTGCATCTCCTTCATTTCTTTCCTTTTCTTATACTTATTTTCCCATTCATTCGTTTGTCTTTTTTGCATCCAATATGGTTTCAGATTTTTCAAGGAAAAGATCCAACTCCAATTCATTCGGAACTAATAAAAGAGCCAAGTCCAACTTCTTATTCGATAGTCCTATCACTCCTGAGAAACAAAAGACCTCAGGGTTTGATATTAAACCAGATGATCCTGCCAAAAAACAGTTATTTGTTGGAGCTAATCCGGTCCCATTGTCACCACCAACCACTCCCAAGAAGCCCAAGTCTTCAGTATATTCACAGATTAAGGCTATATTTCAACGAGGGTATAAAGATAAGTCTGCCAATGATTCTGGCTACTTAGTTGGTAGAGAAGAAGAAGGGCAAGATATAAATGAATTCTTACAGGACAATATCATGACCAAGAAATGTAATAGTTTATATTTGACGGGGCCACCTGGAAGTGGAAAATCTGAACAACTTGACTTATCATTGAACCATAATCTGAAGTTATTTGCTCAGAACAATTGCAGACTTGTAAATATCAATTGTATGACCCTAATGAATCCACAAGATATCTTTAAACAGATATTGATTCAACTAGAACTTTCAGCAACCGGAGATTTATTTGAGGCTCTTAGAAATGGAGTATCATCAACCAAGCATGTGGTTATTGTTTTGGATGAAATTGATTCCTTATTAACTAAAAACCAAGACGTGTTGGTGACGTTATTTAAGTTATCCAATAAAAACTTATCCAAGAGTTTCAATACCAAATGTCTATTAATAGGAATTTCCAATTCTTTGGATTTAACCAATACATTGTTGCCTAAATTGTTTAAATATAACATCAATCCCCAATTGGTCAATTTTAAGCCATACAGTTTTGAAAAGATGAAATCTATTGTTGTTCATAAGCTCCATCAATTCTTAGACCTCAATAAAGAAAACTTACCACCAGAAACAGATAAAGGGATAATCCCCATAATTAACATGTCAGCCATTCTTCTTTGTTGTAAGAAGACTGCTTCTACCACTGGTGACTTGCGAAAATGTTTCGATGTGGTGTACAAAAGTATTGAATTGGTTGAGTTTGAAAATAGACAGTCCAAACTTGATTACAATTTAATTAATGCTCCCAAAGTATCAATTAATCATGTTGCCAAAGTGTGTAATATCAACTATGGTAATTCAATCTTGAGTAAATTAACTTATTTACAACAATTAATGCTTATTCATTTGATGAATCTAGAAAATCAGGAAGACAATGCTTCCACTCCTTTAACTGTAAATAAATTTTATGACTACTGGGTAAGGAACCAGCAACAACCAGGAACCCCAACCGTTAAAAAATCTGAGTTCTTGGAATTATTACCTAATCTAGAGTCATTATCAGTGATTAGATTATCCACTCATAAGAATATTCTGGTGATACATAGTAATGTTAATTACCAGGATTTTAAAAAGTCCATTGAGAATCCAAAATTGAAATCATTATTATAATATATACTGTACTATAGATAATATACATGCATTACGAGCTTTTATTAATGAACCAAGTGTTGACATAGCATCAGACCTAGCATCAGACCAAAAATACAGCCATGACTAGAGACTTCATAGTGCTTCCTCTCGACCCAAAACCCCCAATAAGGAATGCCTTGTTTCCCCAGGCTCCACCAGATTCCTAAAAGTCCTTCTTCTCTAACGGATTGTACCTCAAAAACTTTTCAATCAAGTCAACATGAGTTAAAACCATTCTTCTACAACAGTATCTCTTCAATTTTAACTGGTCCAAGGCATCACCTTCACTGATAGAATCATCTTGTAATAATTCCAAGTAACTTTCCCACTTGTCTCCTACAACCTTACCACATGAAAAACAACGTATAGGGATAATCATCTCGGGTGTGTAATGGGGTTTCTCCTGCTACGGTTACCTTCAAGATGTTTTCTGGTAATCAATTTAGTGCGAAAATTTTGATGAAAAAAATCCTTTTTGGTTTGGGACACGAGCTGCTCATCGCAAATTTCACTACTAGTTACCGTACAACCACTGGAATAACATCCTTCAATACCCTACACCTTGTATACTAGGAGATGGATTGGTTAGTTTCTATGAATGGAGGAGGCCTGGTGATGAAGTTGGGGGCCTCCAGAGCTGTCAGTGGTGTTTATTCAGAAGATGGCCGGTACTTTATTGCCATGTTTTCCCATCAAATTCGGGTGTATTATCTAAGTACCAGGCAATGTATTCGGACTGTAGATGGTGACTTTGGTGATGCTATTGATGTTAAATTGGACTTAGTAGACCCCACGGTAGTGGTAGTAGTAAAACCCTCAGGGATTTTGAAAGTTAACTGGAAAGAGAAGACAATTTTCAGTGATGAATGGCAGGTGGATGCTTCGATAGAAACTGTCTTGAAACACTTACCAGAAGGGTTGATAATTCTCTGCAGTGGGAAGAAATCTGATTCAGATGCTGGTAATGTATCTGTAATGTTTAAGCCTTATGAAGGATCATTGCAAGCGATTTATGAAGCTTCCAAAGTTAAACTTTATGCCATGTCTAATAACGACCAACACTTGGCTATGTTAAACTATAATCAAGAAATCATCACTATCGATTTGCTGCCGGTGTACGGGGCAATTTCCGGAGGTCAGGAGATGCCTGAAGTAGCCATCAATGTTGTAAACTATAACTATAAGTCCCCTATAGTTAGTATGGCTATTAATGATTCTTGTGATGTCATTGCCTTGGGATCAAGTTCTGGTCCTATTCAGGTGATATTTAATGATTCTAACGATAATGAGAAAGTTTTGAAATGGCATATAGGTCCCGTCAAAGCTTTGTGCTTTTCTGATAACTATTTGGTATCTGGAGGAGACGAAAAAGTGTTAGTCATCTGGCAAATTGATAATGATCAACATCAGTTCTTACCAAGGTTAAATGGAAAGATTGAAAAGATTTCAGTAGATGAAAATAAACAAGACCATTATAATATCTTGTTGAACATGAATGATATCAATCAATATGGTCTTTTAATTGTATCCAAGATTGACTTGGTGTCTAGATTATCCATTAATTCCATTAGACCCAATTTGCCAAAGAAAGTATCCATCAAAAATTCATATTCATTACTAGAAATCAACCCCAAATCAAATCATTTATACTTTCCTCAGGACTCTTTGGTCCAAGTTTTTGACCCTGTTAAATTGGAACAAATTACTCAACAGAACTTATCCCCTAGTTTATCAATGGGGAAAGTGAAATCCGAATTGAAATTGATGGATCCTACCATATCTCATATTAAGTTTTCTGATGATGGTGAATGGATGTGTACTTTTGATCATGTTTACAATAATGACATAAATAATTTACTGGGTGATTCTAAATCATATGCTTTAAAGTTTTGGAAATTAAATGCTGACCTCAAAGATGCCAATGGGTTAGGTAATTGGGTGTTGGTCACAAAGATTGTTAACCCTCATTTGAATAACTCAGTGGTATCAATGGTCTCATTTAATGGTGGGTTTTTAACCGTTGATACTAGATGTAATTTGCGGTACTGGAAATATAAGAATAAATCCTGGTCCGTTATAAAAACCTTGGATTTGAGTTTGCCTGAAACAAACTTTATCAATTTAACCTATAGTGAAGACAATTCCGTTATTATTCTCAGTTATAATAATGTTATCAAGCTAATTAACCATAATTTCCAAGTGGTGAACTCGATGACTCTTTGTGATGGAAATATTTTGGCTCTTAATATAATCAATACTGACTTGATCATACTAAGTGTAAACAAATTACTTTCTTTTGATTTAATATCTTTCACTCCTAATAAATTGGTAGCTGCAGTTGATTTCCCTAATAATAATCATAATGAATTCAGATCCCTAACTTGTGTATCTAATTCATTGGTAGCATTGGTATTGAACAAGCCAGTTAACCAATCCAAGGTCTTGGTTTTCAACACCAAGGATTTGACTCCTGTATTTGTTCAATATCACGATTGTTACATCAATTGTGTCAAGCCATATAATAACGGATTTTTGATTGTGGATAATCACTTAAGAATTGGCCATGTTAATAATACCCAACATGAGTCACTCGACAGCATCACTAACCTTAACGGATCCGCAGGTATCAAGAACAATACCGTCACTACAACTCTTGATAATGGTAGCATGAACGAAGAATTGGAAAACGTTTCGTTCAAACAATTGGATATGAATTCATTCAACAACATATTCGAGACCGACAACTTGGAGAATTTATTCGACAATATTATCAAGATTGTCAAATAATCACACATATATTCTACATACATTTATACATTGTATATATTAAAAATTAATGATTGTATCATAGCTGTAGCATAATTGTTACCTATTTACAGTATTTCCCCAAATTGATAAACATTCGTCCCTATTGATTCATTCTCTTGATGGCCAAAATAGATTCAATCTTGTTTAATGCCAAAGATAACAAATCTTTACGTTTTTGTAAGTTAATATGATACTCAATTTTTGGATCTTCTTTGGCCAACTGTTCTAAATCATCTAAAGTCAATTTATTGAAGAAATTCAAATCTAACTCACGGGGAAAGTTATAGTAAAAGTCATTCAATAATTCGACGTTCAAAAACAAGATGGATGTAGAAGTCAACTTTTCATTGATCAAATCTAAATAAATCTCTGGACAATTGACCTTGTTACTTTTGTTCTTACACTTGTTACTTGATTTCAAGAATTGGTATCTCATTTTCAATAAAGATAATCGATCTTGTAAAAAACACCCCAACCTTCCTTTCTCGATTAAATTGTAGGAGAAGCCTAAAGTTTCATTAGAATTTAAATCAACATCATTATTATTCAATGACTTTAGGTATTTGATGACTTGGGATAACTTTCTTCCACCTATATGAGTCTTTAAACTATTAAACATTTCGTCACAATTTTTGATTTCTTCCTTTAATAATTTAATGGAATTGTCTCTGGAGTTTAACCATTCCCGATCTTCAATTTCAATTTCGTATTTAAAAGGTTTGATACAATTTTCCACTTGATCTGCAGTAGAATAGTATTTACTTCCCAAAACTTGATTGGCTACTTCTTTTATTTGTTTTAATGTTTGAGGGTGGTTTTTCAATTGTGTATTATTAACCAAGTTTTCTACCTCCTGAAGAAGCACATTTGTGACTAAATTGGTGGAAAGTCTACCAACTCCCAACTTTGTCAAATCTCCGCTGATCAAATCTAATTTCCTTTCCCAAAATCCTGTTGCTTTATCCGGACCAGATGATCCTAGCCTTTTATTACTTAAATCTATGGATTGTAGTTCTTTTAGTTGATCTTTATCTAATGACCAGTAGTCCTTGGCCAATAAGTTCAACACTTTTTGATCCAATTCATTTCTGACTAACGACTTCAATTCTTTTTTAGAAAAGTTTTGACTCAATTCTTTAATGGAAAGTTTTAAAATATCCAAGTTATTGGCCAAGTACATCTGAGGGGTTAATGGTAAATCATTGAATTCTACTTTAAATTTATAGTTAGTTTCTTCGAATTCTTTCTGAATGGCCATATGAGTAGGTCTTAAATTATCAGTCATGGATTTTTCTAAGATTTTGATTAATTTCCGTTTCAAGTTTTTGGTACTTACAATACAATTGAGAAAATCACTTTTATGAGTTTGGAAATACTGAGTTTCAAATGCTTGTTGAGATAAGTAAGATTGGTAACTGGATAATGAATTTTTCTTAAACAAGGATGATTGGTTAGCATTAGGAGCTTTGGTAATTACCCCAACATATCCTAATCTTAAAGGATACTTTTTATTATTTAAAATAGCATTAGCAATGGTTGGTTCAACCAAATCCAATTTTGTTATTACACCCAAAGTCCTTTCACCTCTTGGATCGACTAATCTAGCAGCTCTTAAGGCAGAAGAATTAGCCAAATCAACATTAGCAGCACTTATAGCTAATATAACATTAGGAGCTTCTAAATATTTAAGACACAAATTACGGATCTTTTGTTTCAATTCCAAAGGTTGATCAGCAGATTCTACTTGGATATAACCCGGCAAATCTACCAAAGATAAATCAGGGATTTTAGGTGATCTAATAGTTAAATTTATAGGATCATTAGAAATAAATTCCGTATTTGGGACTTGCAAATTTAAATCAACTAAAATTTTTTGGGCCTGTTTAAAGTCCAGAAACTTCAATCTCAAGTCAGGAAATTCAATTACACTCTCTTGTTCAGATAAGTGAGGAGAATTAACTAGAGTTAATTCAATAGGTCTTTTAGTTACCATGTTATCACCTTTAGGTAAAAATTCATGGCCCACAATACTTTCCAATACCGAAGACTTACCACTGGATTGAGATCCTATAACAATAATAGATGGTAATTTTAAGGTGTTAGAATCATCTATACTTGATACCAAGTTTCTAATTTCAATCATTTGCTTGGTTAAATTCAACATCTGATCATTGGTATCATCTTCCTGGTCATCATCAAGTTCAAATTCCTCAAGTTCTCCTTCATCGTCCTGTGGATCATCTGACGAAACTGCTACAGCAGCAGCCGTGGCCCCCACTGCTGTGGTGGTATCTCCTCCTCCATCACCACCACCACCTCCTCCTTCTCCTCCTTCTCCGCCACTACCAGGATTCGCCTGCTCTTCCTTCGAAAGCCCCTTTAAATAATCAGAAGATCTGGTCAACCAGTCATTGGTAAAGTCTTTAATGTTTCCAAAAGTATCCTGAGTATAACTAGACATCTGGTCCACCTTATAGGCCACATAAGAACCACCAGCAGCCATGGTCCCACCAATATATCCGGGTATTCTCACTAGCTTCAAAAACGGCTTAGTAAAGTTGATATTTCTAGTGAACATCACGCCATACGGACTGGCAAAGTGATTGGTTTTAATTTGATTACTACTGGTTTTCCCTAGAACTCCAGGGTTATAACTGAGTCCCACGCCTAGTCCGACTCTGTGATGAACCATTCGTGCCAATGGCACCTTCGTGGTTCGTTTAAGCATCTTGATTAGAGACGTAATAGGAACGGCAAAGAAAAAAAAATGGCAGCACCAGATTAGTTACAAAGTATTAGATCATTAAAAGCCAGATATAAACAGTGCGGAAAGAAAGTGGGAAGACGAAAAAAATTAAACGTTGCCCCCTGCCAGAATTGAACTAGCGACCTTTGCATTACAAGTGCAACGCTCTACCACTAAGCTAAGGAGGCTAACCTTGCTGGAGTTATTGTTCGTGGACCGGCTAAAAGGGTGGTGAAGCGTGGGTAAAAAAAATAATATCTGGTATTTCTACGGCAGGAACAAACATGGTTGTAAAAGAAGTGTTTAGGGAAAAAGAAGAAGAGGAGGGCTTCTTGGGCCCTTAGTTAGGGCTTCATAGAATGAACATAGCTTCCGTTAAATCACTGTGTTTCGCAATACCCTTTACTGATCTTCGCAGCATCTACCACTACGTTTATCTCTATGACTCAAAACATTATATTGACTAGTCTGTTCAGAACAATCGATGTCAAAGTCCATGTAAGGCTCGGCTTGTGTAAAGACCATTTGATTGTACCGGTACCAAGGGGTAGTCTCTGGCAGTAATAAACCCATAAACTATGACTCCACACAAATGAATTTTAATCCAGAACCCTCCACAGAGCTCATGGTTAATTCAGATGGAAAGCTTAACTTGCAGCAATGACTCATATGAGCTAGGTGAATGTGAATGTGAATGTGTGATTGTGTGAATGCGGACAGTATGAATGAGACCACTGGAAGTGGGCTAAAAAGCTTTATGGTTGCTCCAGAGTCCCGGGCAAGGTTGCTAATAAAATATGGGGGAGGCATGAGCATGTATACGATGTATAAAATGCAATCAAAGTATAAAATGTATAAAGTATAAATGTATAGATAATATAGAGCAAGACAATATGGATAAAGACTAAATTTTGCAACCATCATTTTAGCACCGAGGGTCAATTAAGGCCGATGTGAGTCGTTAAAACGCAATTTTTAGACAATCAACTGAGAACAATAGCTATTGCTAAATACAGCAACTGATGTACCCTGCTACCATTCCATCATTCAGGTACCAAGGAGTCAGTCAACCCAACGACCACAATGGTAACAAAGAAACCCCTTCCGTGTATTTTCCCGGGCCTTATCTGTGCTATGACAGGTCCTGGGCCCCCTAATTGACCCTCTAATGCTGCTACTTGACCTGCTAATTGGTGACTTAATGGGCCCACTCTGATGGTTTGTTGGTCCAAAGCACAGTGAATGATCAGCGGATTCCCACCAACTCTGCAGTAATTTCACAAGGATGAAATTTCTCTGAACCTTGTAGAACCCTTTCTCGGATTGCTCTAAGCACAGTCTAAAACCACAAAAAAAAGAAATTGATGATATTTTTAGCGTCGGATAATAGGAAAAAGGAATAATCAGAAGACTTTACTAGCAAGTATATAAAGACCCTTTATCGCAAAATAATAAAAACCTTTGATTTTGGTGGGAATAAATAATGATACTAATATCTAGACTTAAGTGTAAAATGCATGTTAGAAATAAACACACCAGTACATCACTACCCAGCTACCAGGAGGTGATAGAGTTTATTGATCAAGAGAATAATCACGGGAAGTCCCTGCTTAAAGACTATGATATACTACCTGAATTCAAGGCCATTATAGATAGAGAAGGTACGGATAAGCAGGGTGCTAATCAGTCCACCAAGCAGGCTGCTAATCACCCCAAGCAGGCTGCTAATCACACCAAGCACACAACCTTAAAACACTCCTCAGATGAGTGCACGGAGATCACCCAGGAGATCAGTGACAGTGATGACGAAGACGCCAAGCTCAGCGTCTCTGTTCCTTCTGCTCCTGCTCCTCCAACATCCAAACCCCGGTTTAGGTCAGACATCAGTCGTACTCCTCAAACAAGACCCCGGTTTACGACATCCTCAAACCCCCTCCCCATCAGGACAGGTTCCTCCTCCCATGTAAAGACTTCAGGCTATGCCCGCTCCACTGTCACTAGTACAGGTACTAGTGTAATCGGCCGCAGCCAGTACAAGCAGCTCCACCTCAACAAGCAAATGGTGTCACTGCATGCTTACTACTTCAGACTATTGAAGGTTATAATATTTGTTAATTTTATTTATTTGGTAACTAGTACCATTAATTCTATATAGACTATAGACACGCTAAGTGTATACATACTTGAATGTATAGACTCCTATTTGGAATCTATTTCTTAGGGGCACGTCACCTGACCTGTTTGCCCATCAGGAAATGACATAACCATGACTAATGCGATTCTTGTCGTAGTTGATGCAACAGGAACATGGTCTAGAACATGGCCCTATTGTTGTGGTTGACAATGTGGGTATAGGGGAAGATATGGGAACAGTGGATATGAAGGCTGATATGAAAGCCCCCACTAGCCCTCCCAAGGTGACCTAAGCCGACCTATGCTGACGGGTCCAGGGCCACTGGGGCCCCGCTGATCCAATGTGGCCCGCCCTAGGGCCCGTCCCAGGGCCCTCTGGGCCCACGCTAGATCTACGGCTGGCTCCCAGGCGGCTCGGATTCCGTGTCGATTCCGCGCCAGCCATACCCGAGCGGGCCTCAGCTGCAAAAATAACCTTCCGCTTACTACATAATTTGTAATGAGAATAAATAATAGAATAAATAATATCTATTGCGTATATACAATATCACTTACGTATATACCTATTTCGTAACGTCATAAAAGCTCGTAATTCATTAATCAGTGTCTCACTTTACCCATCAGAACACTTCAGCCATTGAATGAATGGCATCATGTCGGTGATGATGAGATGCAGTATACTGGGACGGAAGTTGTTGTTTCTGCCATTGAGGTTGTTTGAATAAAGTTGCCCCCTGCCATTTCTCTACAGGATATCCTGTGATCATTTGCTGTTCGTGTTGTTCGTGTTCATTGTCACTTTCATCTGTAGAGGATGAGGACTTACTCAACCCTGGCATTTCCGGTTCTTCCTCTATGGTGGATAATTTGAAACTGGGCAACTCTTCTTCTTCTTCCTCTTCTTCTTCCTCTTCCTCTTCCGAACTGTAGTAGTAGTCATCAGAATCATACTCTTCCTGTTCATCTTCTACTTCGTATTCATCATCAAATTCAGAATCTGATTCAGAATCGGAGTCGGTGTCGAAATCTGAATCCGAATCATCATTTACTTCATATTCTTTAACATTAGTAATAGGGCTACTGGTACTAAGGTTACTAGGTTTATTTTGTTTCTTTGGTATTTCGAACTTAACGTTGTTTAATTTCTCTACACGTTTATTGTTCTCATATGATATATGGTCCATTAAATTGTCCAACATGTTGGCTTGAACCACCAAGTTTCTTAATGATGCTTTTGGATTACTAGCATCATTGGTTAATTTACTTCTTACTTTTGAAGCCAATACATAAGATTGGGCTAATGACATCTTGTTTATTAATTAAATGGTTTATTTAATATTCGGATATTTGGGGATTCCCACTCTTATATATATTTTTTCACCACCTGAGACATGTCTTAACGGTGTCGGCTGTAAAAACGGCAACCTCTGCTGATGACAAACAAAGTAAACTTAAATCTATGCACAACGGGTTCTGTGCAGGATATTCTTATTAATAATTAAAATCGGGCGCTTACTCATCGGATTATTCAGCCGGAAGTATTCGATGGGGGTCAAGCTGCTGTGACTAATATTATGCTATGGTTCCTAAAGGGTATAGATCTTGAATTGAGACCTTTAGAATCCAGTGGTGTATGGTTTGTGCTTTATCAGTGAACTCCTGGTATAGTTTCGGGTTGGGCTTCGGAGCCGGAAAGCAAGTAGCCTACGGTTATTCCTGACTATAACGGTTCCGCGTCACTTCCGTCTTTAAAGTCCCGGTTATCCTCCTGGGTTTTGTACAGGCACGGGCCCACGGCCGCTGGAGTATCTCCGGTTTGAGACAATAACTACCACCACCAAAAGCAAGACACGGCTATGGATATTAAACGGTTACGGTCGGTTTGTCCTTTGATGGAAGGCTAGTGCAGTGGCTGTTGTTGGGATTAAAGTGGCTAGAGGTTTCTGCTTTACGCTAGAATGATTTCCTTGCTTTTGCTGTAAGTAACTCCCGGCTTTTTCACCGGCTTTCCACCGGCTTTTTGGCTCGGTGGTTCAGCCTTGTCGGATGTTCTTTGGAAGCTGAGTGTCCTGCTTCCGTGCCCTAAAGCTTCCTCTCCTGACAATCGTTGGTATCTTAATCTCCGGCCCCGTCTCGGTCCAAGGGTTTAGCCCCAGAACCGATGCGGTCCTGTTAAACTCTTGCCCAATATGGCCAAACACCGAGCATAAGAGCCGAGCAACGGTCCAGTCGTATTTCCGGTCGCAGCTAACGGGTGTTACTTACTTGAGCAACCCTGATTACAACCCGGCTCATCATATGGCCCTAATGGGTAGAGTCGTATTATTGTCTAATATGATTTGGCAAG
This sequence comes from Yamadazyma oceani, assembly GCA_030569555.1. Taxonomy (NCBI): domain Eukaryota; kingdom Fungi; phylum Ascomycota; class Pichiomycetes; order Serinales; family Debaryomycetaceae; genus Yamadazyma; species Yamadazyma oceani. The sequence continues at coordinate 158,291 of JAJMLF010000004.1, read as the reverse complement.
CACTTGTGTTTGTTTCGGCCAGATCTAGGGTCGGGTTGGGAAGGGTTGAGATGAGTTTCGGTCTAGTGGTTGCTCTCCTCCAACTCGTAATAATAATCACGGCTACAAACACCTCTACCCCCGGTTGTAAGCACAGGTTTCCTATTTGGTTACGTTTAAGGTTCTACTCCAGAAATAACCTTTGTCAATGAGATGTTTTATAGTGAAGATCGGCTATAAAACATGTTATCTTTGGTCTATCATCAGCTGACTGCTTACAAATCAGTTGATTGCTGCTAGTAGTAAGAGCAGTATGCCATTGTCTTCTGTATAACTGAAGCAACCAGTGAGCTTACACCGGAACTTGGGTGTTTTTAGACATCAACCGATGATGTTGCTGAAGTTGGTGGAGTGGTTACGTAATTGCTGCACCAAGGACGTTATCTGTCAAAGGGATTGCTGTAAGAAGGTGAGAGCAGGGCACTAAGGCTGAAGGGCCTGTGACACGGACTGACAAGGATTGACATGGGCTGTGACACTGATGGACTGATATTGTAACACTGGCACTTATGTTATACACACTGCGGTGCTATGACATGATGCTATGTGGTGCTATGTGGTGCTATGTGATGCTATGTGGTGCTATGTGGTGCTATGTGATGCTATGGTGCTATGTAATGCTAAGACACCTGATACACCAGCAGACTACGACATTGCTGGATTTGCAGCTCAACACCGGTGACAAATGTCCCTTCCCCACTGTCGATGCATCTTCATCTGCAGTGTCGCTCAGCTAACCGTTCACACTTGCTTCCTGTCAATCGTTGCACCCCACAATTCGTCAATAATTCCTGATCGTTTCTTAATATATATTAATTATACAAGATTAATTAGTATGGATTTAATTGGATCTCTAATCGAATAATCCCATTCCCATATCATCATCGGATTCTTCAGCTGGAGCTTCTTCTTTCTTTTCTTCAGCAGCTGGGGCAGATCCTTCAGCAGCAGCAGCTGGAGCAGCAGCTGGAGCAGCAGCAGCCATGGAGAACAATAATTCTTTCAAGTCTTTACCTTCTAAAGCTTTAGCGTAGACATCAGCCCACACGGTTTCAACTTGAGCGTTGGCAGCTTTGGTGATGGCTTGTAAGTTATCGGAGGTAACTTCTAATCCAGCGTCAGCTAAGATTAAGGCAGCGTATGATACTGAGGCTTCAGTTGACATGTTTTACTGTTTGTGTGTTGTAGTAATAGAAATGGAAAATTTTTAAGATTGGTGGTTTTTTCATGAGCGCTCGCGACAAACCTGGTTTGTGGTCACGTGATGTGATGTGGTACTTCTGTGACTGCGTTTTTGCAACCTATACCACCTCCTTAAGTATGGGGTCCCCACCCCCTGGTACAGGGCCGTGGTCATTTAAATATATAGTCTACTGTCTGGTTTCTACCTACTACCGATCTTTTCCGCTTCCTGGTCTGTTTCTTTCATTACTATATACAACATAAACTAGACCTATAATTCCCTAAAAGAAATTAGTCAACTCGTTTAACCAATTTCTGTACTCATTTTCTTCCTTCATCTCTGAATAACTGATAATAAAGTCAGCTAACTCATTGTCAATACCTTTGGATTCTAAATACCCTTCGAATCCGGTTTGAATAGATTCATCCAATTCACTGAATCTTGGTCCCTGATAGTTGAATTTGTGTAAGAATTCTCCTTTGTTGACTTGTTCAGTGATGAATTGTTCTACATTGGCCTTATAGTTGATAAAATCAACCATAAAAGATGATTCACTCGATTGTAAAAATAAGTTCATGAATAATCCTTCATTATTTGGCTTGGAAATTAATACCTTGACCGAACATAAAAGTGAATCCATATTGTTAATGCTTTCATCAAAATCAATTTCATCTTCTTCTCCTTCTTCTCCTTGAAATTCTTCAATTGGCATATCGGTAACTTCATCAATGTCAAAGAATACTTGTAAAGTTTCTCCATTGTCCAAATTCTTCTTTAATTCAACATTGGATTGTCCTTCCTGGGTGATGACCTCAAAGTTGTTGTTGGTAATATAATCTTTATAGATATTATTTAATTCATTAGGAATTTCTTTAATGGTTTCACTCTCTTGTTTCAAGATCTGTTTCAATTGTTTGTTAGCAGATGAGTACAATCTGGCGGTTTGTAACCCAATAGTGGGTCTGATGGCTAATTTGGTATTGACAGATGGTCTTACCAAATTGTTTCTGATTGGTTGAAAGGCTTTAGTGGCTAATCTGACGTTCTTAAACATGGTTTTACTGGAGTAATTGTGGTGGGAACAGTAAGGATAAATTGGTTTGCGAAAAATTCTTGCGGCATCGGGTCGTGTGTGTCCTGGTTTTAGCAACCACTTATTGCTGCAACTTGTTCTACTGTTTCGGTACTGGTACTTTTTATATTTATATGATACAAACTGGGGCACGAATGCCTAAAATTATTCATTAAAAAATGGTAATCATGATGGTAGTTAATTAAAATTAAACTCATCCTCTTCATTGATTCAAAAATTCTTGAACAAATGTTGAAGATTTTTTATAACGTCTCTCTTGGTATTTTTCAAATATAGCTTTATGATGTGAATCAGGTTTTTCACAAAGTTTAATTAAAACTTCAGCCAAAGGTTTTAATTGGACTTCAGTATAACCAGAATAAAATACATGTAATTCAGTCCAATGGCCCTTATTTAATAATTTCCTAGATAAATAATGAGCCCCAGCAGCTAACCAACTTGGTTGACTAGCAACAAATTTAGAATCCATTATAGTAATTTCCAAAAAATACTTAGCCAAAGTTCTAGTTTCATAATCATAATCATCAGCTTTAGAAGTTCTTCTTAAAAATGACATTGGACCAGGCCAACCCATATCAAACTCTAATACATCAATCATAAATCTTTCTGCTTTTAAAAAATCATCAATAGAATAAGCATTATCTGCCATATATGCAACTTCTTGAATGGTTGGACAATTGATTTCTTCATATTTAGCAGCTATAAATAATGCTACTGCTCCTACTAATTGAAATCTTGATAATGATACTTTCCGTTTACTTAAGAATCGATCAATATAATTAACCGTTAAAAATAAAGTTTCCGGTAATAAATTAAACCTTGAATGAACTTGTACTACCCAATCAATTAATACACTTCTCATTTCCCATTTTAATTCATCTTGTTTGTCCATATAATTAGGATCGGGTATTAATTTATGTTCTAATTCATGCATATAATTGAAAATTTCAGGACTATATTCTGCTACCATAGTAACATCAAAAGTATCTTCATCATTCTCATCTAATGTTTTAGAAGAGTATTTTTTCATAATAAATTGTAATTCATTATAAATGGATTTATTCCATATTGGTTCCATAGGAAAATGCTTATCAATTATGGTTCTGGTTATAGAACTAGAAGAGGCTGCCGTTGAAGTATCCGTGGTTGTTGGTGGTAAATGTTCTTCTGTTTGTGGTTGTGATTGTTCGGGTACTTCTTCATGTTCTGGTGATGCCGGTACCGGATCTTCATCACCAGGTCTATGAGGATCTTGGGAGTGAGTTTTGTATGTACGAGGATCTTTATTTTCTTGATCATAATCATCTTCTTCATATTCTACCTCATCCACCACCTCAACCTTATTATTCTCTTCATCTTCATCTATGTCTTCGAATTCAGAGATATCTATATCATCCAAATCAGGGTCATAATCTTCATCATCTATATTAACATCAATCTCCTGTTCGACTTGAGGGAGATCTGATTTATGAGTATCTGATTTAAAGGCATCAGACACTATATGGGTCTGATCAAATTCAATATCTGAATGAATGGGGATTTGACCCGAGCTAGGATTGGAGACTCTAGTACCTTGAGGTTGAGATTGGGATTTTCTATGGGACGAAGAACCATGATGATCTTTATGTAACTTTGGTTTCTTATCGAACCGTTCAAAGTTTTTGGTGTTTTCAATGGCAGTCAAATCATTTAACACCTTCCGGTGTTTATCGGACCTAAAGGATTTCATATTTAAGTATAACAAATGTAACGAATGTATATAGTTGGAAATGAACTTAAGAGTGTTCTAAAGATCACTCTTTGGTGGCTGTTGGAGCCCGGGAGTTTGGTGCTGGCAGGATCTGATCTAACAGGATCTGAACTGGCAGTCTGTGATGCAATTTAATGGAGACTTTGTTGTCTAAAGAGCTGTGCCTGGGGTGTTCTGGTGCTGACAACACTAACAACAGCAACAGCAATAACAACACTAACAAGAACAACACCAAGTACTAGGATTTAAGCTGGACGTAGCAGTTAGAAAACAAGTAATGTTCTACTCAAAAAAAAAACAGCAGTGTTTTTTAATATATATCAAAACACCACTTGACCTGAAATCCCTTTGCAAATAAACAGTAGTGTTTGTGAAGTAAACAAAATTCAACAAGTCGCGATTTAAACAAAGACAAACAATGAAACTCCTAACCAAATTCCGGGGATTGTCAGAGCGATGGTACGAGGTGAGTAGAGGGCTTGAGGACTTTGGGGGTCTGAGGACTTTGGCAGTGTTTGTATAGCATGTAAGTACAAGCTCTAGAGTGTTTAGAAGTTTATAGGGACTCTAGAGCTCTGGAGGAGAGTCAGGAGACCTACGGTACTGGGGCTTGAAACACGATTATTGGTGATGGTGGTCGCGGTGGCTCTAAGGAGCCTGTTGAGTTCTCGCGGTGGTGTTGAGTTCTCGCGGTGGTGTTGAGTTCTCGCGGTGGTGTTGAGTTCTCGCGGTGGTGTTGAGTTCTCGCGGTGGTGTTGAGTTCTCGCGGTGGTGTTGAGTTCTCGCGGTGGTGTTGAGTTCTCGCGGTGGTGTTGCTGTGGTGTCGCACCGTCGCCTCATGTGCGGCCCCGCCGCGAGAACTCCCTCTGCCAGTTTGTCGCACCGCTGGTCTCACTGCTCTGTCACAGCACTGCAGTCGTCCAGCCATGAAACTCGTTTCTGCAAACAACAACATCATATCCCTTGAGGGAGACCTCCTAGACCTCCAGACAAGGTGTCGACACTACCACACCGACCTAGATATCATAGCCCTCAAGTTCAAATGCTGTAACACCTATTACCCATGTTATCAGTGCCATGAACACTTTTGTCATGTCAAGGTTGAAAAGTTCAACCTCGCAAAAGATGCTGATGAGTTGGTGGTATTGTGTGGGAGCTGTAAGTTGGAACTAACCTTTGAACAGTATAGCAGGAATGACCCTATCAGCTGTATTGGATGTGCTAAGCCATTCAATGCTGGCTGCAAATATCATTATGATCTATACTTTGAACTAGGACTGTAGTCATGTGACCTTATCGGGGGGCCGGTGCCTGTGGTTCCATGACCAACGTTGCGTCCATGACTGGGTGGTGCTACCGTGTCACGAGGTCTTGCCGGTGGCAGTATTTCCTGACCCGGTCATTGCCCCAGTCCTCAGTCTTATTCCATGGTGCCAGTCTCAACTGCTTGGCCCGACCGTCGTAAGTCTTGGCACCATCCTCCACCACTCCAACTGAGTACACCTTCCTAATGCGGCTAAACCTGTCGGGGCCGTACGGTAGTAGAAGTGTAATTGCAACCAAAATGGTTGCAAGGTTAAGAGCGACCGCCCAAAAATACTGCTATCGTACAGTGGTACGGCAGGAGGCAGTGCTACTGATTGAGATGTTATATAACCCGACCCATAGATCCTAGATATATCCTAGACATATATCCTAGACATATAATCCTGGACAAATCCTAGAAATAATTCTAGTCACCGTATTCTTATATAAACTGACACATTAAACATGGTATTGAAAAACTTAATCATCATATCCGACTTGGAAAGGTCTGATTTTGGAGATAAATTGTCCTCGTTAAAAGCCTCCATTGATCAAAGTGAGATTGAAATATGGAGTAAATTACCATTTCTTAAGAGGTTAATTATTATTACTCATTCTGAATCGGATGCTTCAAAATTGTATGAGCATTTACTTGACAACCAATTCCGTTTTGGGTTGATTGAACAAAAGATTTCTTTGAAGGATAATTATTTAACCCATGGTCATGATCATAATAGCACTCAAGACTTGAAAGTAGAGGAAAAAATTGATTTAAACTACGAAAATAAATTACATAGAAGACCAGATTTGAAAATCAATACCAACGTTCACATTAATAATCAATTACCTAGTCCTGCTATAACCATTGACTCATTTGAATAAGTATCCCGATGTTAGATTAATGCTAACTTAAATCCTATGTAATTGAGGATATTCCTCCAATCATTTTCCATTGTTTCAGAACTGCCTTCTGGATATCTAGCATTATTGCTCATATTTATATCATTGTTTTTCCATATTAATTCGATTGCATTTTGAGTAATTGTCACTGAAGATTGTGGCCAAATTTGTTCTAGTTTTTCAAAGACTTCTAATATTTGTGATCTTAACTCATCATTCCCTCCTATAATCCCCATAATAAATAATGTCCATGTTGGAAATAAGTTTAAATCCTTGGAGTCAAGCATTATATTAACTTGACTTATAGATTCATTAATTAAATCTATTTCGTTTTGACCTTTCATATCAATGTTAAAACTATCTTGGAAATATAACTGTGTAGCATTTAAATATATACTCGAACAATACATGAGTCGAGTATTACTCTGTTGTAATTGCTCTGCCAATGTATGTGTATGTTTAATATCTTCAAGATCCTTAAACAATTCTTCTGTTTTGGTAGTAGTTATTTCACAAGGATTATTGTTCAATTCGGTGATTTTGTAAATAATCTTCAATAGTTTGGGACAACATCCAAACATATAATCAATGGTATAGTTATTGAAAACCTGAGGGATTAATTTCATGGGGAAATTCGCTATGAAACTATTGAACTCATGTGTGGTTAAAGTTGTCAATAACAAAATATATCGAATCGTGAAATACCGATAACAAAAGAGTAAAATCTTATCATTGACAATCATGTCATCATCAATGGATTGGAATATTAAGCAACTTTGTTTCAAGTAATTTATCCAATTGTCATTCCCATATTCTCCAATTTCAAGTGAACATAGCATTAGCACACTCACCACAAGCTCGTTCAAATTCTCTTCATTTGGGTTATCCAACAAGTTATACATTAAATTTATGGCTTCATTTTTATAGTTATTGGCCACACTCGAATAAAATCCTTGTTTCTGGGGGACTTTCCGTATCAAATCACTGGCACTTAATGCTATAACTGATTGGAATAAAGAAGGGGATATTATACTATTAGGAATTATTATCGACCGAAATTCATTCAATTGATTATCACTAAACACCTTCTTCTTACTAATAACTTGCACATAATAGTCAAACAACTGATGCTCGGTTTTATTATCACACTTAATCATTCGTTCGAACTTTTCTTCGGTATGGATTGACCGTCTTCGGTAATTCAAGATGTTCAAATCACCATCATCGACAAACCGATTCTGTGCTGAACTCTTCCAGGAATTTTTAAACCTAAGCAATAGGGTTACATCTTTCACACTCATAACTATCATATACTTACTAGGGTTGCCATTGAACAACTTGGTGGCCCCATCATATCTAATCTGATTTGACAGATGCCAATATAACTTCTTGGTATACAGACAACTGAACCCTAGCCTTTTACAGGCTCCACAAATTGGGTGGACTTCGTCACATTTCTTTCTCCGTTGCTTACAGCCCACACATCCACCTCTGCTTCTCCCTTTACCTTGTCTAGTGTTCTTACCCATGCTGAAGACGGACAGTGATCTTAATCAGGATAGTGATCTTAATCAGGATAGTGATCTTAATCAGAATAGTGATCTCTATGGGAGGTGGCTTAAGGTCGCGATGCTGCAAAATTTCAGGCGGGCAACTGTATACGCCGGTAGGCCCTGTCCTGTATGGAGCTAATATAGAGCTAACTTATAAATTAGTTAAAGGTTTGGCGGGGCCCTCCTGGTTATCCTTAACGTTGTCCTTACATATCGAAGTATATTAATGATTTATATATGTTCACTTATCTCATGGAGTTTTTTCTTATCTCATTATCTCAATCTACGGATATAGTGTAATTATCCGTGGAGAGATTGTAGATACAGGCAGAACTAGCAGAGTTGAACTAGTTGTTGACAGAGTACAGTAGAGAGTAATGCAGCCTCCTGCTTCCATTCACTAAATATGTGCTTTGTGTATTCATAAGTGCCCATTTCTATGGTTTCCAGTTGTTCCAAATCGTCCCAAATTGTTCAAGTGTATTATGCGTCCTGAAATGGCTGCAAAATATTCCTGCAAAATATTCTACTGGCTACTGTTCATAGCCTCCTGATATTGCCCATAACTACCACCTGATTTCACTGGTTGTGACTTAACGGTTTTAAGACTTACGCTACTACCCTTGTCTTCGATGGCTTCCAGGGGATCACCATATCCTCCACCTCCTGGAGTGGAGATTTTGATTATATCACCCACATTCAAGTCAATTTCTGCAGTGGGGCCAAGGTATTTCCAATCGATGGCCTTACCATCATCTCTAATTCTTCCTAGTCTGTTTTCACCTCTTCCTCCCTGGCCACCACCTGCCATCCCATATGGTCTGAATACTCTTCTTTGTGTCAATACTGAAGCATGACATGGGGAAGTAAACTGTAACTCTCTGATTAATCCTTCCCCTCCATTCCATTTACCTTTTCCAGCACTTCCTTGCCTTACAGTAAATTGCTTAAGCACAACTGGGTACCTTTGTTCCAAAACTTCAGGATCTGTCATTAAGGTATTTGTCATATTACATTGAGTTCCACTGAACCCATGGAATCCATTTCCGGCTCCTGATCCTCCTCCAATAGTTTCACAGAATCCAAACCCTGAAACCATTTTACCGGTTTCTGGATCTAATCCTCCTTGCCCAAAACAAAGACAGTTCATACATCCATAAGATGCAGCAACGGTTCCAAAAGCTTTCATAATCACATCAGTGATTTTTTGAGATGTAATCCCATTTCCTCCCGATACGGCTGCTGTCATGCTAGGATTCAACACGGTTCCTTCCGGAATCATTACCTTGACTGGACTCAAAACCCCTTCATTCAATGGCAAGTCACCTTCAGTAATATGACATCTTAAACAATAGGTAATACAAGCATGGGTAATTGAAGATGGGGCATTAAAACAGTTAAAAGTCTCTTCAGCAGTTCCGGTAAAATCGAACTTTGCAGACCCATCCTTTTCATCAATGGTTATTTTCAATTTAATTCTAGCACCATCATCCATGAAATCTTCTGACTCCAAAACATTAGTCTTGTACGCCTTCACCAACTTCTTGAAAAATTCCCTGACGGCCAATTCAGATGTATCTTTAATCCCTTGCATATAGAATAAAACCATTTTCACTCCATATTCCTTAAATACATCCATCAACAAATTTATTCCCTTCTGGTTGGCTGCAATAGCTGCTTTGATATCGGAAATGTTATCACTAACCTTTCTGGTGGGTGAACTTCCTGGGACCTTTTTCAAGTCATCGATGAAATATTTCTGGATCCCTTCGTAGTCAAATTTTCCGTTTTCCACCACTTTCCATGCCATGAACTGAGCACCTTCTTGATCCAAAGAGTTGGCAGAACTATCCATAGATCCTGGCTTCGTTCCACCAATTTCAGCATGATGGGCCCTACTTCCAACGAAACCTACCAACTCATTATCGTCTGAATAAACTGGGGAAATGATTGTGATATCTGGTAAGTGGGTCCCCATGGCTTTAGGATGGTTAGTGGCTAAAATATCTCCTGGTTTCAAATCGTCACCCCAATGCTGGATTTGATATTTAATAGCAAAAGACATGGCCAGTAAATGAACTGGAACTGCTGGAGCATTTGCTACTAAATTTCCACCTTTATCAAATAGAGCACATGAAAAGTCCATTCTCTCTTTGATGTTAGCACTAACAGATATCTTCTGTAAGGTAGTACACATAGATTCAGCAATAGACATAAACCTGTGGGAAAATATAGACAATTGTACCGGATCAATAACTTGTTCAAGCTCTTTTGACCTGCTGTCTCCTTCTTCCTCATCAAGGTCAATAATAACATGCTTTGGTAAAACAGTCAAGTGGGATCTAGGTTCTACTAATATTGTCTGAGTTTCATCTAAGATTAAACTAGGTCCTTCTACAACAGATCCAATGGGAAGGTCTTTAAGTAAATATACTTTACTTTCTTTGGATCCATCTTGAAAATAAACTGAAGTGGTAGATTTCTCTAATCCCTCAGGTACCGGAACCTTTTTGACATTCAACAAGTCATGATAAAATGATCTTTCCTTAACCTTATTGTTAGATCCACTTCCCCTAACTCTGATATCATTGATTATAACTGGTTTTTCAAAATCATTGAATGAGAATTCTCTTTGATGGTTCTCATAGAATGACTTTAAGAAATCTTGTTGTTCCGACTGTAGGATCATTAATTTAGAATCAGATCCTTTATAACTCATATTGAAAAAGACCTCGTAGTTAATATCCTTAAACACCCCTTGGTCATTCAACTCATCAGTCACCTTTTGTTTCAACACATCACACTTAGTCAATAAACTAGCTTCATTTTCTTTGGTGTAAACCGTTAATTCAGGAACCTGATATTCTTGAACAACATCAGCTAATGCCATACCGTAAGCAGACAATATGGAAGAATACTTATGAATCACTACTCTATGCATCTTAAGGTCCCTTGCGATAGAAACAGCATGTTGACCACCGGCCCCTCCAAAAGAAGCCAAGTTATGTTTAGTAATATCTAATCCTTTATTTTCTGTTAACTGTCTAATAGGTTTAGCCATGGTGACGTTGGCTACATTCAAAAATCCTAAAGCAACATCAAATGCTGTTTTAGGAGCAGCCATATGATTGTCCTTATTGATTATCTCTGCCAATTCTGTAAATCTCTGTATGACAGTTCCTTTATCTAGTGGTTCATTTTCATTTGGACCAAAAATCTTAGGAAAATACTCTGGTAAAATTCTTCCACACATTAAATTTGCATCAGTAATAGTCAAATTCGGACCGTTTTTCCTATAACAAACAGGGCCAGGATGAGCTGAAGCCGATTCAGGGCCCACCAAGTAAAGACCATTGTTGTAGGATAATACTGAACTACCACCAGCAGCTACAGTATTAATATCTAACTGAGGAGCTGCTAGCTTGATACCAGCAGTCATTGTCTCAAATACATGTTCGTAAGTTAAACCAGAATATCTACTAACATCAGTTGAAGTTCCACCCATATCAAACCCAATAGTTGGAGTTCCATCATCCTTATCATAACAAGTTCTGGCTTGACCTACAACCCCACCAGCAGGTCCTGATAATAACAGTTTCAACCCTGTGAATTTACGATAGTCACATAAACCTCCATCACTCATCATAAATTCAACTTTAGTGTATTTTTCAAAGTCTTTATCAAATCCTTTGATCAAACTCTTGGTGTATTCTTGGACGATGGGGGTCAAATAAGCATCTACGCAAGTTGATTGACCCCTGTTAACTGCTTTAATCATTGGCAATACTTGATGTGATAAGGTGACATTACCAAATCCAATTTCTTTAGCAATCTTTCCAATCATCTTCTCGTGCTCTTGATAATTGTACCCGTGAATTAATACCACTGCCAACGATTCAATCCCCTTTTCCTTAAGTTGTAACAATTGTTGCTTTGTTTTAGCCACATTCAATGGCTTCAAAATTTGAACAACCTCTTTGGTGTTTCCCGATACATATTTATCATTGTCAACCAAGTTCTGGGCATCATAGCCAGTAGCATCTTCTGTGTAAGCAGGTAAAGTCACCCTTTCTTCCACTTCAACAACCTCTTTATATAAAGCACTTGGCTTGACTATATGTAATGCAAATAAGTCAGGTCTGGCCTGGTTTCCAATATGTAAGATATCTTTAAACCCTTCGGTGGTAATTAAAGCAGTTGGAACACCTTTTCTTTCTAATAACGCATTGGTTGCAACAGTAGTACCTAATTTGATACTCTCAATCGATGAGGTATCTAAAGGTGCGGACCTTGGGATTTTTACCTTATGAACGTACTCCAAAGCTCTTCTGATACCCTCAATATTAGCATCTTCATAATTATTAGGATCAACCGATAATAATTTGAATAAGTAGTCTTCTTGTCCTGGAATTATCACCAATACATCGGTGAAGGTTCCACCTCTATCAATGGCGATTTTGACTCTTTCTTCAACTGTCATGCTTGGCAGTTTGGTTATTAGTTGATGTGTAGGTTCGTGGATATATATATATTTCTGAACATTTAGATCGGGGTGTGTCTAGCTGGTTTGATTCGTATAGGGTTTCCTTATCCACTGATTTTCCACAAGCGGTAATCAATTCCGCGGTTCTGGCGTATACAATTGCTGCAAAAAAATAGTATGAAGCGCATAGAGTTACAGATCTTATTGTACAAAGGTTGTAACTTTTAGAGAAGCGGAGGTAAATTCCTTAGGGACCTCATGGCGATTAGACTTGTAATGGGGACTGATAGGGGTATTTATTTTTTGATAAGAGTTGCAGATAAGCGGGAGAGTTGCAGATAAGTATATAAGTGGGAGAATTGCAGATAAGTGTGAAAGTTGCATATAAGTGTGAGTGTTGCAGATAAAGATAAGAGTAGTACCAAAGCGCTATAGGTTCTAAATGGCACCCTGTACTATCTTATAGCTATCTCTTATGTGGCTCCTGCAGTTATTACTCCTTGTCTACCCCGCGTTCTACAGTATTCGTCTCTAACTACTTTTATTCCTATAACACGATCTATAACTTCATAGTCCGTTCACTGAGCCAATCGACTTGCTTAATATCTAAGTCATCATTTGTTACTCTCCAAGAACAATTTTTGGGATCAAATGCTTCCTTATCCTCTTTCCACTTCCACAACTCTGATAAATTATCATCGAGTGAGTTCTCCAATTTTTGGACAATGTACTTTCCGATGTTAGGCAATAACTTAAACCCATGTCCACTATCACCAGTAGCAACATATAACTTTTGATACCCCGGTACCCCATCAATGAGGAAATGGGAGTCAGAAGTATCTGCTATCCAACAAGCTCTGTTCCCAAAGAGAGTATGGTAAGCCAACTCTGGAACATATTTTGCGAGTAGCTTTTTCACTTCCATTTCTCCAGTTCTTGGAATGGTATCATTGGGGTTCTGTATCTTGTACCTTGGAAGTGATTTCTGATTCAACTTATCAAATGGATCACTAACATAATTAGATACCCCAGACCCGGCTAATGCTATTTTAATTATCTTAGTTTCAGGATCTGGTGGGAAAAAATACCCCATGATCGAGTCAAATACAATAGGTAAATTTTTATATTTTTCGAATTCGGCATCGTTTAGTTTAATGTGAGTTACAAATAATCCTGTAGCCGATTGTTGTTGTTTCAAGTCAATTAATCTTCCAGTTGAAGCCCCGCTACAAATGATTATTTTGTCCGCTGTAAGTCTAGTACCATTTTTAGTTTGAATATACTCAACTCCGTCTTGTACCACAACCTTTTGCGCTTCTCCACCATCACCAAATATGAACTTTGCTCCTAGGGATTTAGCTTCTTCATAGACCACTTTCATGGAATTAGCAGCATGTCCCAATGCAGTCTCAGGATTCCATTTCAACTCTACATTGTCCTCAACAGTGTTAAACTTCAATTCCTGAAACTTCTCTGCTAATCTATTTCCACCCTTGAAAATCTCAATCCTGGTACCTTCCCCGGATATGGTTTGTAAATTTTTAATCCCTTCTATCTCAAACTTCTTTCTACCTTCATGCAGCTCTGGGGTAATTTGGATTCTTCCACATTCATTGTAGACACCCTTGTATAATGGGTCCTGTCTCCATTGCTTGACTGCTTCCACCGAAAGTTTAGTGTATACCATATCATTGTATTCGGTTCTGATAATCTTGTTATAGTCATTTGCAGCCGACCATGGCGATGGGACTTGGTAAGCATCAATTGCTGTCACTTGGTACCCTTTCTTGGTTAATTCCAAGGCAGTACTAAGGCCAAAAATTCCACATCCTACTATTAGCACTGATTCCATTGTTAGCTCCTAACGTTATTTTTCGTTCTTCAGTTTGTTGGTTGGAATTTGGCCTTTACTTTATGGACTTTTTTAATTCAATTGGAGTTATGGTTTGGTGCCATCTCCTTCCCAAATTCCGCTATCTCCTGTGTAATAACTTGGCGTATCCAGTTGCCGTTTTAATTTTGGGCTGCGAATAGCCGTTTTGAGGGCATCTGCATACGCTCAGTTCCCAAAAGGTTCATTCACCCTTATCAGCACAGGCTATTGTTGTATCCATAATCTATAAATATGGTTGGATCTGGATTACAAATATAGGTGGTGTAACAAAGCTGGACTTTGAATAGACAAAGAATTAACAAAATGGCAGACACAAGCGAAGCAGATCCAAAGCAAATGGATGTTTCCAGTGATGAGAAACAGTTGGCTACTATCAATATCAACTCCATTCAAAACTCGAAAGAAAAAGATGATAGTGATTTGGATGAAGGGATGAAGTACTTGTTAGAACACCCTCAACATGGAGATTATACAGAAGAAGAAGCTAAGAAAGTGTTAAGAAAGATTGATTGGATGTTGATGCCTTTAATGACAATTCTTATTACTTTAGCTGCTGCTGATAAGATTATTATTAGTAATGCAGCTGCTGGTGGGGCTGAAAAAGATCTTAACCTTCAAGGCTCACAATACAGTTGGCTTGGATCGATCTTTTATTTTGGTTACTTGGTGATGGAATTACCATCCAATTTCTTGATTCAAAAATTTCCAGTCGGGAAAGTATTGTTTGTGTCATTTGTGGTGTGGAATGCAATTTTGATGTGTATGGGGGCTACTCAGAATTTCAGTCAATTGGCAGCTTTAAGATTTTTAATGGGGATGGGAGAAACGGTCCTTTTCCCTGCTAATTCTGTTATCACTTCTATGTTCTATAAGAAAAAAGAACAACCATTTAGAACAGCCATTTGGTTTTCTGGATTTTCTTCGGTTGTTACAGGAATTTTATCTTATGGGCTTTTAGATGCTGATGTCTCGATTGCAAATTGGAGATTATTGTTTCTTGTGTTTGGAGCTATCACATTATTTTTCACTGGCTTTATGTATTTTATAATTCCTGATTCTCCTATGACTTGTAGGTGGTTAAATGAAAGGGAAAGATATATTGCAATCCATAGAACCATTGAGAACAGAACCGGGATTAGGAATACTTCTTTAAAGAAAGATCAACTTATTGAAGCATTAACTGATTGGAAAACTTATGTTATGGCCCTTTTTTCCTTCGCCAATAATATTTCCAATGGTGCTTTAGTGACTTTTGCTGCTTACGTGGTATCAGGATTAGGATTTTCTGTATTACATACCACATTAATTGGTATGCCTACTGGGTTATTTATGACTGGTTCATCGTGGATTATTGCTACACCAACATTTTTCTATCCGAAGAAGTACAGGACCCTTACCACTGCTATAATTTGTTTAGTTCCTATCATTTGCTGTGTATGTATGATGAAAGTAGAAGGGAGATACAATTTATTGGTGGCATATTATTTCTTTTACTTCTATTGGGGTCCTTACGTCTCTATGACTTCCATAAGTTTTGCTAATACTTCAGGTAATACTAAGAAGTCTATTATAAATGGGGTTAATTTCACCAGTTATTGTGTATCAAATATTGTTGCCCCATTAACATTCAAAGATTCCGAAAGACCTCATTACACAACCGGATATAATACTATTTTATCCTTTTCTACTATTTCACTTTCATGTGTAGTGGTTTATGGTATTGGGTGTTTCTTGGAGAATAGAAGAAGAGATAGATTATTTGGACCAGCAGAAGATAATCTTGACCCTGAGCTAGATGCATTAGATTTGACAGATAAACAGAAGGAAAGATGGTTCCGTTACGTATGGTAGTGAGTTTATAAGAGAGTGGGTTTATAGGTAATATAATTTTAGTGTAAATGGTGTTGTTGTTTCTGTGATCTCTGTGTTATGTCTGTGTAGTTTGCAGCAATTCGGGTCGTGTAGAGTGTCATGGTCTTTGGAGAATTCAAATTCTATTATAGGAAACCTATAATGTAAATAACTCTTTAGCATGGATACACTGAATACACTATATAGTTAGGGTTTACCACCTATGCTGATAACTATTTTGTCCACAAATTTTAAATTCGTCACCATCTTCTTCCACCCTTCATTCTCAAATTGTGAAAGCTGCAAAAAATAGACCCTTAGAATCTCCCTGTTCTACTCTGGGTTTCAATATTTCTACACATAAGCTTCTAAAATTCCCAAAAAAAGTATATATAATAAGGAGTGTCCCCATAAACATTAAAGTACTCTTTCAACCTTGTAGAGCTACTAAGGGGCTGGTGGTACGTAATTACCTAATTCCTCTGCTGATGTTAGTATTACAGCAACTCCTATTTAATTCGCACTTAAGCCACCGTCTTATCTAACAGTGGGGTCATTTGATTTAGGATAGTGGCAATTAATAATGAATACTTCGATTATCATAACGAACTTATCCAAAGATGATTTCATTGCCAATAAACTCACCAAGGATACCTTATCGTTGGTGGACAAGATAAAGTTAGATATCTTAAACTTGGACGTTGACAATGATGAAGATTACTTTTTAAATCGAATCACCAATTGGTCCAATTTACCATTTTTAAATCGGGTGGTGGTGATTTTAAAAGATGAAGCAAGCAGTGAAAGGTTATTCAAGTACATCACTGAACAGATCAAGCCCAAATATAATTTGAATGAAAATATCAAGATCAATTTGCAGCTGAATTTATTACAAAGATCCAAGAGTTATGATAACTTTATAGATGATTCATTATGGGTAGATGATTTGAAGAATTTCAAAATGGCCAATAACGGAGTCATTCCTCCTGATATTAAAGATTATGAAGAACCTGAACCTCAAAAGTTTGATAATAGTGACCTACATAGATTAGGAATTGATGTAGAAGAAGAACAGAGAACCGATAAAACCAGGTCTACTCCGAGATCCAGGTCATTGACAAAGACCTTATATAAACCTCCCTTGACAATTGACACCAATGTTACCTCAGAGACGTCGATTCCTTCCCCTACCATTACGTTAGATGAAAGTAATTGAAGAGTGGTGGTGCCTATCCGGAAGCTTTGGTGTGGTGGAGTACGTATAGAAAATTTGTCAATGTTACACTGCAACACACACACACACACACACAAACTCTATTTATATACTTACATAAATACATACATATCTATATATATATATGTATATAATCCCATATACATCTGTAAGGATATCTCCGTAGTAGCTATAGCACCTACTAGAATTAAGGGACGTGCGAATACCATTCTCATTGTCAACGTCAAGGAGACGAAAACTGAAACTACCAGTACTTATAGAGCATCCCTACCAGTCTTGATATTCCCCTAAAGGTACGCTTGATCAGTGCCAATGAAAGGATTATATATCGTATTCTTCCTAGGCTTATGTCTTGGGCACTTAAACCGAGTTTCTGTCTATCAAAAGCGTCCACAACCTGAAGATGGAGCTGTGAGCCAGGTGTCCAGCGACGAAGGATTAATCTACTTCTCCGACAAGTTTAACTTGGAATTATATTCATTGAATGACTATGAGAACAAAGACCAGATCATTAAGTTCCTTGATGAACAGCACGTAGGGGAACCTGTTAAAAAACAACCCCAATTGGTTATTACTATTAATGAAGATTTGGATTTGGATGGGTTTAATAAATCCTTTGTTATACAACAAAAATCTGCTTCCAAGTTCAGGAAACAATTTAATAAAATAAGCAAGAAATATGGGACCTCAATCACCAAAGAAGTCACTTACATAGGCTCCAATGACCACCACAAGGATGTGAGTTCTCATTTTAAAGGATTTGAATACAGATTAGCTAATGTGTGGTCAGACTTGATTGATAACCGGTTATCGACTCAACAAGTATTTAAAAATGACTTGAAATATGTCAGTGATAAATTATTTATCAATGAAATGAGCTCCTTACACCATCTTAATGGGTTTGAATTCAATAATGACGATATTTTATTGATCAATGTCAACCTGTTATTATCATTGGCTAACAAGATTGGGAAACAATCTAGTAGCTATAAATCAGCCAAACAATTATTATCAGCTTTGCTCGATTCATTCACTCAGTTTGACGTAACCATCATAAAAGATACTGGTTCCGATCATGCTACCAACACTAATTTACATAAAAGATCACAAGAATTAGAACAGGTATTCAACCTCAGAAGAGAAGATAATAAGAATGCAAACTGCTTTGGGTCTGAGGAGGACTGTCAAGTCAGTACCTCTAATTGTAACTCCCATGGAGTTTGTTCCAAACTTGCTAAAGAATGTTGGTCTTGTGTATGTTCTAGTAGTTTCAATGACACTACCTCGAAGACCACCAATTGGGCTGGGTTTGATTGCTCCAAGAAGGATATTTCTTCTTCTGCAAACTTGTTATTATGGTCTAGTTTAACTATAATAGTCATGTTTGTTGGTGGGGTTAAATTGTTAGTGTCTGTTGGGAATGAACCACTACCTGGTGTGTTGGACGCATCTACAAAATCTTAGATATTGAGTATAGTATAATTATACACTGAATTTGTGTTACCGTAAGACTGTAATGGGGCCAGTACGCCAGTTCGTGCCAGTTCGTGCCAGTTCGTGCCAGTTCGTGCCATTCGCCGCCTCACACCGCTACCCGTTTTCGACTAAAGTGGTCCCATGCAAATCGCGGAGAAGTGAAATTAACAGTAGTTTATCACACTAATAATGATTAAGGCAGTTAGAAGACCAGTTATCTTAACGATCTCCCTCTTGATAACCATTGGGTTGATCTATAGCATCTCTGGGAGCTCCAGTGGTATGCAGGGAATGACCCCTATCAACCTCAATAAGAATGATTTCATCTTAAAAAACCAAGCACCTGAAACCAACCCCCAGGGAGTCGAAGTCCCAAAGTTTGGAAACGGGTATAGTGACGAAACGGTATTAGATGGTAATAAAGAAATCGATACAGACCACCATGAAAATGAAGTAGAAGCCCAACAGAAACAAGAAGCAGCCCAGGAACAAGAAGACATAAAGGATAAAGTTTCATTGAACAAGGATTCACCAGTTCAAAATGACCAACAACCTAACCAGAACATTGGACAATTATCTACAGAATTCACTGACACTCCTTTTATGCCCAAGATGGCCAATGAAACCTTGAAGGCTCAATTAGGTAACTCTGCTTGGAGATTATTTCATACTATATTGGCTAGATACCCAGAGAATCCAAGTCCCCAAGAGCAAACTACTTTAAGTCACTATATTCATTTATTTGCTCAAGTATACCCCTGTGGAGATTGTGCTAGACATTTTCAAGGATTATTACAAAAGTATCCACCTCAAACCAGAAATAGAAAGACCGCAGCTTTATGGGGATGTCATGTTCATAATAAAGTCAATGAAAGGTTAAATAAACCCGAATATGACTGTACTACTATCTTAGAAGATTACGATTGTGGATGTGGTAGTGATGAACAGGAATCGGATTCTACTTTAGGAAATGAAAGTATCAAGGATTTGAAAAAGGTTGATTTACAAGAAGAACAAGAGCAATTAGGGGGTTAATTTTTGATATATGTTTATGTATTTTGTAGATAATGTTCCCAACCGGACATGATATTTTCTTATGGTGTACTTAGCTACATAATAATATGATTGGAATTTACATAATCGTACAACACCCTTTATTTGTAGGAGCTTTCCGGGAATTCTTAAACACCTGGTACCTCTTATAGCTATTTGCAGAAGGATCCAATCTCCAAATAGCAGGAATCAAGTAATCAGGAGTGTCTAAGGTGTAATTAATGATGCTAAATCTTAGTATCGAAGCTTTTATCTATAGGAACCAATTTGAATACTTACGATAAAGAAGCTTGAGAAGTGGGGATTCTTTCTCTCAACAAACTTTCTTTCAACTTTAAGTTTAACTCTTGAATTCTCTGTAATTTGATCTGTAAGATCCTAGTCTTTACCTCTTCCTCCATAACTGCAAAATGTGGTACTTTTTGAAATCTCTCAGAGATCCCTTTATCAGTGCGGAGGGCCGCATGCAGGACAACGACCCCTGTCTGAATCCAGACTCCCTTAACATAAAGGGCCAGAAGATATCAACAGTGCTATACCAGGTCTTTGTACCAGATAAATTGTAATAGACCATACTCACCTACCCAGTGCCTGGCCGCAAATCCTCATGCTCATATAAAGAATAAAAACAATATACATACCGCTATAACCAGAGCTAATATCACGGTATCCCTCTTTCTTCTGCTATTGATCTTGGATATTAACACATTCACTCCTGGAATCCTTTGAATGGTATTGGTCATGGTCAATTGTGCATTGTTTAAGTAGTTCCGCTGGTTTATGAGCTCGTCTCTAGTTTGATAAGCACTGGCCAATAACCTATTTGCAAAAGAATTAAAGTCATTGACCCTAACGGATTCATCCAAAATATAATCATTTGGATTCTGTGATTGTTGTGCTTGTGCATTCTCAGACCGTTGTTGATGCTGATTTAAATCTGACCTAATAGAGAAGAGCAAATTATTCTTATTCTTGATGTCGTTGATGGAATTACTTAACCGGGTGAATATTTGTTTGTGATCAATCAAAATCTCTTTATGACGAGTCAATTGCTGTAACTTTGATGTGGATAATGTTTCAAACTGATTGATGGTGTTTAACTTGCTGATAAGTTCGTCTCTTCTAGTTAAGAGTTCACTGAGGGTATTGGTGATTCTAACTTCTTGATCCACGTCTTCCTTTATCGAGAGATTCTTTTCATAATTTGAGTACTTGATTAAATTCTGGTCGGTCTGCTTTTCGAGATTTAATAATTGTGACCTGATTGAACTGAATGAAGACATGATTTTGGCGGCCCCTACGCTCTCAAAAGGAAGTTGATGTGCTGTGGTGAATTGATGTAAATATATTCTTCACCGCGAGAATGCTGGTGCGGGCACCACCAGGACGGCCTTATATTTATAGTAGCTGGGATAACCATACACCAAGCAATCCAATTTAATATGGATTATAGTGAACTATCACCAGTCAAACCAGTTCCATTAGAGTCTCTCGATGTCGAAGATACTAAACCAAAGCCTTCGATAAGGAAAACATTGATTTCAATCCTCTACAAACTCCAGAAATATAGTGCCTATACCTTTTTAGGATTTGTAGGATTGCATACTACCACGGTTCTTTTCCTACCAGGACTACAATTACCACTTGAAATATGTCAGGAAACCTTTGAAATGGCTCGACTGGTGTACCTTCCCAAGTTATTTGAGACTGTAATTGTTAGTTGTCTGACTCTTCATGTGGTTTCTGGGATGTCAATTAGGTATCTGAGATGGCCCACAACCAATAAGAACCCTTCTATTCATCATCATGTTCCTGGAGATTTGGTTGATGGTAAACGTGAAGAAGTTGATTATAATCTTACTACCAGTCTCTCCCAGCAAAATGCTAACCATTTAGTGAATAATCAGTTTGTAGATGAGAGCCATGGATTAGGAGGAATTACTAGTTTAATAGGATTGGGATCTAAAAAATCCATAATTTCTAATGTAATTGGGTTAACCCCATTAACTTTCAGTGGCTATTGTTTAATACCGTTGGTATTATATCATGCATTCAAGTTTAGAATCGTTCCTACTGTGGTTGATGGTGATAATTTATTGGTGAATTTGCAGTATATAAATGTGGTGATAAATCGGTCTTTAGTTAAATGGGGGAATCATATAAACTTTATGGCTCTTGCCGGATTAATATGGACATCTGCTTATCATTTTACCAGTGGAATATTAAAGTTTAATGGTAAGCTACTGAATTATTATAAAAAATTAGGATATAGTATTATAGCAGGAGTAACTGTGATTGGAGTTATGAGTTTAACCCGATTTAAATATCATGATTTCAATAACAGTTATATGTTGAAGAACTTTATGAACTACATAAGATTTTCAAGAATATGATATAGCATTTACCCTATATACCTAAAACAAATATATAAATTAACATACAAGAAATAGAATGCAAAAAGGTACCTTTTAAGTGACACCAGACTTATGCAGAAGCAGCTTGTGGACCTATAGTTGGCTTAGAAGCTCTTTTACCTCTGTAATCCTTAACAGCAGATTTAATAGCATCTTCTGCCAACATAGAGCAATGCAACTTAACAGGAGGTAAATTCAACTCTTTGGCAATAGCAGTGTTTTGAATCTTCAATGCTTCATCCAAGGATTTACCCTTGATTAATTCAGTTACATATGAACTAGAAGCAATGGCTGATCCACAACCAAAAGTTTTAAATTTAACATCTTTAATAACTCCTGAATCTTCATCAACATCAATTTGTAATCTCATAACATCACCACAAGCTGGAGCTCCTACTAATCCAGTACCAATATCAGTCATTGATTTATCAAAAGTCCCAACATTTCTTGGGTTTTGATAATGATCAAGAACATTATCATGGTATCCTCTTACACTAGTAAGGTTATTATTAACCCCAATTGGTTTCATATGAGAAATATTATTAGTGGCCACCATCCCGGCTTTGGGTAACTGGCCAATGACATTTCTTGTCATAACATTTGTACTTCTTATCATACTTCTAGACATCATTTTTAATATGCTTGATAAATAAATTATTTTGCATTAATTCGATTTGCCATGTATATATATAATGTATACGGTACGTGCAAGCACCAGAAAGTGTCGGGTCACAGGCCCTCAGTTGCAACCGTTTGTGACGTCGTGGTACCACCACCAGGACACCTACCAATAATAACCATTACAGCTACTAGTAATACAGAATGAACAGCAACACGTAGTGCATTGACGATGTTCCTGGTCAGGTGGTCAGGGGGTCTACTTGTCGACTGTGCGGAGTGGTCCCCGTTGGCGGATCCTGGCACGGACCCCGGTGGCGGACCCTGGTGGTGCTGGTCCGGAGTGGCTCCGCTATGGTGCCAACATTCGCATGAACACTTTGGTGTCCGTCCAAACAACCGTACTAGCAATTGCTGGCACCAACAACCATCGCCGTAATAAGTCCGTGAACAGCATCAGTAGTGCCACCCCTACTGAATGATGGTGGTATATAAAGCTAGTAATTGCTTTTAGTTAAACTTTGATCTAAATCATTCTCTTGTCGAATGGCTGCCTGAAACAATCACTCCTAATACCACCCCGTGCCACAGTGGCTCGTGTGCGCGACCGGTCTCCTACCGCCGTCACGCCAGTGCGTGGCTATCTGTACCACCACCCCTACCGACCTCGCTACCATTGGCGTTCCCCACCGGACTGTTTTGATGAGAAACTTGTAAATTAGCGATCTTGATTGACTTCGTCAACCAATTAGCCCTGAAATATCTCCGCTGTGTTTTCTCAAGACTGTAGCTGTCTTATATATCAATCGACCTGAAAGATCTTAAGATCATTGGGATAGGTATTATGTCAGGTCATGAAGAATTGACCAAGAAAGTTGAGCCTCAAAATGATCACTATGATTCGGGGGTTACCAATGGTGATGTCGATTGGTTATTTAGGGGCAAGTCGAAGAAGTTGACTAAGAAAATGAACTTGAATAAAGACCTTGAGAAGGACAAAGATAAAGACAAGGATAAGAGTAAAGAAGGTAGGGAGAAGGAGAAAGATAAAGAGAAGGATAAGGACAAAGAGAAGGATAATATTGATGGAGTTAAGGATACGGATAAGAAAGAGAAACCGGTGTTCGACTCTGACGTTCATAAGGACAAGGAGAAAGACAAGGAAATGACAAAAGAGACAGACCGTGTCAAACCAACCGATAAAAAGGAGGAAAAACCCAATACAGCTGCTAAGGATAATGTTAAAGAGAGAGAACCTGTACGACCAGAGAAGAAAGAAAGTTCGAAATTGGATAAACTTTTTAGAACAAGGTCTTCATCACTTTCAAAGTCTGACGGCAAAAAAGAGGAAAAGGAGCCAAAGAAGAATTTCAATTTGATAAATTATGCTGGAACCTCTTTTGATGGAACTTCTTATTATAACCAGGATTTTGAGCATAGCTATTTGGAGACTCCAGCTAAGCCCACGGCTCCTGGTCAAAACCCTGCTATTAAGGGCTCCAAGGCTAATAGTGGCCTTGTTCCATCATCAAATTCATATCAAAAATCTTCCACTGGTTCCAACAAGTCTTCAGCTACATCTGCTACTTCTCGTACCAATACAAATGGTAACGTTAGCACTACTTCTAATTTGCATGCTCTTTCCACCACTAATTCAAATGGGTCAAATGGTTCGAATACCTCGAACAATAGCTCCACTGGTCCTGCTACCTCCAATACTTCGGCTGAGTCAACAGCTAATGTCAAATCGAGATCTCGTTCCTCTTCTACAGGTTCGACCACTAGTAAAGAAGGGGGTAAAAAATCTTTATTTAGTTCATTATCATCCAAATTCAAGTCCCAACCCGCTCCTCCGGCTAATAACAATAATTTGTCACCATCTAGTACAGCTCCAACTGCTGGTCATCATTTTGAATCACCAAAAATGACGGCTGATTTAATCGCTGCTGGTGGGGCATTAAATTCAAATCATAAAGACAGAGATGATATATCTTCTTTTTATAGTAAGCCCCCGGCTGAGTTAGGCGGTATTCCTATCAAGAGAAGAAATTCTGTACAGGATCAGAACCAACAGCAACAATCACAACAGAATTCATTAGATAAGTTGTCGTCGTCTGCTAATTCATTCAATTCCTTGTTTAAAAGGAGATCTTCTGCATCTTCTACTGCTTCACAGCAGTCAAGCCAATCTACTCGTCAACCTCCGGCTCCTAATACCAACAGAATCATTCTTAATAAGAACCCCAACAAGGAGAAAACCCCAATTAAGGAATTGAGTGATGTAAATTTAAAACGAGTTAATTTCGCCATAGATAAATTGATTTATGATCCTCAACAACAAATTCCTTCAAGGCGTCCTAAAAAGGGTAATGTATTGATTCCTGAGGATCTAGTGGCTCCTCCTCCTAGGCTATCTCAAGGTATTTCTCTTAACGATGGTAATACCAAGACGAATGAACAACCTAGGTACTCCGAAAAAGAATTGAATTTGGCAATTGAAGCTCAAAAGAGGGCCCTAATTGAAGCTGAAAAACATGCACAAGAAGCTCATAACGCCGCTAAACGAACTGCAGCTGAAGTACAGCTGCACAAGACCAGAAAAAGAAAAAATAGTACTATCAGTGAAGGAAACGAAGATTTTGATGATATGGATATGGAGTTCGAGAATGAAGCTGATAAAGAGACTTATAGGGCTGAAAGGGAAAGAGAGCAGTTGAACCAAAAGGAGACTTTTGATGAGTTAAAAAATATTGAGATCGATAAACCCTTACATTATCATGAGAAATATTTCGATGACGATACAGTGGAGTTGGATATCTCTAATTTATCTTTAGAGCAAATTTATACCAGATGTTGTCATTTAAGAGAGATTTTACCTATTCCTGCTACTTTGAAACAATTAAAGAACAAAACGAAACCGTTATCTGTTTTAAAATTGTTGAATCCAAAACCCACTTTAATTGATGTTTTGTCTTTTAGCGATTTTATTGCTATAGTGCCAATTACTACGGTGATCTTTGATAACGTGTCAATGTCCACTGAAATGTTGAAACATATTCTATCTTCTTTGACTTATAATAAGTCTTTGGAAAAGTTATCCTTACGGAACGTGCCAATTGATGAACTAGGGTGGAAATATCTTTGTAAATTTCTATCTAGTAATCATTCGATCAAGAAGTTGGATATTAGTCAACAGAGGATCAAGTCGGATACGAAACCTGCCTTAATCAGATCATCTATGAATTGGAAACTATTTATCAAATCCTTAATCCTAAGAGGTGGTATCGAGGAATTAGTTATCAATGGTTGTAAATTAACTGATGATACTTTCAAAGAGCTAGTGGAAAACGCTATATCAATTTCAACATTCAGATTAGGTATAGCCAGTTGTGAATTGAACGAGTTCAAGAGCGAAGTTGTATGCAATTGGTTGAAGGACCCAGAGTCTAAATGTGTTGGAGTTGATGTAGCTTTTAATGATTTGAGTCAAGGTCAATTGAAATACTTCGTTGATTGTTTCAATTCCGGTAACGTTAACTTAATTTTCTTTTCTTTGTACCAAACAAACTTGTCTAATATAGATGAGACAGCTAGATTGTTGGAGTCTTTGACCAAGGTTAAAACTTTAAGATTCCTAGACTTGTCATCCTTACCCGATTTATTTCCTGGTATAATTTCTAAATTGAATTTTTACTTACCAAAATTTGAAAACTTGAAAAGAATTCATTTTGATTTGAATGATTTGACTAGCCCTTCGATTATTGCCATGGCCGAAATTTTACCGAAGGTCAAGGGTTTATTGCATGTTTCATTTTTAGGTAACCGAAACTTGAATAGCTCAGTGGCAGCTTCAATCTATGCTGCTGTTAAGAAGTCTAACTCGATCTATACTCTAGATCTCGATTATGATCTCATCAATGATAAGGTGAACCAGAAAATAGCGTTCTATTTAATGAGAAATATGGATAACGTTATAAATTTTAACCAAAAAAGTAATCCAAGTGATAGTACTAAATCCAACAATGAGAATCATAATGGAGATCATCCAGAGGAAGAGGAATTAATGTTTGATGGTTCTTTGTTGATGGAAGCCGCAGAAAAATTGTTAGTTGAAAATGATAACAAACCCAATAAAATTGAAGATATTAAGTTACAAAAGATTATTTCTAATGCATTGATTGAAAGAACTAGAGAATTAAGAGCTGGTATACATAGAACAATTGATACGTTGTTTGACAAAAAAAATTCTGGGACTCTATCATTAGAGGGAAAGGAAAGCTTATTGAGGTTCTGTTTAATGGATGCGTCGTTAGAGAAATTAGTACATTTGTTCGAAGAGCAAGCCAAACGTACGAAAGCCATCGCCATGAGTCCTTCTGCATCGGGTGAATTTCAGGATGCTAGTGATTCGATAGAAATTACTATCAATAGTGGTGATGAAGATAATAGAAAGAGAGATACCTTTTTGAACTTAAATACGGACCTGACGTCAGCAGATTCAAAAAGACAATCATTGCATGATTCCATCACTAATCGTGGTGATCTTAATGCCAATAATGTGAATGATAAAGAGTTGTTACATCAAAGTTCTAGCGAATTAATTACTAGTGGAGGACCCATAATTTCACCTAGAAACACCGAAACCTTAAACAAATTAGGTTACTTCCAAGGAAATGCTGAATCATCAACATTCCAACCTCATCAAGTGGTGGTAGAATCAAAGCCCGATGGTCAAAATATCCCAGTTGATAATTTGACGGGACGGCCCGTTTTGATGAGATCAGCTTCTCAAACATCAAGTCATGCTAAAGAACAAGAATTAGAAGAAGGGGAATTCCACAGATGGGGGTTCTTCATGCAACAAAGAAATAATAGCAATAGTGACTTGAAGAATGTAGGGGAAGAATCAGCAAAGGATCGTGAAGAGGATCATGAAGAAGACTCAAAAGAGTCTAACGAAGAACAACCCCAACAGTTACCCGCTTTGAATGTGTTACCCTCTGGAGGGGAATTAAGAGATGCAATAATAGAAGCTAAAGGGATTGAATCTATCACTGAATTGATTGATAAAATCAATAATAATAGAGTTAGTTTAGAGAAGATTTATCAAATTTCAGATGAAAAACAACAACAAGAAATCATTAAGAATTTTGAAAAACTTAATGTTAGTGATGATATGAAAAAGAGATGTGTTGACTGCCAAAAAGGGAATCCTAGCTCTGAAGCTTCTAATACCCCAGACAAGAAGAGTCCAATTTTACCCCTAGATGGTGGTTCTAATAGTCCTACCACCAAAGGAAGTAAAGATCGTAATGACCAGTCAATGGAGTCGATTGAAGTAAATAACGATAAAGAATGTGAGCACGTCGATGCAGTGGTGGATCAAGTATATGATAAATTATTGAATGATGCTCAAAGAGTAAGATTAAATAAATAAGAATATAATAGTATTTATATAGCATTTTACTAGTTTTACAACTCATAATGATAATAATGACAACGAAAGATTTAAATCAAAATAAATTTAGATTATATATTAATTGACAAAGATATAATTAAAATCCAAAAAGTTTTTGAAATTAAACAAATTAGTTTTCAGCTTTGAAAGCATGGATTTTTTCAGCAATCTTAGCATCTCTTTCAGCTTTAGATAATTTGTATTGTTTGTATTTTTTAGATTCAGCAGCGTATTGTTCTTTGGTGAATTTCTTTTCAGTTGGTTTGAAAGAAGGATCTTCTCTAATTTTTTCATGAGCTTCAGTGTAGATATCTTCAATATCTTCAGCTTCAATTTCATCATCTAAGTAAGTTTTGAATAAAGTTCTGTATTTTTCTTCATCATCATCTAATAATTCTTCCATGTATTCAGCAACATGACCAGCAAAGATGTATTTTCTTAATAATTCAGCATCTAATTCTTCACCTTCAATATCCCAACCTGGGAATCTGTTAGGAGAATGAGGAACATATAATCCACCATCAGAAGCACCTTTTAAAGCACCGAAAACTCTAGCACCAGTGGTAGTTCTTTGTAAACCAATATCTAAGAAAACTTTGAATGGTCTTGGACCATCTTCAACAGCTTCAGTTAATTCGTATTCACCTTCAACTTCTTCAACACCAGTATAAGTTTCGTCTAATCCTAATTTTTGTAAAGCTCTTCTGGCAACTAATAAACCAGTAGCATAAGCAGCAGCCCAGTTAGTTAAACCATGGTTAATACCGTATCTTGGTAATTCATGGGAGTAAGCAGCAGTGAAAACAACATCCCCAGAAATTTGAGAAGAAACAATTTGACAAATGATATCTTTGTTGGTGAATCTAACAACTAATCTGTATTTAGGAGAGTTGTATTTAGCTTTGTGTTGGGTAACTAATCTTTTTCTTTGGTAGTAATCAGTTTTACCTTCTCTTCTTCTTCTGAAAGGAGTTTGGAATCTGGAGTGGTAAGCTGAACTTTTAATTTCCTTTTGGAATGGCATTTTGTATTTGCAGTTATTGGTATTAGTAGTTGAAAATTTTTTATTCCTGCTCCCTCACCGTATAGTAAAAAAATTTTTCACTTTTGGTCGCACACGTAAATGGCTTTTTTTTGGTGAGGAAGAGCGGGCTAAAACAGGGAACAGAATTACACCCGGTCTCACAATTACTTAGAGGTGCTATACCTAGAGACAGTTGCAGTAATGCAACCAGACACTAACGAAGCATCTACGTATCATTATCATAAACACACATAACATAACATACAAACATAACATACAAACATAACAAACAAACATAACAAACAAACATAACAAACAAACATAACAAACAAACATACAAACAAACATAACAAACGTCTAAATAATCAACAAACATCATTCCTCAAACCCTCTGAATGAATAACTAACCTCATAGTCAGCAGCTACTGGTCTATGATCACTCATGTAAAACTTAAAGTAGTTATGCAAGATTGCAAAATTTTTGATATTAATCAGGTACTTTTGATGGAAGTCCAAGTTGAAATAATTCTTGTCTGGAGTATCAACAATCGAAGGCTTATCGTTACCATTTTTAGCGAAATATGGAGCCCAAATATAGTCAATGATGGTATTATCTTCATCATATTTATTGAATCCCGAAAAGGTAGTATCATGACCGTAGTGATGTAACTTGTCGACCAAGGTTCTACTATCCTTGAACCCCAGTTCCAACAAGATATGATAAGGTTCATCAGTTGGTTCAGTGTTAAAATCCCCGCAAAGGAATGATGGATAATTGTTATAATTCTCCATCCGGTCAATGATTAATTGGGAACTCTTTCTTCTAGCAACTACTCCTCTATGGTCAAAATGAGTATTAAAAAAGTTTAACTTGATTAATGGATTGGATTTGGATTGTAAAGTAACCATAGTCACAATTCTTTCTAATGCAGCATCCCATCCAACACTTGGAATGTCTGGAGTTTGACTTAACCAAAATGTTCTGGTTTCAAGCTCTAACCATTCCAGTTTTTTAAAGAGAATTGGTGCATACTCTCCCTGAGTTTTTCCATCGGTTCTACCAATCCCATAATAAGTCCAATCGCCCTTTTCTTGTTCATTATTTAAGTTATACAAAATATCTTCGAGCTGATTGTGGAGCACTTCTTGCAAACAAACAACATTTCCCTGGTCCTTGTTGAAGGTATTAAATTCAATAGACGAAGTAACCAATTGCTTCCGCTGGCTCCATGGCCTCTCATGTTCATCCCTGTTGTGGTTATCAAATCGAATATTATTGGTATACAATCTCAATTTCAAGGGACCTAATAAATCTGGTGGACCGCTCAAGTTAAACGGCTGGTTGGAATACACCTTCTGTGCCCAGATTAATCCTATAATTCCTGCTAAAACCACTGCTAGGACAATCTTTGTGAACTTGGACCCTTTCAAAGACAGAATCCAGGAGCTCTTGGGGTTTATGTCTCTTCTATCAGGACCATCCCCTGGTAAACTAGTATAGGAACCTTCAGAAGAATACGGGCTACCAGTGGTACCATTTTGGAGCGATCTGGCCCCAGACTCGTCATTTAATAAGCGACTAGATTCATTCATATTGGTTATGCTTGTCCCCTAAAGTATGACATAGCTGCGAATTTCGTGGGGTTGGGCTGTGGCCGGTGATGCACGTTTGGTGGAACCAAAAGGACGTGCACGATAGGAGTATCTTGTAATAATTGGATGTTATACGATTCTATACAAGGCAGTAGACCAAGCCGGCAATCAGAGCAATTCCAGCAAATATCAACAAGTTGCATTTCAAAGTTTCCAACCTCAGGGACTAGGCAACTTCATCATCAATAGGAGCTCTGGCCAAAGCCTTCTCTAAACTGATTAAGCACATGCCACACAACAGTTCCACTTTGGCAACCTTGGCCCCTTGGATTTATGGTGTATCTTTCTTAAATAAGATCTAAAACTCTTGACTACCCCAGGAAATGTTCTGCTAGTGTTAATCAATTTTGATCTCTATTACATGAAAGAATGTAGTCAATTTCGAACATTTATATATTAAAATTTTAAAGCACTACTGGTATACAGACATCACTAAGTATAAATATCTTGGGTAAATAGGTCATCTAGTGATTCTTTTTCGTCTTTGAAGTCTCTAAACGGTGTGTTGAATTCGGCCGATCCAAAATCAATGAAAAATAGTTTACCGTCATTATAAAGCATATTTCTAAATGCAACATCCCCATGAATAAGATTACGGTTATGATAATACTTAATTGCTGCTGGGCTTGCTTGTAAGTAGCTTCATCTCTTGGTATTCCTCTGGATTCAATAAATCTACTCAAAATACATTTCCCACATGTATAATCAAGTCCATCGTAATCAAGACAAATTTTGAATTCATAATGATCAAGGAAACAATTATTGAAACCAGGTACCTTTAATAATTCCGTAATTGCACGCCTTTCGTTTGTATAATGGTAATCCAAACATTCTGGTAATAAATTTGGTGAAACTTTGTGATTGTCCCACCAAAAATGTTCGACATTTCTAGGACTAAAGAGTTTTACCATGATCGTCTCATCCGGATCAATTTCCAGTCGAATAAATTTGGATACCAGTGAAGCTTTCACTGTAAACATTTCAAATCCTGAAGCCCCAATGATACCAATGTGATGTACCGACCATGCGTTCAAGTTTAAAACAGATTCTGGAGCACTTGGTAAGAAACCTTTAGTTGTTTCTGGTGGAGAACCATCGGTAAGGTAGAAGCTTGATATCCTCAAGTCTTTCATTTTCTGGGTTTTACCACTTCCATGTTTAGTGGCATCTAACACGAACCTGATTAGGAATGGAAGCAATGGATCATTCATATCTTTGAGATTTATTACTTTAGTTTGAATGGGAATTATTTTACGAGGATAGTCGAACAAACCACCTTGTTCAAATCTCTTTAAATAAATAATGATAAATATCATCGTCTGTGTATCTGCAATAATCCCGTAAGCGCAATTGGAGGCAAGCATGTTGTTAACAGTCCGTCTGAACGGTCCTGATAATTTGCATTTATTGTTGAAAGCATCGCATAATGATTCGATGTCAAAATTTAGATCCCGAGAGACCAAAGGGTATGCTTTATGTTCTATAATGATTCTAGCTTGTCCATTTTGTTCTATGGACCCATCAGGACGAAGATTATATGATGTTGATTCTCCACATACTATTTTCCTCACAGAAAACTGGGGATCTCCAATGTACATGAGTGGTTCTTCTAAACTCAATTCGTCATTCACATAATTGACAACACTTTGCATTATTGTTTCTAGAGCACTAGATGAAACTTTTTCCTGGTCATACACATAGTAATACTTTCCAAGAGTTCTCGAGTAACATTTAAGTAATAACTTAGAATCAATCTCATTAGGAATATCCTCTGGTTGTTCAATAATAACACTTGTGTCAGCGTTGGCAGTAAAGGTGTGAAAGCTAGAGTATTGATTTTTAATGCCACTTGGGGGCTGGTAACGCTGATATTGCTGCTCTTTGATAGTAACAAAAGGGAGTTTCTTCAATAGGTTAAGTAACTTACTAATATCTTGCTTGAAGTGCTCCACGTAACCAGGTAAGGCTTTAATAATTGTGGTAACTTCTTTTAAAGTAGAGACTCCAAATAGGTACTCATATTGCTGTTCATATTTGTGTGTTTCAATGTAAGCAAGAGACGCAGCAATGTTATGTGCTCTTGATACAAAAATATCCAAATAGTCAGCTTTATGATTTTTTCTTTCAGCTTCATGCTCCTTTCTTTCAGCTTCATGCTCCTTTCTTTCAGCTTCATGCTCCTTTCTTTCAGCTTCATGCATCTGTCTTTCAGCTTCACGCCGTCTTTCACGCTCTTTCTCCAACTCGTCTAGGAGTTCACTGACTACGTCCAGCTCTGACAGATAATTTATGATTATTTTTCTAAAACAGCAGTTTGTGTCTTGTTTAAAACTTTTTTAAATGCTTTTGTGGCTGCAAATAATTTGGCTGCTAAAGGCAATATGCTGCAAAAAGGTAGTGTCCTTATCAAGGCACTAAACATTACTCTATACCATATTTGTCCCTTATAACTAACCTACCCACTCAGAATACGATTATATAGGGAATGAATAAAGTTGAGACGACAAGAATGGAATGTTAAGCATAATCAGGTGATGCTAAGCTGACTGGAAAATGTTATGAAGTAATGCTACATGTTGCCAGAACCATGTCATTATCTTAGAGAACGAGAAAAGCAGTTTGAATTCAATATTAGACCAAGTGGAGCTGATGGTTAAGGACATACCTTAATGGAAAAAAAAATTAACAGACAGGTCTTAGGAAAGGCTGTAAGGGCTAGTCTCTCAAAGAATGTCATTCAATTGGTTGTTTCTATTCTCCACTTCTCCCTACAACAATAATGTGTTGACCAATGCTATTAATGGACAGGGACCGTTGACATTTGCAACAAAATGGGAGTTTCAAGGTCATAATCAGACCAGGTGATCTCCTTTATTCCGAAATCTATCACGCCATGATGGCTGCTAGTTGCTTCCATAACTAATAATAGAACACTATTTTGACGCTAATACTTCTTGGTATCCAAATGGTGATGCCCTAGTGCTATCATTCCATTATCAGGTTGGAGACTGAGACGAGGTGCTGTTCTAGTGGGGTGCTGTTCCAGTGGGTTAAGCTATCAAGCTCATTACATCATAATATTCGAACTATTCTATATTTACAAGGATTGATCACTATACTGGCTTAATCAGCCGGTTGATAAATGTGAATGTCTTATGACCGTTTTCTTCTCCTAATAAGTTCACAAATTCCTCTTTACTCATTTTTACCATCTCTTCTATGTTCTTTACTCGATTCATTATTGTCAAATAGTTGGAGCTATTTATACCTGGAATACTTTGAAGGAGGTCAATGGCTTCCTCGTTGTATAGAGATGGTTCTTCATCTGCCTTAAGTCCTTTATTTATAGCCAGGGAGATATCTGGAGCCTCCTCGCCTGCCTTCAATTCTAAAAAGATTTGGGCTGTCTCGTATGGGGATGACGACCAGATTATTTTCAACTTAGGAAATGATACTAGCAACATTGATAATTTTGACTGGATATCTTCTTGGAAATAACGGTTCGCTGGCCCTCCAGGAGCATTGGGATTCCTGAAGTTTCGAGGTTCATTAAATGGTTCAAAAGAAAATGATTTATTTTCATCAAACTCTATCAATAGGATCGGAGTTTCATAATACCTAAACATCTGCTCACATTGATTGTATAATCTCCCACTTTTAAAACTTGAGATTAAATCAGGTATAGCTTTTCTTTCAATACATATTTTAGGGGTAAGGATATAATCACCGATAGTTAACATACAGGGAATCACTTTGGTCCCTACTCGGTAAAGTAAATTAGGTAATGACGAATTGAATTCTCTTACATCAACAATGACTCGAAATTCATCGTCTTCCGTTTGAAATCTTTGACCTCCTGCAATTCTAGTGTTCACGACATTTTGCTTAGTTATTGAAAATTTCGAATCTTCTTTAGTTTCAAAATGTTTACTCAAATTTGCCTTTTCTCTAATTAACTTGGTGAACGATTCTTTTTCCCTCTTCATATGTGCCAATGATCTCTGCTCTTCTGCCGAAGTCCCATAATACATCAAGTATATTTTGGATGGATTTTTATAATTTTTAGCCTGATAATTCTCCACTCGTCTGATGAATGACAAATTGGGCTCAAATAAAATAATATATGACGGTTTAGTTTCATTTAATAATGAGTCTTCGGTTTTGGTATTGTAAGCATGTACCGATATGTCGTACCTTCTTTCTTCGGTTATCATTAAATCATAATCGGTGATTTCACCGTCATCTGCTTCTTTTTTGATTTGAGTCGAGATATCTTGTTGATTTTCTCCATCGGATTCATCATTAACATGTGTCTCGTTTTCTAATCTTTCCATTATTTCTTGGTCAATATCAACAGATTCAGGATTATATCCTTGATCATTAGCCGAATACAATCTATTAACTCGAGCTACAGAAGATGCTCCTCTGCTTCTTCTTCGTGAACTTTCAACCTCTCGACTTCTCTTGAAAGTCTTTGATACACTCACAGTATCTTGCTCGTCACTGTTAACATCATTACTCAATTGCCTCTTAAATTTGCTTAATTCTTGCCATAATAAATAGCTTCTTAATTTACTAATCATGTATTGCCTGGTGTTTATTTCACCATGTTTTACAAATTTTTGGATAAGATAATTCAATTCCTCAACTACCAACTTATCTGACGCCATAATCAATACTCGATTATTAGGACCAATTTCCTTTAACAAACTATTTAATTCACCCCATTTTGGTAATGGTTCTAAGTTATATTCTGTTACTTCATTTCCATTATCGTCAACAGTCTTGACAAGTCCTAAAGCTCTCTCCTTAGCAAAGGACGTGATGGTAGGAGCAACATCTGAGTTTAGCCATGGACTTAAGGATGTTAAATTCATAGTTCCAGCAGAATTACTTGATTGTCTCACATTTGTATCGACTGCGTTCTGAACAATCTGATAAAAATTCAATGAATCACGAGTCAATAATGATATCAAAAGACTCTTCAAAAATCCCAAATCAAATACTAATTGTTTTGGAGTCTGAGTTAACCGATGCCATGAAGAGTCTAATGACAACCTAATTCTTTGAATGAAATCATCGTCATAAAGGTTTTCAATATTCCAATAATCAGTTGATAAAGACTGACAATGACGAGTTAACTCCTTTAGGCATTCATCAATACACGTTAAAATGGCCGATTGAATCCGATTCATTTTATATGATAATGGAACATTTATCTCGTTTACTTTTTTCAAGTCAATGTGATGCTTTCTATTACGAAAACTTAATGACTCAATTACATCCACATGAAATCTTGGCCATAATAAGGTATTGGATAATTTTAAATTCTTCAATCGAGTATACAAAGGAGTGAATCCTGTGAATGATTCAGGATCATCTGAAAATGCTTTTATAAACCCCCAATCATTTTTATCTCTATATAGGTTTACAATAAATGATTCGTTTGAAGTCTCCTTGACAGACTCTGCATGCAAAATAAATAACCCATTAATCTCATTAGGAGACAAAATCTCTGATAAAAGATCCACTACTAGGATTCTCGATGTTATAGATACAATTCCTCCAGCCTCATAACACTGTTTCCGTCTATCAGCACTTATGGCTTCACCACCAATCATGACCATAGACCCTCCCAAATCGCTCAATTCCTTATTGATCTTCTGGTTCTCATTATCACTGGCATTAAGCACTATTAATAAACTTTTCCGATTAGCTGGAGGATTGGGCAATTGCTCCTTCATGTTGGAGAGATTAAGAATATATAGAATGTTCGATACAATGATTTCCCATCCCAACCCTTTGGCCAAAATCAACAACCCATCCTTGGCCAATAGATCGTTTACAATTTCCCGTTGATACTTAAGCGGTAGGTTGAGTCTTATGGGTTCTGGGAGTGTTTGTGACCCGTGTTCAGCAGCTAATTGAATGTCTTGACCATTACTGGGTTCGGGTATATCTTCTTGTTTTCTTTCCAGTTCATCTTTTTGAGCTTTAGTGGTTACGGAGATGGAATCCTGCTCCACAGAGTCCGGCTCTGGATTCAATAAGTAGTCTTCTGGCTCGTCGTCATCGCCTACAAACAATGACATTGTGGTGCTAACAGGGTAATGTCATCACCAGACCGCGACTTTAAGGTACAGATCTGGAACAAGGCAGGGTCGAGTAAGGGTGGTGTTTGTAGACTACGAGAGCACGAAATAATACGAATTCCAGGTTATATAACCACCAACACAGCCTCAGATACACTAGAGCCTCACCGAAGCTTTCATATTGAATTTATAGTTCCCTGTGAAACTGGTAAACTGGGATGAACCATCATGAATAATCCAGATGCTAATAGCTTTAATCCCAGAGATTACGTCACCAAGAGGGCAGAGAAATTAGACAAGCCGGTGATGTTTTGGATAATACATGTAGACGATGTCAGTAAGTCCAAGGTCACCAAGTTAGAAGAATGGAGACGAATCAAGGATCCCAATGATGTAGGAGTTGATAGATTAAATAGAGGTAAGATGATTTCAGAAGTAGATGTTAATGCTGATGAAGCTAATCCTGCCATGGGACAAAATGGGATTACTGGTAGTGCCAGTTCCTCAGAAGGTGGTATTTATAAGTTAACATTGAAAGATAATTTTGATAATTATTGCTTTGCTTATGAGTATAATGATGAGTTACCATTTTTGAGAGAAGGTAATGTCCAAATTCCAATTCCTATAAAGTTGGGAGGAAAATTAGTGATAAATACTGGTACTTTAATAGCTAATGGAACGTTATTATTGAAAAGAGGTCAGTGTAATTATTTGGGAGTGGATGAGAATAGTGAATTAGTTAAGAATCTAAATAGTAATTTGATTGAAAAATCTATAAATATACTACAAAATCCAGATCTTTAAAATCTGGATAATTATCATGATTAGCAAAATACCTTTAAAGCTTAGACCCTAATTGCTATTCGATATTCAATAAACTGTCCCATAACCCATTTTCATCTACAAAATCATGATGAATTAAACTAATTAAGTAATAGTTTTCATAGATAAAATTCAAAAATTTATAAGTGTTTGTAGCTTTTTTGTAACATCTTGACCATTCAAGCCATAATAAAAATGCTTCTTCGTTCCAGGCTTTGAAAGAATCTAAATCAATTAATGTTGTTTGTAATATTTCTTTCAGAGGGAATACCCCCCAGGTCACAGCTGTTTTACAATGAGTGTTGGATAAATTGGTTGAAATATTTCCGGAACTATCTCCGATATAATAAGTGATGGTTTTGTTATCAAATTGAGATTTTAAATTAGGGTATATTTTGGAATTCCAATCATCTTTGGGAATGAATAATTCAATAAATGACTTCTGGTAAACCATCCCATTATTTGGACCCCATCCAAAGATTTTATCATTAGATGGACAAGCATTAGTGGCTGGTTGAGAAGCAGTGGAAAACCATCCTCTTAAATTCAATTCAAATAATTGTTCCTGAATCATGGTGGTTTCGATATCCAAAGGAGTATCAACCCACGGTAATTGAGGTATTTTATTAGACAAGTAATCGATGAAAACTCTGGCTAAATCAAGAGTAGATTCAGGTGACCCCCATAATTCAATAGCTTTAACAGCTGAGTCAACTTTTAAATTTGGACCATAACCATCAATTTCTCCATAAGCAGGAGAATTAGAATTACCAAATCTTCCGTTTGGAAAATCGTCCCAATTAGCATCTTTACCTTGTTGTCCCTTTCCTTTACTGATTTGAATCAATGATTTTGCACTAAGAGGAGCATTGTTGTCTTCAGTCACTGATGACTTTCTTCTTTTAAATGACTCTTTTGTTGGAATTATAGGGACATCATTAGGCTCTTCATCAGTTTCAGATTCAGATTCAAGGGCCAGATCATTATATAAGAGAGGAGATCTCTCTACAATCGAAGCAACTGATTTTTCCAAGTTCAAAGTATAAAAATGGAATCCTTTCACATTAGTTTTCATACTGATGGTCTCAATCATTTCAAGTAATATATCTATACCTAAAGCTTTGACTTCATCATCATTGTTTTTATATTTCAGGATTTTATCATAAATAGAAGCAGGGATTGAAGCATGAGATAATTTGGATGCTTTATTGAAAGTATTGAATGTGTTAATAGGCATTAATCCAGGTATTACTAAAATATCTTTTAACTGGTCATATTGTTGCAACAAGTTAGTATAAGTTATAAATTTTTCAACATCGTAAAATAATTGAGTAATAATATAATCAGCCCCAGCAGTTACTTTTTCAATCAAATATGGAATATCTTTTTCCGGATTTTGGTTTGAGTCATCTGAACCATCAACATGACCTTCAGCATATCCGGCTACTCCAATACAAAAATAATTACCATAGGTCTTCCGAACATATCTAACCAAGTCAACAGCATTATTAAACTCACAATTAGGTGTCCAATACTCTTCAGTTCTTGGAGGATCCCCTCTTAAAGCCAATATATTCTTAATACCATTCAATTTAGCTCTTTCCAAAGCATCATCAATAATTTCCCGGTTTGTGTTAGTGCAAGTGAGGTGCAACACAGTGGTTATACCTAATTGCTTCTGACAAATAGAAGCCAACTCTAATGATTTTTCACTGGTGGAACCTCCGGCTCCCCAAGTAATAGTTATGAATAATGGATTTAATGCTTTCATTCTTCCTAATCTTGCCAACAAGTTTCTGAACCCAGCATCTGTTTTGGGAGGGAAAAATTCCAAAGATATGAATTTCCCATTGTCTAACCCGTTGATTTTATCGGTGACAAACATTCTAGTACTAGAGCAAAAGCACGTATGTAAGAAGTCAATAGGTTGTTGCTGATTAGTGGCATTTTTTTCTCATTCGCAGACAGAGCAAAAACGTTAGAATTTGGTCGAGAGCAGACCCACACCAGGGGCCAGAATCATTAGTTAGAACCCCAGAATTGGGGTTGAGGAATAGTTCGAGTCCAAACTAGAGAGTTATAGATCGTAAGTATTTCATGGTAATGTATTATTAGCATATTATGTATCGAGACATGTTATAGTATCATTTATTACTCATTGTATCAAGTACTCTTATACAGCACTGTATTCACCTCTATTAGAATTTCCAGTGAATTTTTCAATTATCTCCTTAATAAAAATAGGTAATCCTTTAACCACATCGATGAAATTCTCTATAACTTCTTTTAAAGCCGTTTGGAAATCAATTGAGTTACCCTTATTA
This sequence comes from Yamadazyma oceani, assembly GCA_030569555.1. NCBI lineage: Eukaryota > Fungi > Ascomycota > Pichiomycetes > Serinales > Debaryomycetaceae > Yamadazyma > Yamadazyma oceani. Next base: position 118,072 of record JAJMLF010000004.1, on the reverse strand, counting down.
TACTGGAACCAGGCTCCACCAATTATATAAATACTTAAGAATAATACGAAAAATATAAATATCCATGTAAACCATCCCCAACTTTCTCCATTATCTGGAGACTTATCATTATCATGCTTATTCAGTTTCTTACCAATACAGGCAGATTTAGTATTCATCTTTAATTTTAAGGTATCTTGACTCCATTGATCCACCACTAATTCATCGGGTTTTCCATCCGAATCTTCTTCCGTACATACAAACTTGATTTCGGCATTAATCTTATGATCTCCCCACTTAAACTCATCATATTTGATTATCATTCCACTCAGGTCGTCACTATCATCTTTAAAAGGTTTAAAATTGACTTTAGCATCTGAAGCATCTAGTTTAATTATTTCGGTAATATAAGTCTTCAGATCTAATGTTACCTTCGTTAACCCACAAATTTCGGCTCCTTTACATTCTTTAACATCCTTAATGGTGTCACAAACGGCAATATTCCATGTGGTATCGGTCTTGCTGGGGGGCGTCTCATTACCGATTGTTACCGAGTGATCACCTTTAATGCTGCTGAATGAATACTTTGATAACTCATCTGCATCACACTTGAATGCTTGGATCATTGTATGTAGCCCCATGAGCAATACCAATGGACTTAATACTTTCATGGTGTATTCGTTATCTGATAATGTTTCTTATTTGCAAGGAGATTTTTCATCGCGTGGATGTCGGGAAACCAAACCATAGAGCATGTCGGGGCACTGTGAGAAGGTACGACATTGGTGTTGTTGGTGACAGGATGCTCTACCCAGATGTTCTCCACAAATTGCAATCCGAGGAGCCAATTAAATCATATGACACCTTTATTAATTGTTATATAAATATATCAAAGAGGTATCTACCAAATCTCCAATTAGATAAATTTGATTACCAAAGAATGAAAGTAACTGTTTGTGGAGCTGCTGGAGGAATCGGCCAGCCATTATCATTATTATTGAAGTCTAATGATAAAATTGACGAATTAGCCTTGTATGATATTGTCAACGCTAAAGGGGTTGCTGCTGATTTGAGTCATATAAATACGAGTTCTACTGTCACTGGATATCAACCACAAGATAAATCGGATCAAGCAGCCATTAGAACTGCTTTAGTAAACTCTAATTTAGTAATAATTCCAGCAGGAGTTCCAAGGAAACCTGGAATGACTAGAGCTGATTTATTTAATATTAATGCTTCTATTATTAGAGATTTGGTTAAAAACATTGGAACTACATGTCCAGATGCTTCAATTTTAATTATTTCTAATCCTGTTAATGCTACTGTACCTATTGCTGCTGAAGTATTAAAGAAATTGGGAGTATTTAATCCAAAGAAATTATTCGGGGTCACTACTTTAGATTCAGTTAGAGCTGAAACCTTTTTAGGAGAATTAATTAATGAATCACCTGAAAATGTCAAAGGAAGAATTTCTGTCATTGGAGGACATTCTGGTGATACTATCGTTCCTTTAGTAAATACCACTAAACACCTTTCTGATAAAGTATCAAAATTCGATGAAAAAACTTATAATGAATTTATTAAAAGAGTTCAATTTGGGGGTGATGAAGTAGTCCAAGCTAAAAATGGTGCTGGTTCTGCCACTTTGTCCATGGCTTTTGCTGGTTATAGATTTGCTGAAAATGTTATAAATTCATTCTTTTCCACTTCATTTAATTCTACTTATATTAATGATTCGGCATATATTTATTTACCAGGATTCGAAAAAGGTCAAGCTTTAAGTAAAAACTACTTAGATAATATTGATTATTTTTCTGTGCCAGTAGCTTTAAGAAATGGTCAAGTTGAATCTTTAACTAATCCTTTTGAAGAATTAGAAATTAGTAATAAAGAAAAAGAATTAATCAAAGTTGCTTTGGCAGGGTTGAAGAAATCAATTACCCAAGGGTCTACATTTATTACTGATGCTAAGCTTTAGACTTTATAAATTTTATATAGTTAGTTATACACAGTGTTCTTCCGGTTCAAGTATCATTTTGTGCACACACGATTACATCTTTATCTTGTAATTGAGTTGCAAACATGTCACAACATGATCATCTAGGATCTGTAAAATTTACAATGTCAACCAATCTAGCACGTTTTGTTAGTGTATATGGTTTCTACACACCTGCTTGGTATAATGTATAAAAAAAAGTTCCAAAAAAACAACTTGATCTAGCCGAGGATCGAACTCGGGACCTTTTCGGAGCTTACTGTGTTAAACACTTGTAAACGAAACGTGATAGCCGCTACACCACTAAACCTCAAGCTGTTGAAGGAAGTTGTTTACCCAGACCTATGAAGTACATGTGTTTCTCTGCAATTTCGGGGTTTTTTGCCTTCAGAGCACTGGCAAGCCACCAGCATGGCCCCATACACCTACTAATGACTTACGGAGTACAACAGAAGCCTCCAGGGCGTATAGTTCCTGCCTACTATGTCCCTACCGCCAAACATTAAATCCATTTCGGCTTTGCCAAATAATGTGGAGTACTATAAAATCCGACGCATTCTTGTGACACTATAAAAACGGCACAAGATATCTTGATTTTACAATCTATAGAAGAATTGTTTTCCTTACTACAGTTGTAACATTTACATTCCACAGATTACAGTATGCTTGACCATACACAGAAACAAAAAGTAAGTAAGAAAGTTGACAAAATTCTTCACAAATTCACAACTGCCAAAGGAAACAAGGCTGCAAAAGTTCCTGGTGCAACCGTGGGATTAACTAGTGACAAAGAAACATTCTACTATAATTGCAATGGAGTGTTGGATACAGATAGCGGGAAACCAGTGTCTAAAGATACCATCTTTGCTTATTTTTCATGCACAAAAGCCATGACAGCCATGGCTATTCTTCAATTGTATGAACTAGGAAAGCTTAAGTTGACCGATCCGGTTGGTAAATATCTTCCGGAAATCGACCAACTTTATATAGTGGAAAAGGGAACGGTTGACCCCAAGACAGGGGAGTTCTTATCTCCACCTAAAAAGCCAAAGAGCAAAGTGACAATTTTTAACCTTTTGACCATGACAGCAGGAATGTCATATCCGTTTTTGAACAGCGAATATACTTTGTTAGCAAAATTTATTGATCCTCATGTAAATTCAGTTAACCCAGCTCGGGAATTATTCAAGACTGAAAAGACTCCATTGATTCATGAACCAGGGGTCCAGTTTCTGTATGGACATTCCATGGACTGGGCCGGGTTGATTGTGCAAGAAGTATCTGGGAAACCTTTGGGAGCATTTCTTAAAGATCATTTGTTTGATCCGGTGGGGATGAAATCATGTACATTTCATCTTCAGGACAGAAGCAATTTGTTAAAAATATACAGAAGAAATAGTAAAGGAGTACTTGTACCTATCCCCCAGGCAGTCAACTTAGATCCTCAAATAGATATGGGTGGTCAAGGATGTTTTGGAAATGTTGAAGATTACTTGAAATTCATGAGAGTTTGGTTAAATTACGGATATTCTCCTGATGGTAATGTTCGTGTTTTAAGCGAAGATTTAACCAAATACGCTCTTAAAAATCATTTACCTCCCGGAGTCACTGTTCGTTTTGACATTGAAGGTCTTCCATTATTACCTGATGGGTTTACCTTAGGTGGGATGGCTATTACTAAAGAAGAAGCTGCCACTGGGAGGCCAGTAGGAACCATATATTGGTCTGGTTTGGCCAACTTATATTACTGGATTGACTTTGAAAATAAACTTGGTGGGTTCTGGGGTTCCCAGATCCTTCCGCTTGGTGACCCACACTCTTTTCTTGGTTACTGCCAGACAGAAATGAGTGTTTATGATGTTCTTAAAGGAGAGGATGATGACGATGATGACGAAGAAGAGGAAGGGGAGGACGAACAGAGGAGCTCTAAATTATAGATCCTGATTACAAAGCCCCCTTATATGCTTTAATATATATGATTCATGCACCTAGTAACTATGTCATTGTGTCTCTAGAGTAGTCTCTCTTTTTTTTTTTTGCAGTAAAAAATTAAGAATCAAGAAAAAAAAAAACTGCTAATGACTCAAAGTGAGCACCGAAATTTTTCACTTGATTGAGTCAGAAGAGTCAAAAGTGCACTGCTGTATTAGAGAATACTGACACCATGACTTTCCCTGTGTTACCTAAAGCTGCCGTAGAGGGATCTTTCTATACAAAGGAGCTCTCTGTTGTAGGTAAGATATTATTACCAGTTGAAACCGTCAAACCATCCAAGTTCTTTTTGTCCCAATTTCCAGTGGAATTAGAGATATTAATTGATGCTACTTCAACCAAGATTACTGTTGACCAAGCAGTTGAATTGTTAAATGTCGGGGTTAATCAAATTTTCATAGACGAATCTCAAGTAAATGAAATCATTATAGAATCTGGATTACCAAGTTACAGATTTGCGATCAAGACTAATAACTTCGGTGAATTCCTTGAATTGGAAAGTGATTTCATCACTACTAAAGAAGGAACGGTACAAGAAATCACCAAAGACGAAAACAAAAATGTCTATTTTGATAATGGAAGCAAGTTGGACGAAGAAACTGCCTTAAGAGTTTGTAAAGCTGGATTGGTTCCTATTATTAGTACCAGTGATTTGACTGCCAAAAGTGATGATAATGATAAATCGAAGATTTTTATCGGGAAATTATTTACTAGTACTTTAACCACAGACAGACCAGATGGACTTTTCACCTCTTTAATTGTTTCTCCTGCTCCTGCTCACTCAGCTTTAGGAGTTGTATATTCATCTGTAGCTTCTATCCATGAATCAATTTCCACAGGTGAAGGGGTTTATCAATCTCGGAAACGTACCAATGAATTATGGTATAAAGGAAAGACAAGTGGGGCTACTCAAAAACTTGTTAGCTTATCAAAAGATTGTGATTCAGATGTGGTTAAATTTGTAGTTGAACAGAAACAAGGAACTGGGTTCTGCCACAAGAACAAGAACGTTACTTGTTTCAACGACAATGAGTTATATGCTGCTGATTCAATTGGGAAAGGGTTACCAAGACTTGATGGTACCTTGGCAAATAGACTAGAAAATGCTCCTGAGAAATCCTATACCAGAAGATTGTTCAATGATAACAATTTGTTGGTGGCTAAATTAAAGGAAGAACTCGATGAATTAATTGAAGCTGGTCAATCAAATGATAAAGATGAAGTTGCTTGGGAAGCTGCTGATTTGATCTACTTTGTTATGACTTGGTGTGTCAAGAATGGGGTGAGATTGTCTGACATTGAAAGAAATTTGGACATAAAGAGCCTCAAAGTTACTAGACGTAAAGGTGATGCTAAACCTGCTTATGTTAAACCAGAAGAAAAGAAGGAGGAAGAAAAATCTTCAATGGACAATTATAAATTGACTACTATTGATACCTCGAAGGCTACTGAACAAGAAATTACCAAGGCTTTATCTAGACCTAACCAAAAAACTTCTGATATTATGAAATTAGTGTTACCCATTATTGAAAATGTTCAGAAGAATGGTGATAAAGCCTTACTAGAATTAACCGAGAAATTTGATGGGGTCAAATTGAATAGTCCGGTTTTAGAATCACCATTCCCTCCAGAACTTATGAATATTACAGACGAAATGAAAGAAGCTATTGATTTGTCAATGAAAAATATTGAAAAATTTCATGCTGCCCAATTACCAGACAAGGAAATTATGAATGTTGAAACAGCACCAGGTGTCATTTGCTCAAGGTTTGCTAAGCCAATTGAAAATGTTGGTTTATATGTTCCAGGAGGAACTGCTGTTCTACCATCTACTGCCATGATGTTGGGAGTTCCTGCTATGGTTGCCGGCTGTAAGAATATTGTCATTGCATCTCCTCCTTCTCGTGCCACTGGGAAGTTAACTCCAGAGGTTGTCTATGTAGCTCACAAATTGAACGCAAGAAGTATTGTAATGGCTGGAGGTGCTCAAGCTGTTAGTGCTATGGCCTATGGTACTGAAAGTGTTGTTAGATGTGATAAGATCTTGGGTCCTGGTAATCAATTTGTTACTGCTGCAAAGATGCATGTTCAAAATGACACTCAAGCATTATGTTCGATTGATATGCCAGCTGGACCATCGGAAGTGTTGGTTATTGCCGATAATAATGCTGATGCTGATTTTGTTGCTAGTGATTTGTTATCACAAGCAGAACATGGGGTTGATTCTCAAGTAATTTTGATAGGAGTCCAATTATCGGATGGAAAACTTGCCGAAATAGAAGCTGCGGTTAAAAGACAAGCTGAAGTATTACCAAGAAGTGAAATTGTCAGTAAATGTTTAGCTCATTCCTACAATTTATTGGTTGGTTCTTACGATGAAGCTTTCGAATTATCTAACAAGTATGCCCCAGAACACTTGATTTTACAAATTGACAATGCTCCAAGTTATGTTCCTAAATACATTGAAAATGCTGGATCTGTTTTTGTAGGTAAATTGTCACCTGAATCATGTGGTGACTACTCAAGTGGTACCAATCATACTTTACCTACTTATGGATATGCCAGACAATATTCTGGAGTTAACACTGCCACTTTCCAAAAGTTTATCACCTCTCAAGAAGTCAGTGAAGAAGGATTGAAGAGTATTGGTAAAGCTGTTATGACTATTGCTGAAGTTGAAGGATTGGAGGCTCATAGAAATGCTGTCCATGTAAGAATGGAAAAACTTGGATTGTTGTAGGTTCCCGGAGGCATCATATGATACGTATTATTATTTTAATTACCTATATATAAATCGTATTTATTTAATTCTTTTTTTATTTGATAGAGAAATATATAATAAAGAATGAATCATTAATTGCGTTTCTTATACCAATCAAGTTAGAAATTAAATTCACTTCTGAATTGGTTTAAGTCCATACCAGGTTTAACCACCTCTATTAAGTCACGTCTGTTCATAGCAATAAAGGCTCTCTTTAAAGTTTCGGTTAGAGCAGTAGATTGATTAGGAGATAATGTCGAATTACCATCATGTCCTTCAACTTGATGCATTGATAATCCACTTAATAAATGTTCAGCTGCTTCCTTGTAACATCCTATGTTGATACAAGAGACTCCCAAATTATATCTAGCTCTTACAAAAGTAGGTTTTAATTCTAATGCTTTGAAATAAGCATCAACGGCTTCTTCTGACCTATTTGAATTTGCAAGCGAAGCTCCCAATCTATTCCATAATACCGGATCATTTGGTTTTATACTTAAAGCAGCTTTAAAGCAATCGATAGTTTTATCAAAATCTTCATTGGCATAGAACAAAACACCAAGTCCTAATTGGACATCAGCATCCATACTAGCTTGATTAGGAGATAATTGAGCAGCTTTTAAAAATAATTCTGTAACTCTTTTGTTTAAAGAAAATCTATCTTCATCACTAATTTTTGGATTCTCTTGTCTAGCTTTATCAGCAATTTGAGGGTATTTAGTAGAAATCCATCTTTCAAGAGTTGCAAAAGCAGCATTATCGTAACCTTCGTTAATATAAGAGATGGCTAGGGTCATTAAAGCTTCAGAATTTTCGGGGTGCAATTCTAAACATTTCTCTAATGCAGAAATACCAGCAATCTCCTTTTCATTTTGGGTTTGAACTTCACCCAATTTAAGCCAAGCATCCATATGACTTCCGTTTCTTTGAATGGCAGCTTCAAAAGCTAAAGCAGCTTCTGATAATTTAGCACCATTTTCCATTAATTGTAGACCAATTTCATATGGATCACTTTCTTGAGGCAAATCCAAAAATTGATTATGTTTATCATCTTCAAATTGGTATTCACCAAAATGAGCTCTAGTAGAAGCATATTTAGCAAAATCTCTTTCCCATTGAGACATATCAGCCGGGAAGGTATCTTTTTGAGTTCTTTTATAATCTTCGTATTGTTGACTAATAAAATCATTTTCCAACGATTCAGAATTCAAATTGTCCCAAACCTCTTGGAAGGTAGCCTGATATTTATCATCAACCTCAATTTCAGGAGATCCTTCTCTTTGAATTTCTTCAATATCTTGATCTTCAACATTATGAGTCAACTCTTCAATTTCTTTAAATTGATTATCCCAATCCACTTGCTGCTCTTGGCTCTTGGCTTGATCAGCTTCTTGTGATTGTGGTTGATGCTGATGTTGTTGTTGCATAGCATTACCCATCATCGGCATCCCACCAGTCATCATGGGACGATATCCCATTCTCATAGATGACATTGGTTGACCCCCCATAGGTTGATGTTGGGGTTGTTGAACTTGAGGCTCCATAGGTCTTGATTGAAACTCTGAACTCCATTGATTAGGACTTTTAGGTTTAGTCAAAGATTGATGAGATGATACAGGAGATGGTGAATTAGTTTGGAATTCATTTGACCAGTTATGAGGTCTTTGCATATGAGGGCCTTGACGTTGATTGATCATGTTGAGTTCATGTTGCATTGGTTGAAACTGAAACGAACACTGGTTCCCCATAAACTGTTCCATGTTTTGCCTATCGGCTTGATTCATCATATTATCATGTTTGAATCCATTTTCATTTATGAACTGACCCGGGGTAGCAGTTTGTCTTTGTAATGATCTATCTTGTTGAGTATGCTTATTGAACTGGGATACTGCGTTCCCATTAGCAGAGCAATCAGCTCCACCACCAACAAATGACATAATAGTGAGAGCAGCAGTCGATAATAGTTATGGTTTATTCCTGGGAAAATAAAATGGTTTATATACCTAGAAAGATGATTAGTGATGATTAATCCCCACTAAACTTTTCATATGCCCTCGGCTGTCTTATGAATTACACAAAATCGATCTCGCACAAGCGTGAGAGATTAAGCTGCAACTTGGGGTAAAGAGTATAAATAGGTTACCAGAGCATATAGAGCAGGGTATATATAGCGTATAGAGCATGTATAAAGGGACTGAAAACTGAGGGGCTATGTATCGTATATTTAAGTCACATTTACCATTGCAACTCTTTTGAATCACCGCATTCCAACTGGCTGCAAATGTTATCTAACTCTTTTACGTCTTGGTTATCGGACTTCTTGCCAACAAAAGCAGGATTGATAGGTCCTCCATTCTTGGTCTCCAACTCGAAATGAGCTTTAACCATGTCTCTGACTAACCCTTGGTAGTATAATACTCCCCGTTCTTTTTGTGGATGTAAGTACCCAGAAGAGTAAACTCCTTGATTTAAGTTCTTTTGAGTGTGTTGACATAAATTGAAATCCTCCAATTCCACCAATTGTAAAAAGTCAACAAATTCTTTCTTTTCTTTGTCGTCAATTCCCTTTTTAGTATAGATATCATACTGTAAAATAGTATGACTGGCAGACATGGGTAAGACTCTAATGGAGTACCAAGCAGGCGAATAACAGTTGATTCCATTGGTAGGAAATAAGTAAACCCATAAACCGTTGAATTCACCACCTGGGTTAGCCTTTTTTGGTTTGGGTTGTTCTTGGGGTTGTTGTTTTCCAAAGCCGAACCATCCAGATTTTTGGTCTGGTTGTGGAGTGGGCTTGGCTTCATCTTCATTTCTGATGATCTGGGCATAATGACGACAATATCTGTTTTTAGGAACCACTTTATAAGTCTCCATTTTAAAAGCACTGCTTAAACCTGGATGTGCAGTAGGACAATGGTAACATTCTTGATACCCATCCATCAATGTTTTCCAATTAAATTGACCATCTAATTCATATGACATGTGGTATTCGTAGTCAGAGAAATCAAATTCATTTAATTCATCATTTAACCCGGCAAACCAGTCATCAAATTCTACAAATTCTTCAGATTCATCACTGTTGAAATTAACAAAAACCAATCCTTGTTCCGTGACATGGGTCTTGATAGGAAATAAAGAGTTTTCTTCCTTCTTGAATCCTTCAACTTCGTTGAATTGTGGGGCTTTAATTAATTTCCCATCAGAATTATATGACCAGCCATGGTATCTACATCCCAACACCGTTGATGATCCTTGGTCTTTCTTAAGAACTGGATAAGCTCTGTGACGACACACATTGTGAAAAGCTTTAATTTTACCATCCACTTTGGACTTGATCAAGAAGAAATTTAATCCAGCAAAGGTGAAGGCATAATAGTCACCAGCTTTAGTGAACCTAGATGAATGAATACAAAACAACCAACTCTTGTTGAAAATAGACCGTTTTTCTAAATCAAAGATCTTTTCACTAGTCCACCAACTAGCTGGTAAAGTATGTTCTCCTGGTAATAATGGTTCACTGGTAGTGTCTGCTGGAGGTGCACTAGGAATGGGTGTTTTTGCAACCTTTGAAGTCATATCAAATACTTTTAAAACTATACAATCTTGGAAGAGAAAACAAATGAAATGAGCAGGTTAAGAGATTCACGTATACATTTATATATTTGACATAATCAGGCTTTTGTATACCCTAGTTGGCACTATCTATAGCCATGGTTATGCCTTCCTTATCTATGGACCCTTTTTCCAGATCCAGAAATTGAGTCCATAAATGCGCAGACAGAATAAGCACCAATTTTGCAAGGAAGGCGCAATTGCTGCTAGAACGTATTAATGCTATCTATTATCTATATATAGTTCAAAATTACATTTATTCGCATAAAATAGCAAACTATGGGAAATAAATTAATTGTAGTTAATTTAAACCTTCAAAATGGGTTTCAATTTTGCGAATTAACCCAAATTGTCTAATCAATTCATTGGTGATATTCTTATCAACTGTAGGATTAAGTAAAGTCTCTAATGATAAATCTTTATCAGGATAAATTCTATAAGCTGCGATTAACTCTGCCATATTTTGAAGCAGTGGATGACTGGCATTATCATCTCCTTGCTCTAACAATGTTAAACAGTGGGTAAACAACGAATTAATTACAATTAATATCTTTAGTAATACCATAGCCAATAATCCATTTTTGGTACTTTCAGGAATTAATGATAGTGACATCTTGTTAACATTCATGATGACGAGATTTTCATTCTTAACTAGCCACTGAGTGGTGAGAAATTTATAAGAAGAATCTTCATCCATAGGGATCAAATCAATTACAAGTTTAACCCCAAATAAGGCCTGTGTAACCGTAGCTGTTCTCAAATCTATGAATCGAGAAAACTCTAAACTATTAGTATCAAGGGGTAATATACATAAAAAGAAGTTAAGACTTCTGATTAATAATTCTCCGGAGCAAATATCATCAGATCCCAAGTATTCACTAAGCAACTTTCTGGTTATTATTTTATCATTTTCTTCAATCTTGATATTTATTCCTGGAACTGATAATGTTCCTGTCAAGACTGCCTTCATAAATGATCGATTATGTGGTTCTCTTACCAACAATTTAGTAAAAGCATCAATTGCATAAGGTAAATATGAATATCCTTCAGTACTAACTAATGGTACTTTAGGAGAATCTGTTAAATCTGGACCGAATGACATCACTAGTACAAATGATAAAAATGCTTCTTCGAGGGATCTCAATTGCACTTCATGGGAGATGTTATACAACAAGAATAAACAATCCTTCAAAAGACATAATCTCTTTCTATGGAAAATGAATTTATCTGAATATAAGCCAACAGCTTTAACAATTCCAAATATTAAATCTTTAAGAAGATCATTTGAACTCATTTTGGTCTTGTTTAAACCAGAAAAGGCAATATTTCTTAATATCATAGTGACAGTTATCAATTCATCAACAAGTAATACCTTGTCATTAACTGCACTTTTAGTTTGCAATGTACTAAAATGATACTTGTTCTCTTCTTTGAATCCATGCAAAATTCCCAAATAATCTAGAAATTTGAATTTTGGCGATTCTATTTCATCGTCTTTCTCTGGAGGCAGCGAACTACTTGGAAGCGATCCATCAATATTTGCAAGCGGTGAAAATACTTCATCCATGTCCATATCCGAATCATCATCATCCACGACTTGACCCGTCAAGGAATCGACATTGAATGCAAGGTTCTCATTATTCATTTCACTTTGTCTTATGTATTTCTTAAATACATCATCAATTGATTGATTAGTATCTAAGTCTTCATTCACCTCATTAGATTCATCAGAAGCAAATTCAGATCCATGTGTTATCTTCAGGAGAACTTTCAACCCAACATCACATAATGAATCTACTAATTCCATACAAGTGCCGATATCAAAGGCAAAACTAGAATCTGAAGTCGTAACCAATAATGTGTTCAATGCACTTACAATTTCTCCATTGTTAGGATTAGAGTTATTCTTCAACAGCATTATTAATGCTTGAAGGTCAATAGATCCTAATTCAGGAGCAAAAAGGAAAACTGGTTTACTTGCTTCAAGTTCGCCAGCAATACTGGAAACTGTTTTAATATCAAATCCACCATGTGTGTCAATTTGTCTTCGAGATGGGACGAATGTTTTGATAATATTGGGTTCCTGTTCAGTTCCTGTCTTTTGTTGCACTTGAGGTGATTTTTGAGAAATCTGTGGAGAAGCAGAATCTGGCCGTTGATGAACGCTTCCGGGGCGTGATTGTTGGGGCCTGACTTGATTGTAAGGAGAATGAACATTAGGTGAATTTTGAGCTGATGGATTGCTTACTCGGCTCAATTTCCTTGATTGTGGTTGTGGTGTTGGAGCGTGGCTCATCATCGGACTTGGATTCACTGCACTATGAGAACCAGGATTAACATTTTGTTGAAAATTCTGTTGATACGGAGATTGAGAGTTAACAACACCAGGTGAGGCATGATGTTGTGATACTGGAGAATTAGCAGCAGGTGAGTTATGTTGCAGTAAATGAGGAGAATGATGCAAGGTGCCCGGCCGTTGAGTTTGTTGAAACTGCTGGGTCATCAGTGGTTGTGAAGGTTGACGCAGTGGCTGGGGAGCTTGAGACATTGGATTCGAGGGCTGAGACTGTTGCAGCTGTTGCAGCTGTTGCAGTTGTTGTTGCAGTTGAAATCTAGCCAATATCTGCTTTTGGAAATGAGACCTCCTTTCTTGCAAGTCCTTTTGACCAGCAGGAGTAGCATTATGTTGTTCATAAGGAATCAAATACTGAATATAAAGGCTACCAAGTTCCTTTTCTACCTGAGCTCTTCCTGCCGGATCAGTTATTCCTCCATATAATTCAAGTCTTTGACATATGGTAGCCCATGGAGATGGCTGAGCTTGATTCGAATTTTGTAAAGATTTAATTAACACTTGGGGACCTCCTAACCTTTGTGAAAACAAATAAAGAAAGAAAAGGTTGACCTTCTTGTTGTTGACTATCGGTTGACTTGATATTGGTGTTCCACGACGAGACATGAAGTCATATAAGGTAACCAAAAATAATTCCATCTGTAATTGAGCCACTTGAGTTTGGTTCTTGGTAGCTGTCGTTTGTTGCAGTTGCGGTGGTTGTGGCTGCTGCCCAGCAGGCCCCCGGTTCGGCATCTGTTGAAACAGCTGTGGGTCACGTTGTTGTTGTTGCTGCTGCTGCTGCTGTTGTTGTTGTTGTTGTTGCTGTAATTGTTGTTGTCTTTGCCTAAGCATCTGTTGATTAGCTTGATCGTTTTGTGACATAGCATTACCCGAAGGACTCGCGTAAGAGCCTTGACTGCCTGTTGGATGCGATGGAGGTCTACTAGGATCAGAAGGACCTCCTTGTTGTTGAGATGGCATGGAATTTTCAGCTTCCATGTTTCGTAACCTCATGGCAGATTGAAGTTGAGCTTGAGATGTGTTATTATTGGCTATCATAGAGTTATTGGGCTGTTGCAGGCCTTGAGGAGTGTGTGGCTGAGATTGTTGTTGCTTGAGTAGTTGTTGTTGTTTAAGCATTTGTTGTTGCATTATCTGTTGTCTCATTCTTAGAAGCTGTTCTTTCTTTTGAGTATCCAAGGTCTTTGATTGTGTCTCGGGTTGGGGTTGAGGTTGAGGTTGAGGTTGTGCCTGCCCTTGCGCCTGGAACAGATTACGCCCTTGCTGTTGAGATTGGACCTGTTGACTTGGATGTGGAGCCTGCTGAGGACGAACTTGCTGCTGCTGCTGCTGCTGTTGTTGCTTCATAAACATTTGTGGACTAAGCCCCGAGAGGTTCATATCCATGGTGGGGGTAGGAGCATTGGATGGATTGGAAGCATTAGATGGATGTGACAAGGAGGATCTTTGGTTTTGTATAAGCGAAGGACCTCCAAGATTCATATTTTGACCGGCACTAGGGCCTGGGGTTGGGGCTGAAGGTTGAGGTTGAGCAGGTGGTTTGGGGCCTTGTCCCTGAGTGTCATCAAAAATTGAACTCAAAAAGTCATCACCTGACAGGAAGTTATTGTTTTGATCACCCAGAAAGTCATTATCATTAAACCAGAAGTTATCAGCCATGGTGATGTTTGTGATAATGGTAGTGTTCTTTATCTGGCTATGAGAGCCTGAAAAAATTAAAACGGAAAATGCAAGTTCGCGGAAGAGCGTGTCTACACCACTTATAGCATAGAGACATAAAGATATAAAGACCAGCAAGAGGCAATAAAAGACATGGTATTATGACAGTCTGGGCTATTATACAAATGAATATAAAAAGTCTAGCAAATACAAGGACCAAGGTGTTTGTTGAACAATTTTTCTTTTTTTTTTTAATGAAATGCATGAGACCTAATCTCTCTGGGGCTATCATCTTCACCAGAATTTATACCAAGGTTTATGAAGTTTTCTGGATAATGATTTGTAATGTTCCATTTCACCCCAACAATCTCTACCGAATTCACAACCAGCCATGTTGATGACAAAATCACGTTGTTTATAAAAGTATTGAGGATCATCAGATTTATCGGAACAAGCTCCTGGAGGGAATGCATTAATCTTTCTTAATGGTAAGAAACCAATTCTTTCTCTAATCCAAGCCGAAGTCGAATATAAAGTTTCTAAAGCATCTTGTTCTTTATGTTCCCATTGCATATGTAATTGTTCGTACATGGCTGGATCCCACCAAATGTCTAATAACATTTCTGACCAAGGAGATCTTCTCATTAAAAAGGATCCTAAATTGAACCCCCCACAGTCTTGAGTGATAACCATATCAATTGGTTGACTATAATCTACATAAGGTAAATCAGTTTCTAAACTTAAAGGATTAAATAAATCCAAATTTCTATAAGTAGCATTTTCCAAATTATCTAAAAAGTGATTTTCTAATGAGATTTGTGGTTCCATAATATACGTATGTAGATCTAACCACCAAAACCATTCGGCATCAGGAAATTGTCTCATAGTTTGTTTCATAATATCTACTTTTTCCCAACTTTCTCTCCATTCATGAGAGTACCTTTTCTTAACAGTCATATCTTTAATGGTCAATCCATATCCATGGCGTTTAGCATAATTTTTCTTATTAGCTATGGATGATCTTTCAATTGACCATTCTTGTGGTCCTTTCCATTTTAAAACTCCTCCTCCTTCATTAGCTGCCAATATTATAACCACTTTGGGTCCTGAAGTCTTAAAATGTGGTAAGAATGGTACTGAAGTGAATAAACACAAGAAAACTAGCGTGAATAATCCAATTAATAACTTATGATATCCAGAAGTCGATGTTAAAAGTTGTTTCCCGGTTATCTTCACCGTGTTGATACCTCTTGTAAAGCTTCCATATCTAGCATTTGGTTTGAAAGTTTTATTATATTTATCATCATCTTGCCGTTCCATGGTAAATCCAACAGCTTTTTCAAGACCTCTATCCGAGTACGAGGTAACAGACGTATGCGTTGTTCCAAGATGTTTATACCGTTCTCGTGCCGAATATTTTTAAGATCAACACCAACTCTCACTATTTTTTTGCGACACGCGCACGACCAATTATTATATATATATATATATATATATAAGTGTAAGGCACCACAAGTGCCAGTTAGCGCCGCTTGAACAGCAGTTGAACAGCAGTGCAGTTCTTAAAGAGTTGTATGATAATTTCGTACGTATTATATATTAAGATCTAATTATAACATTATGAAATTCGATCAGCTTGGGTCTTATTTCCCAACTGCAGATCTAATGGAGGTAACTCCTACTAAATTACGGTCATCTTCAAGTCCAGCATGAGAAGTAATGGCCAATTGCCTTTCGTATTCTTCTCTTTCAATTCTTTCTCTTTCCATTTCTACATGTAAATTTCTGAAATGAGTGAAGAATATTCCAGCAAAAAGGAACCCAACAGCGGCCATAGCGACGAAAGCCCAAATGATATGAGGATCAACTAAAGCTGGAGTAATAGCTTGAGAGATGGCAGCAGCAATGGCAGACATGAATAAACAAATAGCCATAACCAAAGATTTTAAGTGTGGTGGAGATCTGGTGTAAGCTAATTCGTAGGAGGTCACCATGGCAAAACATTCAGACAGGGCTTGGAGACAATATAAGGTAATTTCAACCCAAGCAGAAATTGGAGCAACACCTTTTTCACAAGCAGTAGCATGATCACCACATGGAGACTTTTGGTAGATAAAGTGTTGAATAATGGCACCAGCAACTTGAGATG
The DNA here is from genome assembly GCA_030569555.1 of Yamadazyma oceani. Classification (NCBI taxonomy): domain Eukaryota; kingdom Fungi; phylum Ascomycota; class Pichiomycetes; order Serinales; family Debaryomycetaceae; genus Yamadazyma; species Yamadazyma oceani. Next base: position 101,565 of record JAJMLF010000004.1, on the reverse strand, counting down.
AAGCTGCAACACAGAAACCAAAAGTAATTCTGTAGACTGGTTTGAAATTAATATGGTACTTTCTGAAGGTTGGATACAAAACGTAGTTTAAGAAAGGAATAAAAACAATGATGGTTAAGGGATTAAAATTAGAAAATAAATCATTTGGAACACCATTTAATGACATTGAACCAGCTTGAGATGTTTGGATAGGTCCGATACCACCATCGTTCATAATAAAAATTGGAAAGTAAAAGAACACTTTACAGGCATTTATGGTCTGTTTGACATCCAAAACCCATTGGTTACTCCAAGAAACCGGTTTGTTCTTACCAAAAGTGGTAACTCCTCTTGCTTCCATGTTGGAAGGCTTAGCCCACTCCCAGAATTCACCATTTTTGAGTCTACTGATCCAACCAGATTGGTATGAAACTCTTAAAATTTTAAAAAAATTTGACAATACTGATCCTTCAGTTTCTTCAACATGTAATCTTGGACCCAAGATCAATAAGACAATTGGTAAGATCATGTACATGATGATTGGAACGAAGAAAGCTAACCAGAAACCAACATCTCTGGCACAGTATGAAGTGGCTAATTGGAAGAAAGCACCGATATTAATACACCAGTAAAAGAACAAAGTCATTCTTTCTAAAGTTTTTTCTTTATCCACAATTACATGTTCACCAGATGGTAAGACCTTGACAACATCACTCTTGAATCTATATTGATCCATTAATAATGGTAATAAACATGGCTTGATAAAACCGGTACCAACACACAAAGTCAAGATAGCCAAGATGGTTGGAACAATTGCATGTCCACCAGCAATGACTTGAGGAATACCAGCGATAATGAATAAGACGTGGGCAACGAATCCAGCAATAGTACCGATCCAGATACATTTCAATTTCCCAAGTTTTGTATCGGATAAGTAACCGGCAAAAAGTGGAACAACATAGGCTAAAAATTGTAATAACAAAGTCAAAGCAGTAGCGGTTTGTAAACCCAAGTTTAAAGCTCCTGCTGATTCATTTTCGTGTTCTTCACCTGGAGGAGGAGCACCAGTGGTAGAACCTTCTGGTAAAGGTCTTTGGACAAAGTTGGTTAATAATCCAATAGTTGAAAAATATGATGCTCTTTCAGCCAACTCAACCAAACAAAGCAAATAAACGGCCCATGGAACACCACCTAATATCCTTCTTAATGTTTCAGATTCGTTTCTGGTTGGTACCCTTAAACCTCTAGGATTGAATTCATCTGTGTAAATTGGGTTGTAATTTTTTTCGTCGTCAAAGTCATATTCTTCCGAAACTTGGTCAGAATATGATTCTTCATTTAACCCAGAAGATATTTTTTCATCAGACCTTTGAATCTGCTTTTCATCAGTATCAGACATCTTTAAAGTAATTAACTGTTTATAGTTCTGACTACAGAAAAGTTAGATAATAAGAAGATACGAAGGAAATATTTAAATTATTTATACTTCATACTTGAATAAGCCAAAGCCAAAGGGGGGAAAGATAACATTGAAGCGAGCGGCTCATCTTCTAGCGAATACGGCGACTGATTTGCTAACGGAGGTTACAATAAATCTTATCAATAAGATGAATTTACATCAAGTGCCGTATACCTGTCAAGGTGATTCATTATGGTTTGTATACCAGAAACACCACGAAAAGTAAGAGCCTTACTCTTCGGTGCAACAGTTACTAATATTTTTTCCTTCCTTTTCGCCAACCGGCCCTACAACACATATCTGCTTGTTCAAGAATCTGGTCCACTGTATGTTATGGGAGTTGTAGCTGTGAGTTACCTTTTGCAACTAACTCAGCTTAGATGTCAAGTAGGAAAGGAAAAAAGTGAATAATTTGGATATATTACCAATGGCATAGGACTGCAGGTAGTTACTTTCTATCGGCCCTGTATTGTATATGTTATTTTATTTCTTTTGTTGTCCACATTAGTTGCAAACCAACAAGTAAGCCCGTCATGTCGTATTCTGTGTGATGAGGAGTGGCAGGTTTGACGTACCCGGAATTCGAATCGAGTCGGAATGAGAAGAACCAAATACGGCAGAGGTTCCGTTTTTTTTTCGCAACCTAAATACGAAATGTGAGTCAGACAAGAGAATATACTATAACTTTCGAAACTTTTACCCACAATTCAGTGATAACTTCACAATTTTGTTGCATTCTGTTAGTGAAAGTAGTTGTCCACCCCACATAAACATAGCACTATAATCCACAATAAGGAGAGTTTACATCAAAACAACCTTCTTACGATTTGGGATAAATCATGGCTCAACCATAGCGTAATACCACCTTATGATATTGTAAAGCACATCACTTTTTGCACTTGAATTTTATTGCACGCTAAAGCTGGTGACGCATAGAGTGCTAAGATACGGAGACTATGTCCAAAATTGTATTATGTGTTACGTTCTATTATTAATGCTATTAAACGATCCAGAGGAGACTGACTTATTTTCCAACAGCAGATTTGATTGAAGTGACACCTTCTAAGTTTCTATCATCCTCAATAGCTCCGTGAGATATAATTGCTTGTAATCTACTATCATTAGCTAATCTTCTGTCAGCTTCTTCTCTGGCAATTCTTTCTTGTTCCATTTCTACGTGCAACTTTCTGAAATGAATGAAGAATAATCCAGCAAAAATGAACCCAACAACAGCCATAGCGACAAAAGCCCAGATGATATGAGGATCAACTAAAGCTGGAGTGATAGCTTGAGAGATGGCAGCAGCAAGAGCAGACATGAATAAACAAATAGACATAACCAAAGATTTTAAGTGTGGTGGAGATCTGGTGTAAGCTAATTCATAAGAAGTAGTATTGGCAAAACATTCAGACAGGGCTTGGAGACAATATAAAGTAATTTCAACCCAAGCAGAAATTGGAGCGACACCTTTTTCACAAGTAGTAGCATGATCACCACATGGAGACTTTTGGTAAATAAAGTGTTGAATAATGGCACCAGCAACTTGAGATGAAGCTGCAACACAGAAACCAAAAGTAATTCTGTAAATTGGTTTGAAATCAATCTTATACTTTCTCAATGCTGGATATATGAAGTAATCCAAGATTGGAATGAAAACGATGATAGTTAAGGGATTGAAATTAGAAAATAAATCATTTGGAACACCATTTAATGACATTGAACCGGCTTGAGAAGTTTGAATACTTCCGATACCTCCATCATTCATCAAATAAATTGGAAAGTAAATAAAAACTTTACAAGCATTGACGGTTTGTCTAATATCCAAAACACCTTGATCTGTCCAACTAACCTTTTTGTTCTTACTATATGTGGTGACACCTCTTTCAAGCATGTTTGATGGTTTAGCCCAATCCCAAAATTGACCAGCTTTATATCTGTTAAGCCAGCCTGGTTGAAAGGTTACTTTTAAAATCTTGAAGAATGCAGTCAAAACAGATCCTTCGATTTGTTCTTTGTGTAACTTAGGACGGACAAACAACAATACAAGTGGTAAGATCATGTACATGATGATTGGAACGAAGAAAGCTAACCAGAAACCAACATCTCTGGCACAGTATGAGGTGGCTAATTGGAAGAAAGCACCGATATTAATACACCAGTAAAAGAATAAAGTCATTCTTTCGAAAGTTTTAGCTCTATCGACGATCACTTTTTCACCAGATGGTAATATCTTGACAACATCAGTGGCGAACCTATATTGATCCATAATTAATGGTAATAAGTTTGGTTTGATAAAACCAGTACCAATACATAAAGTCAAGATGGCTAAAATGGTTGGAGCAATTGCATGTCCACCGGCAATGACTTGAGGAATACCAGCGATAATGAACAAGACGTGGGAAACAAAACCAGCGATAGTACCGATCCAGATACATTTATACTTCCCAAGTTTTGTATCGGCAAGGTAACCGGCAAAGATTGGAACCACATAAGCTAAGAAAGTTAACAACAAATTCAACGCAGTGGCAGTTTGTAAACCCAAGCCTAAAGCACCTGCAGATTCATTTTCGTGTTCTTCACCTGGAGGAGGAGCCCCAGTGGTAGAACCTTCTGGTAAGGGTCTTTGGATAAAGTTGGTTAATAAACCAATAGTTGAGTAGTAAGAAGCTCTTTCAGCCAATTCTACTAAACAGATCAAGTATACGGCAATTGGAGCTCTACCCAATACTCTTCTCAAAGTGGCAGATTCCTGTTTAGAAGGGACCCTTAAACCTTTAGGATTATATTCATCGACATAATTAGTATTGTAATTGGCTTCATCATTGTCAAAGTCATAATCTTCGGAAACGGAATCAGACCAAGAAGCTTCATTCAAATTAGTATTCTTTTCATTTGAGAGTTGTTGGTCAATCTGCTGTTCAGCAGCGACCTTTGAATCTTTGAGTTCAGTCATATTCTTAAGAAGTTGGCCTTAAAAGTGTAGAAATAAAAGACCCAAGAGAGGAAAAACTATTGGTATTTATGTACAACAGAAAAAGGAATTTTTTTGCTTATCAGAGATAAAACTGCTCTTAGGCGGCCCACGAAGAGAAACAATACAACCACTCACCTTCTGATAACGCATAGTACGAATAGTTCTAGTGTGGCATTTTTTTTTGGCTTATCAGTCAATAATTTTGAAGAGCCACGCCGTGCCCTGACACCCACTGATTTTCAAAACTAAGCGATCGCCCCATTTGCTTGAATAATCGGAATATGAGATGCTTCCACAATGGCAATACGACATCGAAGGTAGGATATTCACATTTTGCTTCTTCCTGTATTAAATTCTTATCCTAAGAGCCACCGGAATTGAAAATAATGTCGCGACGACATTGGCCGTTCTGCTCAAGTGCAGCCGAATATCCTGTACATAGACCAATAAAAAGAAACTTATCAGCATGCTGCCGCATGAACGTAAGGAATCAAATAAATTGCCATAATGGGATTCGAACGATACTGGTGCCACATCAACCAATGAAACAGGAGCTTACCTGCATTAAAACTCAAGGCATTTTGTAGCTGGTCCTTATATTTTGATCACCTCCAAGTGGCCCATAATTAGGGCCGCTTGTAATTTCTCCGCCTTGGACCACAGCATTTATTGGCTTTGGTATTATCCTGCCAACTTACTTATCGATCTCAAGACGTTACCTGCCGATCCTTACGTTACCGGTCGATCCTTACGTAGTGGATGGCAGCCTAGGAACTGACGTGAGTGGCACCAGTCGTGCGCGGGCTTATCAAGGTGGATGCACTAGAACAGAGTTGATTATAATGCAGCATAGATTGAAATTTAACTGGCTAATATCAGAGTGGCTTTTTTTTTTTCTTTTTCTTTGTATTGTATTTCTATAAGTTGTTTGCTCACTGGCAAGGATCTCTTGTGGTCGTTATCTAATCCTGATAACATCCTCAGGACCCGCTGGCTCCGCAAATCTTCATCATAATTCTTACTAATCACTCTTCTCCATTTTCTCATCTTCCATATCAGTGAACTTCCTTGTTAAGGCTCTTCGTACATCGGGCGAGTTTAATGAGAACATTTGACCAGATATGATTTGACCAGACGAGCCTTCACAGGCTTTGCTTAGATTGGCATCCTTCAATCTATTTAATCCAATATAAGAGTTTGTCAATGAACTGTTCTGTGATCTTCTAGGTAAGTTTGCTCGTTCTCGAATTTTATCCATTCCTTCATTATCACCACTTTCTTCTTCTACTACATTACTAGTGGTGGGTGTTTGGTATCCGCTATGGGAACCTGCGTATCTACTGATTTCGTAGTCACTATCAAAGCTTTCGAGATCATCATAAAGATTGATTTTTTGGTCTGCTAAATCAGATTCATTGACACCTCCTGGGGTTGGACCTTCTTCTCGGCTCATTGTGGAGTCGTAGTGGGACTGGTGACGGGAAAGGTTGGTGTCTCTCTCTTCCTTTAGTCCTTCTGATTGAGCTATCTCTTGTGAAGTATCGACATAGTCATTCTCTGAGCCAGTCAATTCTATTTTTCTCTCAATTGACAGTTCCTGTTCTTTATCAGCTTCGTAATATGGATTATCCTCCCAAAATGGAGTCTTACTAGCCTGAAATCTTAGAGGCTGGTTAAGAGGACTACTGTCATGATCATGAAAGCTCCCTGAGCTTTTGGCTTTCCTTATTCTTTCTGTTTTATCCCTAGGATCATGATAATCACTATAGGCCCTCTGAGCTACAGGAATGTCTCTGTTAGGTGTTTCATGGCCCGAAGGGGCCAAGGCAGACAAAGCAGTTGTTGAGTTACGTTGAGTACTTGCTCGGTGGGTATTTTTAAACGTTTGAAAGTTACTAATAGAATTTCTTTGCCTCCTATGAAGCTTGTTACCAGAAAAGTTCCCAGATGCCGAATTATGTCTTCTAAAACTAGGAATAGAAGTTTGAGTGGAATTGATCCGCTTCCTCCGTGGAGTTGATGGCTCTAGGTTAAATTCTTTATTTGGCTCATTAACTGCTTCGCCTTCATGACTACGGCTGGTGTCCTTACTTCCGTTGACTTGTTCAACTACATTTCCAGTACTGTTCCCCTTTAGGTCCTCATTCCCACCCTTGTTACCGGTGACCACGCCTTCAGAAACCAGAACTGGATTCACATAGCTAGGTGCAGTACCTGGACTTGAAGTAGGTACCATACCACTCAAGGAATTTGTCAAGATGGAATTTTTGAAAGTCGATTTATTACTAGAATAAATCAATCTTCCTCTTAAAGATGTTATAGCCCTATCTAGTTCAAACTCTACTCCACAATGATTATTAATTAACATAATTTTGGGCCAGGTAGCTCGAGCTCCTCTGATAATAAAATCAGCTATAAATTCTGGTGTTGGATTGACAAAGATCTTCTGGAAATCTGATACTTTGAAGTTGGGTAAAATGGTGATATCTCCACTATAACTTTGAGAGAACACTGATATTAGTTTTGTAGTTAAGTTCTTGTAAACATTCATCTCGTTAAGAACCTGTAGGTAATGAACAAATTCGCTGGTGAAGTAGTCGTAAACATTATTTAGGGTTTTCCTCAAGTTCCTTGTTAGGCTATTTTCTGAGCCAGTTCCTGGATTACTGACAGATATTTTCAAGATCGGTACTACGTGGGGATTGACTTGGACTGCGATAATGTGATCAACATTAAACATTTCCAGTAACCTTGTGATGGGCAAATCATTATCAACAGATCCATCCACAAACTTAATAGACGAGTCATTATTCCATTTTTGGATTTTATTAGTTTTGCTATTCTTTTCGTAAATAGAAGTAGATGGGAAGAATCCTGGTAAAGAACAAGAAGCACAAACAGCCGACCAAATCAAACAGTTAGGTGCCGTCAAATAGTTTAATAATCTAGTTTGTTCATGCATTTCTGCTGGTGATACAGTAATATTCAAAATTTTCCCCGTTCTGTTATATGCTTCTCTAAAAGTTAAGTCTCCAACAAATGCTCGAACCGTCTTCTTCAATCCTTCCATTTCAAACAAAGTTCCGTACTTCAAAAAATGTCCCACACCCTTTAATAGCCGTCTAAACTGAGTTTTCTTTTCTTCTTTGTTCTTATTCGAATCAGTATTAGTACTGGATGGGTTTGGACCGCTATCATTATTAGTACCTTCTCGAAGACCTTCACTTGTAAATATTTCAAACTCCTTTTCACTCAAGGTTTCAATTAAAATCTTATTTTCTTCATTATTGTGGCAACATAGAATAGAAGCCACGATCGAACCCGCTGATGACCCACTGATTATTCTTGGTAATAAGCTGTTTTCCAATAATGACAACAATACTCCTATATGAAACATCCCAAAAGTACTCCCACCAGAAAGCACCAAAGCAGTTCTACCAATATTTTTACGGGTCTGTATCAACATCCCTAAGAGATATCTATCATCCAAATTAACGCTATCATCGCTAATTAAGTACCGTAGCGATAATTTACACTCTTCGATATACTCTTCGATCAAGTGCTTTGTACCCACAAATGAGTGTTTATACAATGACACATCTCCCATATTTCCTACATTCCTAACCCATTTGGTTCGAATCAAATACAATAACAATTTATAGTTTTTCAGAAGCCGGGCATTTCTCATCTCCATCAAGTTATTAGAAATAATATCATGGTCATACAAAGGACTTTCTGGTTGTAGCTTCCACGTTTCCTTTTCTGTCAATTTATCCAATTCCAAAGAGATTTCATGCCAGCTAGTGTATGACATGGCCAGCATCCGCTGGTCCATCAACTCCTTTATTCGTTGGGCCTTCTCATCCACTGGTGGTACTAATCGATTAAGCAAAGGAACCTTCTGTGCATATGATATTATCGCAGGTATCTCTTTATTTTGGTTGTATTCGTCAGACAAAAAATCTTTATATTGATATATAAGTGATTCAATAACATCTCCCACGTCTGTTTCCGTGAGTTTATCAAAGTTGGTTACGTCTGTCATTGTCACAGAGCCTCAATTCAGGTTTACACTCTCGTTAGGGTTATCAGTAAAATTTGGGGTAAATAATGTAACGGTTTCGCACCTCATCGAAGTCTGAATTTTTTTCAGATTGAGAGATACAGACAACTACTAATACCAGTTAACTGCAACATTAGGAAGCATAAGGACTGAATTAAACCCCCAGACTTTGTGTGTGGGTTGCGGCAAAGCATTTAAAGCGTTTTAAAGTTGAATCTCAAGGAAAAATAATCGGCAAGGTGTATTCTGTAGTCCGTACTGGGGTATCAAAGTCCTACACTATACGAATACCTTCGTTACCTGATAGATCCTCCAACTTTATAGGGACTACTTGTCGAAATTTTAGCGGCTCTAGTATCTGTCAGGATAACCTGAAACCTTCTGGTGCCTTCAAGAAACTCAGAAAACATCTCAATCAAGGAGCTCATAAGCTTCCTCCGAAGGTCTTTGACTCATATAATCTGTACCTTAAGGTCTACGAAAAGTATATCGATTTTAGAAAGTTTACTACCACGATGTTTTCAATAACCACTATCAACCACAAAACTTTTGATTCTCAACACCCATTGTTGATGGTCACCAACAGAGAAGGTAATAGGTATTTATTTGGGAAAGTTAGTGAAGGATCACAAAGAGTATTAAATGAAAACCGATTCAGATTGGGTAAATTAAAGGGAATTTTTTTGACTGGAACTTTAAGTAGCTGGTCAGAAATCGGTGGGTTACCGGGATTGTTCTTGACTATCAGTGACTCAACCAAAAAGAATATAGATGTGTACACTAACATGGGTAAAATTCTAAGCTATGTTGTGGCAACATGGAGGTATTTTGTGTTTAGAAAAGGAGTTGAAATCAAAATAAATGATGCTGATCCCGAAAAGTTTATTGGGGACAGTAACTTGTTGATTAAACCAATTAAAATCAATGGTATCAATTCGGTTCAACCAAATGAAAAATCTATGGAACTGAGTAACAAAGTTTACAGACAATTGAGAAAGTTGGTTTCTCTTATGTTTCCATTGGATACTTCCAAAGTGAATGACCCTGACCCTACTTCTTATAAAAGCGACCCTGCTGACCTTGATATTCAAACACATGTGTCTATCGATGATGTGGATATTTCAGGAGATATCCAGCCCTCATTAAATTACTTGATCAGGTTCCAGCCAATCAGAGGGAAGTTTGATCCAGTCAGAGCCAAAGAATTAGGTATCAAGCCAGGTATTGCATTCAGAAATTTGACTCAAGGCATGGCTGTATTAAATGACAAAGAGGAACTCATTCAGCCACATCAAGTCATAGGTGAATCGAAAAAGTTCAAAAAAGCCCTTATTTTAGATATACCCAGCAATCAGTACTTGGACAACACCATAAGCTCTGATGCTTTTTTCCAAAGTGATGATGAAGCCGTGGGTAATGAAGATATTGGGCTCGTGTATCATTTTTTGGGAGATGAGATCGACTTCGAACTGGACAAATATATCTCATTTATCAAGAGGTTTCCTGCTGAATGTAACCATGTAATTAGTCATGGCAAGATTTCTACCAACACAATAATTTTCAAGACCTTTGCTATTGATTTGTTAAAATTAAAATCAATCGCCACTGGTAATTTTAATTTGCCTTATAATGAACCATACACTCCTACCCCAATATCAAAGGTTGATGTTTTACAGAATAATAAGAATATCCGTAGGTTACACCAATTACAACAGTATGTCATCAACTCAGAAGGTGTAGTATTGGACGAGTCCTCAATCCCTAAGAATGACTGGTCTTCTATGTATGATGAGCATGTATCACCATTAAAATTGGATTCCAATGTTATATGTCCTAAGTCTGAGACTATTGATGCTGAACCAATCTCACTCGGGCTATTGGATGATTATTCTCTGTTAAAAGATAATATTCAAATCGTTACTTTAGGTACAGGTTCCGCTTTACCGTCTATTTACAGAAATGTCATATCCAATTTGATCAGGATCCCCATTAAAAGAGCAGACAAGGTTGAATTTATTTCGATTCTATTAGATGCTGGAGAAAACACAATCGGAAACCTACTCAGAACATTCGGGCATGATCAGCAGTATCAAACCATTTTAAGGGAATTGAGATTAATCCATTTAAGTCACTTACATGCTGATCACCACTTGGGAATCATTTCCATTATTAATAAATGGTTTGAGGTCAATAAAGATAATGATAATATGTTACATTTAGTGGTTCCTTGGCAGTATAATCATTTTATGACTGAGTGGTATAAGTTGGAGAGTGCTAATGACACTGTTGATATTAACAGAATAAACTATATAAGTTGTGAAGAGTTCCTGAAGGTCAGGGTCCCAGAGTATAAAAGATTTGATATTAACCATTTCGAAGAGAATTTTGATATGGGTAGAACTAAACTCGAATTAAGTAGGGATGCTTTAAAACCCTTAAAACATGATAGGATTTCCAAGTTGTATGAGGATCTTAATATTATGGAAATTAAGACTTGTAGAGCTATTCATTGCTACTGGTCTTATTCAATTAGTCTCGAATTCTGTTTAACCGATAAGAATAGTCAAGATCCTGAAACATTTAAGGTCTCATATTCAGGTGATACCAGACCAAATACTAAATTTGTGGAAATAGGATACAATAGTGATTTACTAATCCATGAAAGCACATTGGATAACGAATTAATAGAGGAAGCCATTAGCAAGAAACATACTACGTTGGTTGAAGCCATTAACATCGCCAAGCATATGAATTGTGGAAAGCTCATTTTAACTCACTTCAGTACAAGGTACAGCAATAAGGGGACCTTTATTAGCGACAAGTCTGAGTTTGATACTTTATCCCAAAGTTTAAAGCAATATTTACAATCATACAATGGAAATCTTAATTCGACCTCCAATATATTTTCTTTGGATTCGACTCCAGCTACCAATCATGACATTAAGGATTTTGACGACATAAGTATATTATATGCATTTGATACGTTAATCACTAGATGGAGCCAGATAAATGAACAAAAGAAGTATATCCATCTAGTCAATCAAATCATGGAGGAATCTGACAATCAAGAAGACATCAATCTTCCAGGCAATGAATTCACCAGTGGAAAACTAGCAGATGAAAAAGCCAAGAAGGAGTCAGAAAAACAGAGGATCAAAAGAGAAGCCAAGAGAATTAAGCGGTTATCCATCCAAAAGAAACGCAAGGTTCATAGTGATGACGATAAAAGTAATGAAGATAAGTAAGTCTATCCTTGTAAATATCCAGGTTTATAGATCTCATATTTTGTATATACAAACTGCAAAAAAACGCGTGTGAGAATTTCTGATAGGACTCGGGAGTCTATCATAAAAGGTTATATATGGCCCAAAACCCCCAGGTATTGCAAGATGAATGGCTCCTAGCAGCCATACCTCATAGTATTGACCCTTTTGCTTCCTACATAAATCCAATAATTCATAAAGGATTTGTCAGAAATGGAAGAGTCTGTACCAGTGGAGGCACTAAAAGTGCTCTTCTCAGAATCCATCAGTTTTTAAAGGTTACCAGAACGGGATCAATCACAGCGATTTTAACCGATAATCGACATAAGGTTCTTGCCAACTTCAAATACGATCCGGCTATACAAAAGTTTGAAGGTAAATACAAGCAAAGGATTACCTTTAATACCCTCAACTCCTTGATTATGGTTAATCACTGTGACTTGAAGTTCATCAAGAAATTTGAGTTGATAACCAATTACGACAAGTCTTTTAACAGCAAATTTGAAGTTGCCGTGTTGGATGTTTCAGACTGTGATATCTATCAAAGAGACCAAGTTCAGTTTAACTACAAATTCGAGACTTCTTTGAGATTTGTTTATGAATGTGATGAGTACAAGAGAGTAACTGGAGATCCCGAGTTATCTGACAAAAACGAAAACAGAGCAAATAAGCTTATAAGTAACGATTATGACGACATGGTTTCACTTTAGTTATATGGAAATAAGACATTCAATTAAATCCAAACTTTGCCGTTTTGTGGTATGTGTTTTTTGCAACATTTACCATTCCCAGCACACCAAGGGGAGCAATAATATATCGCAGAAGAGTACAGGAAAGCAGTAGCAATACCACAAACCACTTGATTATTCGCATTACCCCATACCTCTATTCAACATTTGTTCCTTCGTATAAAACACTAAGCTCTAATACTAAGGGGCCACGAGCCAAATGGTGCTGATCCCTTACACCATTCCAGCCACTGGCAATATTTTTCGCAGTCGATGCTGCAAATTTCTATACGCGGTCGCGTCAATAATAACTGCAAAATTCGTCAGGCACTTGTGACAGCCCTTACCCTATAAATAAAAGGAACAGGTGATATACAACTCCAAAGGCACTCTCAGTATTAAGTCAGTACATACCGTAGACGAACTCATTGTTCAAAGGGGAAAAGAGCTTGTTTTACTAACACATGACGTGCACGATCAGCATTCTGCGATGCAACACCCCCTGAAACAAGAAAATATGCAATCAATAAATGGCGTATATTTCGAAAAAAAGCAACGTATATAGGAATGAACGCAAGTTATACATACAATACTTCCGTATGTACCGAACCGAAATAATAATAAATGAAAGAAATCACAAATAAATGCATGAACAATAAATGACCGAAAAACACTAATCAAACCCCAAAAGGGTAAGTCATAAGACCATTAAAGACCTCATAGTTTAATAAGTAGTTGAGTTATAACCCGTAAATGATAAGGAACTGGTTGGAGAAGCAGTTGTACTGTCAGCATAAGTACTGTTATTCCAATGACTCGAAGGAGCAAGTTCAGTTTCTGTGGTAAAAGTCTCAGTGGTGGTAACTTGAACAAATGATGTCAAGGTGGTGGTTAAAGAATCCTTAGTGAATTCAGCAGTGATTGGATAAGAAGTAGTTAAAGTAGAAGTCAAGAAAATGGTAGAATAAGTAATTGGATCCTTACTCTTCTCAGACCCTTCAGTTTCAGTGACTGTTTCAGTAACAGTTACAGGGCTACATTGAGCTTCATCAGTTACATCAGCAGGTTTGGTAACTGATATTTCATCAACCGTATAAGGAACTGAAGTAACAGAATCACCAGAGGTGCTAGTCAGGTACAAAGTCACCTTTCTGGTGACAGTACTAAGCTCCTCTTCTTTAATGTAGGAAGACACAAATGATAATTGACTAGTAGCACTGGTAGGAATGACCAAAGTAGTACTAGGTAAATATATGGTGGTATAGATATCAACAGTTTCAGTAGAAGTGGAGTCATATAAAGGAGTAGACACTTCACTAACGGAAGATGGACTAATTGATTCAGTAGTAGTTAATGAAGAGTTTTCGAATTTCTTATATGGAACGGCTGCAACTAAAGGCAACAAAGGAAGGACATTGAACCAATTGACCATCGTAGAACTGATAATAAGAAAGGAATGGACGCGATTAAAGGACGCAATTAAAGGACGCAATAGAAAGTTAAAAGGATATAGTATATAAAGCCTACAAGTGTGGGAGTCATGGTGTATTTATAGGTGCCCTCTCAAATCACCATGTTTCATAAAATAATTTTCTGGAGTCAAAATATTTTTCGCTTACGTCAGAAACTCTATAGACGAAATCAAGAAGGGGTCAATCTGCAGGGAGGATTCGGGCAAGAATGTGACTAAATCGGTTTATAGGATGCATAGGGCACTCATACAGGTGGCGTAGATGATCAGTGTACAATATAGAGTACTTCTACAACTGGTAGAGAGATTACAAGTCAGTGACGGGGGAGAATGCTTGCCGTGGTCAGACCTAGGTTGTGGCTGGTACAAGTGTTGCAGTAGTCTCGTCTGCAGCAATGTTCTACCGGGGAGAACGGTTTATTGTAGGAATGCCTTCTGTATGGAAGTGCCCAAGGAATGTGAATACCTTGACGTAGCAGTGACTCTTGTTGGTCTACTATTTCTGTATTTCCAAATCGCTGCAAAATAATCGTTTTGTTCATTGAATAAATAAATAAGTCGTACAATCGTTACTCTAAGTATAAAAATAAATCAAACTTAAGGAATGTAGGGCAAGCCCTTCTTTTTTTAAACGGGTTGTTTTTTTTAAACGGGTTGTTTTTTTTAAACGTGTTCTTTTTTTGTTTAATATCTTCAGGTGAATATGTTTTAAAGGGTCATCTAATTACCCTGATGCTTCAAGCTTTCATAATAGTCTAGATCGTTGTCTATCAATTTCTCTTCCAAAAAGTCGTTAACCAAGTTATATTTATCTTGTTGTAACACATCGAATTTAGGAGTGAAATTAATAGGTGGCTTTGAATTAAACCCAGACCCCGAAAATTGTGGATTTGAATGTTTGAGGTTTAAATGGTCATTAGCCATAAAATTAGAATCATTGAACCTTGGCAAGTCAAGGAATCTTATAGGTCTATCCATAAAGGAGTTATTGGTAGATACAGTGGTAGATCTAGTCAATGACATCATAAGGGAGTTATCTTCATCAGTAGGAGAAGAGGTTCTTGATAACTCTGGTGAGTCCATCACATCATCATCAAGTTCTTCGTCTTCATCGTCAACCATGTAGTCCGACAATAGTTTATCGTCTATCGATCTAACAACACCACCAGTAGTTGCATTACTAAGGGTATTGGTAGTGTTATTACTACTGACGTCGACACCGTTCGTTACATTCAATGCATTGATATCTGTGGCAACAGCACCAATTGGATCAGGATTTGTGCTAATGATTATCTCATCCCCAGATATAGGACTATTGGAGGAACTAGAAAGCTCTTCAGAGGTGAATTGATCAATAGGACTTAAGGGGCTCATGCCATCGTTGACTACATCACCATCGTTAACTACATCACCAACCACTTCAGAAACCACCTGTTCCGGTTTCATTTCATTGGAAACAAGTACATCATTATATGATCTCTTTTTACTATTATAATCATTATTAATAACCAATTGTTTCAACATTTTATAGTCGTTAATTAACGTTAATAACTTCCTTTTCAAGTCATAATTCTCATGATCTATCACTTGAATATTCTTAGTTAGCGTATCAATTTCAGACATGGTGTCATATCTAGTATCCAAAGATTAAAAATCGTCTCAGGTATTCCACTGGTGTATTCAGTTATAACTTGGGGTTTTACTATATCGAGCAATTGGCACTGGCAAAGTTTATATATGAAAAATTTTCTTCCGGGTAAACAATTCAATCCGAGCGGATGAAGCCGGAAATGTGAGACATTTAGTGAAGCCAATCACTATGAGAGTATTTCTAAGAGATCAGGTGAGATCTAAACGGGGCTAGACCTGGGGTTTTGTGGGGAGTCGACGGGTGTAAACTACTGTCTAGGGGCTCTATGGTATCAGGGTCAGTTCTATAGCTTCGGAACCATCTTATATTTTGGGTGGCATCAACTGATGTTGGCCAGGTTTGACACGGAAGTGTGTTTGGTTGCTTCGACGCAAGTTGCTTTTCTACGCCGGAATCTCATTGCCGGCAGAGCTACGGCAGCAGTGTTTCCGTCGCGTAGTTTGGTCCTGTCGGCTCAACTGGGGGCGCCAGCCGCTCGGTGTTAGTGCCATTGTTGTGTTTTTGTTGGACGGATGTGTGGAATTCGGCTACTTTATTACTGTTATTATACGTGTTTCGTATTTATAGAGTGATAGATCTCACACAGCTTTAGTCCTAGTTGTCTACAGTGGGCCCTATTAGTTGCTGTTGCTGTTGCTGCTCAAACAGCTACCGGTCCCTATTTTATCCCCTTCTCTTGCGCCGTGTGCCACCAGCCTGTGATTCTCTCTGAGGTTCCCGAATTACGATTAACTCCACGTAAACTTTTTCCGGCAATAAAAATCCGCCGCATTGGTGAAATGGTGCCGATAATTTCGTGTTGTTTTCGTCACTGTGAAACTGCCATTTCACTGGCACCGAACCGGGGTCTTCTGGTTGGTGCAGTCTCTTATAAGGTCTTTTGCCAGCTGCTCCACTTGTTTATCAACTTATCAACTGAATTACAGTTTAAAAAGGTGCGTGCCCCTACCACTTGAATAGTCCCGTGCATAAAGCAATAGTAGCGCTTTTTCTGTCATAATCGGAGGGATGGCCGAGTGGTCTAAGGCGGCAGACTTAAGATCTGTTGGACGGTTGTCCGCGCGAGTTCGAACCTCGCTCCCTTCATTATTTTTCATCTATCTTCTTTTTTTGCAATCGGATTCGTTACATTTTACTACCTGTGGTTTTCGTATCCAATTACTTATTATATATATGTTTTTTTTGTGATTTTATATACTTTTACGTAAGTTTATGTGAGCTGTACTAATTTTGGATTGGCATACTGGTAGATGGTTGTGTGTATTCAAAATCATCAGTTCTCCATAAACTAGTAACAGTCTTTGGTTGGGTCAAAAAGGTGATACCAGATTTACCATAGAAATTCAAATCACCCAAGAAGGACCCTTTATTACCAGTAAATGAAAACATTGGTAATGGAACTGGAATTGGTACGTTAACACCAACTTGACCACATGCAATGTTTTTAGTAAATTTTTGAGCAGAAGATCCTGAACTTGTAAATAATGAAACACCATTTCCATATTTGTTACTGTTGACCAAACTGATAGCTTCATCCAAAGTATCCACATTAACTACACTTAATACTGGACCAAATATTTCTTCATCATAACATCTCATTCCTGGTTTAACGTTAGTGACAATGGTTGGAAATAAAAAGTTACCATTATCAAATGGAGCTGCCAACTTGGCATCTCTACCATCTAATACAACATTACCTCCTTGTTTTTCACTATCTGCAATGATTTCTTTGGCTCTATCAACACTTGCAGGATTGATTAATGGACCTAAATCACTTGAACTATCAAATCCACTTCCTACCACTAATTTTTTGGCATCAGCTACTACATCTTCGATCCATTCTTGGGTCTTCCCAACAGTAACCAATACTGAGATAGCCATACATCTTTGACCAGCAGCACCAAAACTAGCCCCGTTAACAGCATTAATAAATTGGGCTTTATCAGCATCTGGTAAAACAATTAAATGATTCTTAGCTCCTAAATTGGATTGAACTCTTTTACCTGAAGCAGTCCCTTTATCATAAATATATTTCCCAGCTCTATCACCACCAACAAAAGTAACAGCCTTAATTCTTGGATCATCCAAAATAGTGTTGACACTATCATGCTTACCATGAATAATATTTAAAACTCCTGGGGGTACTCCTGCTTCCTTGATCAATTCACAAATTATCATGGCAGCCCCAGGGACTCTTTCACTAGGTTTAATCACTGCAGTATTACCAGTAACTAAAATCAATGGAATAGACCATAATGGTACCATAGCTGGAAAGTTAAAGGGACAAATAGAGGCCACTACTCCTAATGGTTCTCTGATCATTTTAGTTTCCATATCATTGGCAACTTCTAATGATTCTCCCTTTAAATCATTAGTAATATTACAAGATGCTTCTGCAACTTGCAATCCTCTTAAAACATCCCCTTTAGCATCTGGAAATGTTTTACCTTGTTCCAACACAATCATTCCTGCTAATCTGTCCATATTTAATTTCAATAATTCGACAAATTTAAAGGCTATTCCTTGACGTTTGATTATACTAAGGTTTTTCCAGCTTTGGAAAGCTTCATCAGCACATCTGATGGCCATTTCCATTTCTTCAGGGGTTGATTGTGGAACCTTTGAGATCACTCTATTAGTGGCTGGGTCATGAATATCATACCATACCTCAGAGTCTGATTTGAAAAATTCATTCTTCACAAAACTTGGGGTGGTGTAGCTTTCCACATCATGTCCTTTTGGATAATTGTCAGTGGTGGAATTCAACGATAACAATCTGAATCCATTCACAGTTCCAGTACGAACAGCTCCATTAACAGCAGCAATACTTGATAATGTGGCACTGGAAACTCTTCCAGAACCTTTAGCAGTACCTAATAATCCTCTAAACATTATCGCTACTTTTCACAAGATTTTTAACCGGTGAACAAATAACCAGGACTCGTTAGAGTATATATATGAAAAATCTCGGTTTTCCCTTTCCGTCCCCACAGTTTGCAATTGTTGCAAAATGCTCACATGATTCGGGAAAATGGAGGTACCGGCACATTACCCCGGATAAAGACCACCACGCCCCACCAAGGTAGGTACTTGTTTATATGATAGGTAGGTGAAAGGATTATTATCAGAGAAACCCAGGATATTTACAAGTTATACGTTAGGCAAATACTTTCATTAGTTAATCTTCACCTATTTAATCTATCTACTTAGAATGGGAGGGAAGGCCAGTTCCGCTCTTCACCCTGCAGGACGCACTTTGGCTGCAAACCCTGTAAAGGGCTAGACCGTTAACGGTATAAGTTATTCCACAAGTCAAAGTACAAGTCTAATAAACAAGAGGAACTCCAGGCTTGTGTTGGACTTGAATCCCCACATAATTCTCCATCTTTATTAGTCAACTCAGTTAAACCAGCCCATGGACTATTCTTGATCCATGTGATATGATGCTGGATTTTATCATTTAAATCAGTCAACAAATTGATTGAAGGAGTTTGATGTTTGGTTTGTGCAGTTTTACAGTATTTGAAGTTGAAAATCAAATATGCCCGTAAAAAGTAACCTCTAAGCCAACACCATTCGGGACCCTGATGATAATTTCTACCCTTAGCAGTAGCAAAATCATCGCTATCGACAGAATTATTATAATATGGTCTATAATTCCAGTCACTAGGATCTAAAGTTCTCATACCAATGGGTCCCCTAATGATCTCATCAGCTAATTTGATAGCGTTATAACCTTTTTCGGTATCAAAAAGTTCTGGTGCCACGGTCATGGCTATTGGGAAATTGGCTCTCAATTGATAATCCTCATATGGTTTCCCACTCTTGAATAAATCTTTATAAATTCCTCTTCTGTTCACAATCAGTGAATCAACTTCATATTTATTATCATCTTGAGGATCAATTGGAATATAGAAACACCGTTCAAAATTATTCATAACCAAAGTTTCCCACTCTTTGAAAGTTATAACTTCTCCATTAGCTTTCTCTACTTGGGTGTATCCAAATTTATCTCCTAGTTTATTGATAAATCTCAAAGATGATTTTAACAATCCTTGGATTTCGACTGCTGCTCCATCTCTAGGAGTTCCTGGATGTCCCTTATTACCGGCTCGCTCACTCTCCCCCATCTTATCCATCCAGGTACCACAATTAAACTGTTGACCTCCAAAGATCAATCCAGTTTCCCAGTCAACATTCACCTCTACATTAAACCCAATATCTTTCATTTGTCTATCTAAATTAGGTCCTGCATTGGCTTCTCTATATTTGATACCTTTAGCATGTCTTTGGAATATTTCAAACATAATTTCTCTAATGGAACTTTCATAACTGAATGCTTGTGGGTCATCATAATTAATGTATGTATCATCTAACGGGAATCTTCTACTGACCTTTTCGTCCAAGATTTTTTCCCCATCAGGAACAGTTTCAATGTAATCCTGAATTGTTTGTAAGAAAAACCAAGCAGCATCTCTAGCGTTATATCTAGGGTTTCTACCAGCATCTAATAAATTAGGAATTAATCCATGCTTTAATGTCTTTGCAAATCCCAATATATGGTTTTTGGCGTCTTCATATCTTCCCGTGACAATCAACAACCCTCTGAACGAGATAAAAACGTCTCTACCCCAACATCTCATATAATCTGTGGAGAAATGTGGTAAACCAGCTGCCATTGATGGAACCTGATCAAATGGAAATAATGAAGTATTCTTCATATAACCAACCATTTGGATCGACGTGAGACTTAAACTTTGAATAAAGTTTGTAGATGACTGAACTTCTTTAGCCATCAACCTAAGCCCTCTAAATCTACATGCCTCATAAGCGGTTCCAATAACCAAAGCGAAAAAGTGTGGTCTCAAGAAGTATGGGGCTACTCTAATAGCATCTATTCTGCACTTAAGCCAGTCCTGGAATTTCTTTAAACTTTCAGAATTGAGGGCATATTTATCTAACCGATTAATTGTATAATCTAAAGCCCATTCGCCTTGCCTTAAATGATCACTGATAGGATGAGCTAGATCATTTTCCCATATAACAGTCTTTAAAACGGAGATCCAACCTTCTAACCCACAATAAACCAAATTCCCGTAATTAGGTATGTTATAAGTGCCTTCAGCCCCATCGCTAAAGTCTCGTTCTTCGGGTTCACAACGATAGAGTAAGGCATTCACATCATATAAGTCTAAGTCGGCACTGGCTTCAATACCTCCTTCTTTAACAAAGTTATCTAAATTAATATCAACATCAGGTAACTCGGTAGAGTAGACTGCGATCGAACCAGGAGGGAAGTAGTCACCAACGGTGATAATTGATTCTTTTGTATCGTTGTTGAATATAATATCGGGAACGTTTAACTCTTCTAACTTTGTGGGGACGGGGGTAATCAATTTATCATCATACTTAGATTCTCCCGTCTTTTTCAAAGTGTAAGCAAATTGGTTAGCCACCTTAGTACCGCTTAAAGTAATAGGAGTTAACATTTGTTTGGTTTCATCATTTGAAAACTTGGTTCTGGAAATCAAGAACCAACCTTTTGCAGTCCTAGCGTTATACCTTTGAATTGTAATATACTCACCCTCATGATGAATATACATTTCATGGTCTCTTGTGATATCTTCACTTTCTTCCGCTAATAAGGTTCTTATGTTGTGTAGTTTAGCCTTGACTTGACTAATTCCCATATCATCAGAAAAATCGTAATGTCTTGATTCCGAGACAACATTTAATAATTCAGGATAACATTCATCATATCCAAAGACCGATCCAATTGCCGAAGAACAGAAAGCAACTAAAGCAGCATTGGGCAAAGTGTCTTCAACAGTTCTCTTTTGATTTGGCATTTCATTGTCATGAGTACAATCCATAAATAATGCATGGGGGGCTTGATTAGTCAAAGCTCTGGGGATTTCTAAAGTATGAGATTTAGGTTCCTCTTGGGCAGGATAAGCAAATTCATCTAAAGGCATCCAAGTAAATGAACCAATTGGTCTACCACCATGTTTATGGACCAACCTTGACAACTCTTCGACACTCCAAGCCTGCATAGCTTCTCTAATTAAACTATTGATACCTAATCTCTCAACAAAGATTTTATCCATCTCTTCGGATCCACTAAACAACTCAGCAACGATATACAAGTCAGGATTAACATTTCTAGCAGCATCTAATAATCTTTCACCTACATGTAAAGGAGTTGAATGACAGTTGTCGATTCTAAAACCATTAAAGGTCTTAGCACATGTTTCAGTATATTTAATCATTCTCTCCCATAAATGTGGCGAGTCTTCAGGACCTTCACCATATCTAAGTTTAACGCAATCACTCCATACGATGACTTCTCTTCTCAAGTAAGCCTTAGATTGAGAAGAAGCAAAATCTACTAGAGGGTTTCCACCCCAGATCCATCCATTGTTGGCCAAAGCAAATTCTTTCCCATCTTTAGTAAACCTGGTAAAATAATTTTCTGTTAATGGGTTGTCTTCAGTTATTTTCCCCAATTGGGGACCATCTGAATCTAATCTCAAATACCTAATTCTATCCTTTAATTGTGTCTTAATAACTTCCCGATCTTCATCATAAGTTTTGTATAAATCAAGATTAATTTCATCGATAATAGCCGAAGCCTTGTCTTCTAATATATTGAATTCGACATTTGACAAGTCCTGATTGAATAATGCAGCCAAAACTCCAAGGAACTTTACAATATCCAATTTATTACTAAATCTGTCTTCTAATACAATATTTTCATTGATATTGCATGTTTTTAAGACAAAACTAGCTAACTGCTTAATATCAGAAGTGTTTACAACCGAAGGAATATCAATAGGAGAAATGTCGTTGAAGTGGTCATGATACTCTCTATTGAAATCATTCAAAATAGTCCGCTTGTCGAACACATAATACTGCCACAAGTTCAAAGGAGCCAACACATGTTCACTAATACCTGAGATTACTGCGTTCAAATCATCAAAATTAGTTATTTCAACAGGCAATCCGTAATCAGATAAATTACTAGAGAATTCTAACAATTTCTTATCTAACTCAATTGCAGAGATTAAATTTGGAGCAGTTTCCTGGTTATACCCAGCATCAGGATAGTCTCTGATCCACTGAGAGTTATCAGCAGTATGATTCCACACCACATCCATCAACGATAACAATTGATGCTTCTTCATCAAATCATGAATAAAATCTATAGCAAAATCATTGGATTTGAAAAGCTTAGGATCAAAGGTTAATTGATCGTAAATAGAATATGGTGATTCAGATTTCCCCCGTTCTTGTAAAGGCGTGAAATGAATCATGTTATAACCCTTGGTTTTAATATGACCAAAAACAGTATCCCAGTTATCTAATGGACCAGCCCACTTAGATATAACCGATTGGATATTAATCGAATTAAAGGGCACAAATTTATCATCAATTCTCAAGTTAGGTGGTACATTGAAGTACACTTCTTTAGTGGTCAATTCCTTGTCATCTTCATTCTGATATTTGATATAAAAGCAAAATGTTCCTGATTGATAAACAGGGATATTTACAGTAATGTCCCGATGGAAAGAACTAGTAATAGGTAACTTTTGAAATTTATTCCTATCAAAATCTCCCTGCCCTTTTGTGACATTCAGGTACACAACTCCATTCCTTGACACTTTGGAGGCAGCATTCAACTTCAATTGCAAGTCAAAAATAACATCCCCAGGTTTATAATCTTTCGGCAATGCAACTGATGGTAAAATCAAGACTCCGTTGGTCACTGAGCTGTTATTAATGGGTTCTCCGGTATCCGAAAGTCGTAAGATAACTGTCTTTGAATTCATTTCTCTTTCTGGTTTTCTTTGCTCTAATTTAAACTTTTGTTGTTTGGACTAGTCACCTTAATATATCGGTAAGTAAAGACCTGAATAAGAATGTCCAATGGTTTTTGTCCACTAGGTCCTTGCCTCAGTTCTTATCAGTTGCTTGTGGAGTTTTGCAGGGGTTTCGCATTGTCGTTCTGCGGTTCGCCTGGATATTGCGGCTTACCACGGACCCTTGGCACAGACGGGCTCTGGTCTAAATGGCCACTTAGTGTCAACCTTGCTGTGGTCCTTAATAATAAGTTACTAACCACACTGATAGTTATATGCTATATACATGAAAAAAATACTTGCATATTCTTAAAAACAAAGCTTCCCCACCAGGACTCGAACCTGGAATCTTCTGGTTCCAGAAGTGGTACGATAATCGTAGCCAGACGCCTTGACCATTGGGCCATGAGGAACGAAGCTTACCAAGATTTGTCGGCAATATGGTCTATAAAGGAACTTTTACCTCGTGACGGTTTTGGCTATAATTCTTCCCAGATACTGTTTTCAAATCAATAAAAGCTTGTATTAGCTGTAAGTAATGTTAGAGCAAATATATAAGTGAGAATTGGGCAGCTTCAATCCACATAGGAGGAAATCAAGACAAAAATATAACATGGAGCACCTCTGTTCTGATTGAGTCAATGGCAATATCTCCGTAAAAGAACACATGAATCGAACCTTTGAGCTACAACTCAAGCTCCTACTTATGAAGAAAACATTATAAAGTGCTAAATGTTTTTGCCCGTTATTGAATGCACACAACTTTCAGTTCACAATGGTTTTCATTTGGCTGCAAATAAGTGACAATTCATTCAGCATTTCATTTCCACCACCATATGGAAGAAGTAAAACTACTTGTACCAATGGTCTACATAGCACGATATCCTCAAGGTCTGATTAGAAAACAATCAAACAGATATCTAGAGCCATGAGGAACCCCCAAAGTCATGTCCCTACTTCCTTACTCACAAGTGCCTCTTAAAATTGGTATCGCGGAAAAGAGATTATATACTTTAATTACTGCTGATGGGCCTATCAAATAATTATAAGCTATACCAAAAAGTGATCGAGATCTCAAATGATTTGTCCAAACTAGTTCCGGTTGGTACATTGCACTATTACAATGTCCCCTATACCAAAACTGATCTTGGAGGCTTGCCATGTCAGGAGAAAAATGCATCGAGAGCTGAGAAACCTGACAGCATGGATCAAGCTAGTGATAGTGGAAATTGCCTTGCTAACGACAATGATAAGGTCCCAGCAAAAGTTGCAGGCAATGCTTGTCAATGGAAGTGGCTAGACATCGACTTCTTGGTAAGTATATGCCAGGGTAACGTTCACCAGCTGTTGTTAGATATTCAGTTCTTAATGACATTTCGCTATATTATGGCTACATACAAAATATTTTGGTTAAACGGACTTCTAATAGCCAAAGTAAGACTATTTGCTGTCCCTCTCGATGTAGATGGATCTAGATTTCTCCTTGAATGGCGAGCTAATAGACCCAAGAACTTAGACTTATCCAAAAGATACAAGAAATCGTGGTATAATCTTATCCGTCACTTAGATTTTTCTACAACCAATTGGGACCAGTTATGTATGAAAGGAATTCTATTGATGCCATGTATATGGAGAGGTACTCCCCAATCTGATGAGAACAATCCTGATTACGATGATTCTGATTTTAATTTCCACGTTGACAGATGGGTTTCCAATAGCCCGTTTCAATTAAAGGGCAGTGCTCAACAAGAGAACTTGACACAAAAGATCCTGAATGTGTATAATGACATCCCATCCCCGGATGTATCTAAATACTATAACAAGTCCCTTCCTGAAGAAAGCAAGAATTCTTTACCCAGTTCAGAAGAGACTATCATAAACCTAATAAACAATATGCTGGATGGGAATTATTCCATACCAGGAGTCAAAACACAATTATATCCCTTTCAGATTAAGTCCCTAACTAAAATGTATGAAAAAGAATCCATCCCAGAAAAGACTTTAGTTCCCAATTATCTTAAATTAAAATCTCCTGGTTCTGATACTTGCTACTATTTCGACATAATAAACTCAGACTTGTATATAAAACCCGAATTGTTTCAACAACCTAGAGGTGGAATATTGGCGGAAAATATGGGTTTAGGTAAGACCCTCATTTGTTTGAGTTTAGTGTGCCTAACCAAATGGGAGATATCCAGTTTGCCTCATGACTATTTAATATTCTTCGAAGATAAAGAGGACAGGGTAAATGAAATGGTTTACAGTAATGGTGAACTCCAACCAATAAGCCCCTTGAAGCAACAACCCTTGAAAAAATTGACAGAAATCTGTAAAGATTGTATTTCCCAAAATTCCTTACCATGGAAATACTACCTAAACGACTTGCCTGAGTCAGTAATTAATACATTGAATTCTTCACCAGGATTTTTTAGAATCCCTTTAGAAAATTCAGAATACCTTTCACCTTTCAGTGTAAAGCGGAGTAGAAGATCAGAGAGGATAAAGTTTTTAGAAAGGGAATTGCCAATGGAAGGAAAACATTTTAGAACTTTATATTACTGTAACACTACTTTAATAGTGGTTCCAGATAATCTTTTTCACCAATGGAATACCGAATTAAAGAAGCATATCAGGTCGGACCACCTTAAGAAATTGTTCATTTCTAACCAATTTAAAAAACGAATAGTAACAGAAGATGCAGTATTTATAAACGAAGTAGATGACGATCCAAAATATTTAATCAAATTTGATTTAATTGTTGTATCACTTTCTATTTTAGCAAGACAATTTGAGTTTGGAATGGATAATGCATTTTTGAATATATTTTGGAAAAGATTGATAATTGATGAAGGTCATAGTATGAATTCAAAAAGCTCAAGAGCTGGTATCTTGTGTCGTGACATGCATTCAGAAAGAAGATGGGCTGTTACTGGTACTCCAACCTCAGGTTTAACTAGGCTACACATGGATGAAGAAGATGAAGAGGGAAAGTCAGTCGAAGATTCCCCTTCCAAGAGACAAAATAAGTATGTAGTGAAAAATCAATTCAATGAGAGAGACGACTTAGTTAAACTAGGAAATATTGTTTCAAATTTTCTTAAAATCGAACCTTTTCATTCTCAGCCAAAGCTTTGGCAGACCACTATGGTAAGACCACTATTATCTGATGTTTATGGATCACATACAAGTTTATCCAACCTCCTAAACGCCGTTGTTGTTAGGCATTCCTTAGATGAAGTTGAAAGAGATATTAAATTACCACAATTACATCATGTGTCGGTATTTTTAAAGCCCTCATATCATAACAAATTGGCTATCAATATATTCACTTCAGTACTTGCTGTCAATGCCGTTTCATCGGAAAGAAAGGATATTGATTATATGTTTCACCCTGCAAACAGACAACAATTAAGGAGATTAATAACAAATTTGCAACGAGCCACGTTTCATTGGTCTGGTTTTAAGCAAGAAGATATTGAAACATTGATTCATATCTGTAAAGTATCACTTCAAAAGAGAAAGGCAAATGGTGAATCTGTATATGATGACAAAGATATACACTTATTAAAGACATCAATGGAGACAGCACAATCCGCATTAAACAACCAAAGATGGAGAACAATTGCCTTACTTCATGAAATGAACTATTATATACATGGTCTTCCGGATGTGTTTACCAAGACATTAGGGACCGGGGTTCTTGAGTCAACTTCAAAAGATGGTAACCATGATGATATAGGGATATTTGGAGCTCCTCACATTAATTGTCTTCAAGAGTTTTTTTATAAGAACCGATTTATGAACATGAATAACGACGAAAAATTGATCGAAAAGTTGGAGGCCCTGTCCAAACCGTTTTGGGAGAACTATTGGAAAGATACCATGAAGAAGAACACTCAAAAATTTAACAAGCAAGACAAGAATGAAGATTTTAGTAAAGATGTTGTTCAACATAGAGTAAAGAATGCAGTAGATGCACCAAATGTGAGAGCTTCACCAAAGAAAAATGTCCAAGCAGGAGCCAGAAGAACAAGTGTAGAGCATAAAAGAAGAAATTCTGGCTCCAACTTTAGTTATAAGGATGATTTGAAAAGGCAAAATGAAGAGTCTAAGAAAGAATTGAGCCGTGAAGATGGGGAAGGTTTGAAGATCACTAATGAGGTGAATACCCTATATTCTTTAGCACGTCACAATATATCTTATGACTCAATTAAAAATTCCACTATCCTTGGGACCGCATCATCAAAGTTGTCTTACCTTGCAAGTAGATTATTAGAGAATCAGCAAGAAAAGGTCAAATCAATTGTGTTTTTTGAATTTGAAGACAGTGCTTATTACTTGACAGAATTGTTAGATATCTTAGGAGTAAACTATATTCTTTATGCCACTTTCATCAATCCAGCACAAAGAGCTGCTAACTTATCTGAATTTAGTGAATTCCCGAGCGAAAAAGATGGAGGCATTACGTTGATAATGGATTTACGATTAGCTGCTCATGGATTAACAATCATTGCTGCTACCAAAGTATACTTTATCAGTCCCGTCTGGCAAAGATCTGTGGAAGCACAGGCTATAAAAAGAGCACATAGAATTGGACAGAAAAAGGAAGTTTACGTGGAAACATTGGTATTGGAGGATACATTGGAAGAAGAGATTTATAAAAAGAGACTTAAGGAAGGTCAAGAACCAGACCTGAGTGATACCAAAAACAAATTTGTTATAGATGATACAGGCATGCAGGACTTCATACTAAGACATAATTTTTTGCCAGTAGATCCAAATGAACCTGAATATTCTCCATTTATGGCATCAACAAATGATCCTGACACATTTGTAAAGAGGGAGGAATTTGATGATCCCTCGGCTTTAAACCAGCATCAAGATTCCGTTTTGGTCACCAATAGTAATCAACTAATGAGAAAATGGAAGGTCTTTTTGTTTAATGGTGATAATTTAACCAAGTTGAATGCTTTGAAGAATCAAAGGATCACTAGGGAATTCATGAAGGACCAGTTCATTAAGAATATGACTAATAGCCAAGAAGAGAAAGACGAAAGGGAGGCAGAACAACAGGCTCGGAAACGGAGATCATTAAGGGAAGGACCAACTAGAAAGAAGGTAAGATTCTAAAGATACAACGCTTGAGTATTTTACATTAGACATATGCAACGATTTTACGATAATATACAATTATTTAGAACTTAGTATTCTCTGACAATTACGGTTCCGTCCAAAGAAGTAGATAAGAGGATTCTTTCTGTAGGATGAACAGCCACCCCCAACACAGATCCTTCATGACCCGAGAACTTATTGACAATCCTTCTAGATGTAACGTCCCACATAGTAGTAGTCTTATCATCGGAACCCGAAAATATGTTGATATTATCTTTGCTGAAACAAGTACGCATCAATTTGTACTCACTATTGGATGGAGCCCCATCATATATATATGGACTTGGACGGGAAACAGACAGAGGAATAACGTCTTTAGCATTATAAGTATTTACAGAACCTCTTGTAGATCTTGACACAAGCATTGAATCATCACTATTTATGGCCAATGATGTGATGGAATCTACAGGACCTGAGCAAGTCCATAATGGTTCTTGTGGGTTTCTTATATCATATGCATTGATCGTTGGATCGATTCCTGAGAAATATAGGTTAGATCCTTGGTTACTAAAAGTGCAAGATATAACTGGATGTTTTGTGTGGACATTAAAAATAGGAAACTTCTCTCTTTTATCCCATAGATTAACATTTCCATCGTCATCTACAGAGGCTATTAAAGAAGTACTCCCATTATAGTCAATATCATTAATTATACTTCTGGCCTTGCAATTTCTGACCTTTTTACCGGTTTCGATATCCCATATTGCCAATGACATATCAGCACTTGAACTTGCCAATTCACCATCATCAGTAAGCCATCGAACTCCGGTCACTGCACTCTTATGTGCTTGGATGTATCCGAGATTAATGGACACATCATGTTCATCTACCGGCAGCTTCCAGATGTTGACCATTTTATCACCACCACCAGTTGCAATTAAACTTCCATCATTACTGAATTCACCACAGTAAACTCCCTCCGTATGGCCCTCTAGTATGACTGCCAGATTATACAAGACCTTCCCTGAAGCGGTGTCTGACTTCACAACGACATCATTGTTATTTATAGAACCTCCATTTGTCGATGGGTCTACTTTTTGTCGCTTCACCACGGACATTTAGCAGATGGATTTGATATCAGAATCGAGATTTTGATATTTTATGTCATCGCGATAAGCAGACCTTCACGCAGAGATAGAGAAGACATTCATTCTACGTTTATTAGACATACAAAGGAGACTACCAACTATACACTCAAGCAATATACTCGTAAGTATTGTTATCAATACGTTTCATATACTCCCTGTCAATTAATGTAGTTATAACCTTTTTGACATCGGTGTTCTTAGCATGAAATCTCGATAATGATTGAGTGACAACTTCGTTGTACAATTCAGTATGAGATATCGTCTTACGAGCTTTCAATATTCTGACAATACAAGCTTCAAGATAATGTTTACGACTTTCATCGATTTCTTTGCTAGCATCATCTTCTTCTTGTCTTTGTTCACTTCTTAATGAACTAACAAAGTTGACTTTTAATTTTCTTGATTTATATTCATCCACTATAGTAAAAGTGGTTTCTGGTTTATTCTGGAACTCTGACCCAGGAGGATTTTGTTCAAATAATTTATATTTAACCATTGGAGCAATTTGATTATCCAAAAGATGTTCGGGACAACCAACGATATTTTTCAAATCGATAAATGAATGAGTTTTCTTTTGATTGAATGCCAATAAAATTAATAATTGAACATTGGTAACAATAAATGTGAATGCTGGTTTCCCCTTTCTAGCTAAATTGGCTTTAACTTCACTTCTACCATGATTCCATAGCCAATCTAATTGTCTACCATTATGAGCACTAGTGTATAAGTTTTGAAATCTATCTAAGATATCTTGTAAATCTTTTGGAAAAGTTAAGGTATAATCAGGAACTTTCTGAAAGGGCCACATACTACTGGCTAAAATCAATGGAGTGAAATCTTTTAATGGGGAATTTAAATTATCTAATTCATCTTTCATTTTAATTCGGAGATCATCTGATGATTTCATATCCACAAACATTTTAGTCATCTTTGAAGTATATTCTAAGGAATTTTCTTCTTGTAATCTTTTAATTACACTTTCTTCTAATTCTTCACTTTTACTAGTATTATTAATTAACCTTTTGGCCAACAGACGACGGTAATGTTCTTCAAATGCATCTTTTTCTTCAACAAATTTGAAAATAATCATCATATTATCGGCATTCATATCATAAATGTCCGCTTCTTTTGAACTAATCTTAAGAAATATGTCAGCGTATCTGGCTAAAATATCCGGAGTTTTTGATGATGATTTAGCCGTTGGGACCGCAATTGAATTTTTATTGACAAAGTATCGACATGCATTATCCAATGATTTGATAAATATGGGATCTTTTTGAAAAGCATTATTTACAACTTCATTAAATTTCAAATAAACTCCAATTAAACTATGGACATAAATCTTAGGATTAACAGGACCAGAACCAGAACCAGGTTTTCTAGTTGGTTTAACATTAGATGAAGTATCGTCTTTATTAGTTGATTCACTTCCCCGTTTGACTTCTTCAATAACATTAGCAGCATCGGATTTGATGTATTTCTCTAAAGCATCTGCCAAGGGTTCTAAAGTAGCAGGTACTCTAGATAATAATTTATACATTCTTTGAATATGATTAATCTCATTGTTCTCCAATAAATGAATAAATTGATCATACATTTCTTGGGCATGATCTTTGATTAAGACTGTATTCAAGGTCTCCACCAAACACTTATTGGTATGAGATTCCAAATAATTATTTGATCTAGAAATTTCTTCATTCAATCTAGTCTCACATTTTTTCATATAATCCACCACATTATGTTCGGAAAGAAACAAATGACTTTCTTGTTTATAATAATTAGCAGTATTTTCAATGAATTTGTTTTCAAAAAAATTGATATATACCAAAAGATTTGGTTTTTTCAAATCCTGAGGATCAATACCTAAAAATACTAAAGATTTGACTGCTACAGAAATTAAATTAGTATCAACGATTTCATTATTTCGTTGTTTTTCAATTTGAGTTAAGATTTCATCAATCAATAATTCTGCATTATTATCAAACATAAAATGTTTCCACTTTAATATACATAATGTACTAACATCATAAATATCTCTTCTCCCATCAGACCGTTCTTTTTGAACCCAATATCTATTCATATAATCAAAGACATTATTCATATATCCAGCCCCAATGGTAAACCGTTTCCATTTCTTAACATAAAATTCCAAAAATGATTCCTGATTTTCCATTTCAAGTCCAGTAATGAATTTTTCTAAATAATCTTCCAATTTAGCATAGATTTCAGCTCCTGCTAATGAATATGAATTGGTAGTTGAGGCACTTGTACCTGAAGCAGCCGATGATCCATTTCGAGATTTATTGGTACAGTAATTATAGATGGCCGTATAGCAATGCATATATACTTTAGAAGTGACTCCTTGATCTCCCAGAGATCCAAGGATTAAACCAAGACTTGGTTGAATAAAGCTCCAAGTTCCATTCAAATCACTTGATACTGGCAATGATTGGGACATTTTTCACAGGAACAAAACTAGATAAAATGAACACCAAGAACTACCAGAACACTTAAAATTGATTACAACAAGTATTAAATGTGATTGTGCTTGGGATCAATAGGTGTATATAGGTTATTGACGTGAGTGTATGTGGTAGATTCAGGTCGGTGTTTGCCTCGCAAAATGATTAAGGGCACGATCTTTATATTGTGTGGTACTCACCATAGTAGCACCTACTTATAAGCTACCTACTGTAAGATTCTATAAGCCAGTACATTGGATCTTATATATAACTTCCATTCAATGTTCATTAATATTATTTACCTATATGTTACCTGTAATATTTTCGTGTTCTCTTGTGTAGACCGTCATTTTATAGTTAGTCTATATTAGTCCTTTTGTACTACTGAAACTCTATCAACAACCCTTACAATACTAATTGTAAACGTCAAAACCCATAAATTCAAAATTAAGAATAAAAATGCTGCTAATGCTCTTTGTCGTTCACATATTGAACTAACTGCTGGAACAAAATCAGATTCCCCGGGAGAATTGGAACTTGTTTGACATACCCATCCATCATCAAACAAAGTATTAAAGGCTAATGATAAATTGGCAGATGAAAATATTATAAACAATAAATCCAACATAATTAATTTCATTTTCCCTAAAGGATCTCGTAATCCCAATGGTTTCCCACTATATTCATCATAAGAAATATAGCATACATAAACTATAGCAAAACATTGAACCACAATGGCCATTATAGTACTAGGTTGTTGAACAATTTTAGATCCTTGATATTCACTATTAGAAAATTCAAATATAGTACTGGCTAATCCTAATGCACAACCAGAAAAGAATATTATACAAATTCTTAATAATAATGGAACCAATGGATTTATGACAAATATTCGTTTTAAAGAAGGTAATAAATCGGCTCTTTTTTCATCAGACATCCAATATCCAGCTTTAGACCTTACTTTGGGTGAATTATCTGCAGATTTCCCATTATTCTTATCTTGATCATCCCCTGATTTCATATTAAATAGTCTCTTGAACCAATTTCTATTGTCATTTACATAAGTATCTTCATCACTAGATGGACTTCCTAACAAGGCAAACTTTAACCGTTCTTCTCCACCCCAACTCCCATCTAGCTTATTTTCAAACGTGGTGTCTTTATCAAACGTCAATAAATCTTTAGTATAAGTATTAGGTTGTTTGATAGAACTAATGAAATTATGCCAGTCATCACCCATCGACCGTACAAATGGATCATTGGCAAATGTTAGATATTCATCTTCATAATTATGTCCTCCATGTCCTTGTTGTTGTTCCATACCATTAGCATCACTAACTTCGCCGGTTGTTCCATCCCCAGAGTCATCTTTATTGCTAGTAGCAATAGTTCCATTTGTATTGGCATGAAACACCTTGGATGAGTGGTTGATATCCCCCTGATTGGTATTAACATTGGTATTGTCTAATTGCTCTTTATAATGAGCTTGTGATAGCGTATCCAATACATAAGGAGGTACAAAGTTGGGTCGGTGATTATATGCCTTTATTCTAGCAGTCTCAAACGGGTTGTTTAACTTGGAGGTAACATCACTACTGGTGCTCAATCCCTTCTTATGTCCTAAACTAGGAGAAGTATTAGTCCCAGAGTCAGCCATACTAGTTTTGTTCACCTAAAACCCTCAAGGTATTCCTGCTTGTCCTATGAAAAGTTGTTAGTGTTTATGCCTTTTTTGTTCGCTTGCGCACAAATTTGGGCCGTTGGCTGCAACAATGAGAGAGACAATCAGGTACTCACACACCACCCAGGTGACCTCCAGAACTACTCTAAAATTTTATATATACCTCCAGACATTAGGTTATGTGACTAGCAATCCCATGGGAATGAATTTGGCAAGTTCTCAGAGCTTAATGGTGCCCCCAATCGTGTGCCCGTGGTATTGCTCTTACCACCAGGAAGATAAGGGTCCTACGTCATTGCGCGATGTTATCAGTTGAAAAACTAACCTTCCAGTTGAGTGATCATAGGAACCATAGTTGAATCTATCACTGAATCTATTTCATTTAAAGGTCTTCCATCGCTAGATTTTTCTTTCTGGACCTGTAATCTAGAGTCCTTCATCTTTTAAGTCTTATTAATCAACAGCGATGCTTATAAACACAGTTAAAGGAGGTATAACACCCATATGGTCCCATCAATCGAATGTCAGGTTGCCAGTTAGAACTGCTATAAATATAATTAGACAGCACTCCACCATCGATAAGGATTCTATTTATGTGATTTCATTACCGATTACCACCCAAAAATCATTTATATATTGTAACCATAAACCCAAAACCTTCCACTTGAACAATGCGTCATTTTTTGCCAAGTTGGAGAATAGAGCCATAACATTAGCTACAAAAGGATGGGATAAATTATCAACATCAAAAATTACTGTAAATGTCAAGGTTACTCAGCTTGCTAAGCGATTATTGGATACAATTCCATACGAAGAAAATAGCTTAAGATCATTCCCATCAAAGAATTCAATGATTAGAGAAATTAATCAAGAGTTTCAGGAATCTAACAAACTCATTCAAACACAAATTGATCAGTTAAAAATCCCCAACTCTCAAATTAAACCAATTCCCTTATATCATCCTCAATTTCAACATTCAGATAGTATTTTAACTCAATTGCACAGATTTAGAGATGAAAATTCTTCTACTTATTTAAAGTATACTATACTATGTGGGATTGGAGTCCCCATTTCTTTGCCATTTGCTATAGTGCCAGTGGTTCCAAATATCCCAGGGTTTTATCTTGCCTATAGATTCTATTGTAATCTTAAAGCCCTATTAGGGATAAGACATTTGGATTATTTATTAGCTAAGGATTCTGATCCTCATGCTGAATCTAATACTGATCATTTAACATTTGTGGCCAAATCAGAAATTGATGATATTTATGAAAAGCATAACTCTAAAACTGAATTGATGTTGGATAGTGTTCAAGAGGAAGAAAGAATTGTTATAACTAAAGAAATCATTGACGAAATTACTGAAACCTTACAACTACCACAAATTAAAGAAGACTTATCGAAGGCCTTAAGACAAGAATCAAGTAGATTAGGAAAAAACCTTAAGGTCAATGATGCTGTTGAGTAGGATCTTGTATATAATAGGTATAGTGGATACACATAACTGATTATTTGACATTATTCAAAGTACTCTCGGGGGTATGTGCCCTCGCACGTGATATCCGCCCTGTATAGCAGCAGTCACAGTTCCCCTACCATCTCCACCTATCCGTTATCACGGCTTTATCTTTTGCCCAAACCTTTACCAAAGCACACCATCTATTCACAGGTACGAGTAATACCTCCCCTATTATAATGAAGAGCGTTTAACCAACTCCAACTGCTCTCAAGTATGATTTATGTCCTCTAGTAGGGCTCCCACTAGTACCTAGGGCTAACTATTGGAGACCGGTCGTGTGCGCTCCTCTCCTCACTGAGAAAAAAAAATGTCATTGAAAACCTGCTGGAAAATCTCTCTTGAATTCTTCTTTTTTTTCTTCTTTTCTTTAGCAAACTTATTTATCAATCATGAGAGATAAATGGAGAAAAAAGAGAGTTAGAAGATTAAAGAGAAAGAGACGGAAGGTTAGAGCTAGATCCAAGTAATCTAATCGGACGCTTGTAGATGTTGTTTGATTTCCTGGTGGGGGTTTCGTGTTGAAATGGACCCATCAATTGGTTCTCCATTGACCATTGGAATTCTACTGGGTGTTGGGCATTCATCTTTCTCGGAATCTATGTCATAATATAGTTTAAATAGTCCGTCAATACATACTTGTATTTAAGTGTTAAGATGCTGACCATGTCAGTATTTGTTGTAGACAGAAAGATGTGGATGTTGTTTCTCTGGTGCTTGTGCAATGTCTTTTGGGTGGTGTTAGGGGGTTTATAGAGAGCTCTATGCTTAGAGAATACCTTTGGTTATATGGGGTTTAGTTACGTTCATGCTGGGCCACTTGTAGTCCAGTCAATTGTGCAGTGGTTGTGCCATATCTTGGGTCTTGAGATTTGTGATTTTGACGGTCTGGTGCTCCTTCTCTACGTCCACTCTGTTGCTGCAAACTTTTTTTCCCTTTTTTGTGAGAATGGCTGCAACACAAATTTGATTGCAAAAAACTCAATCATGGAATTGGTTCATCTGGTTCATGGTATTAATACGGCTCCTGCCAATATTGGCGGCATTATGGAAGACTGTGTTATTAACCATGATGACTCGGCACAACAAACAAACGTTGAAGGCGATGTGGACTCTTATGACGAGAATCAACTGCCCGTCACCAACAGTACCAGAGTCAAAAGACGGATTGTTTCAGAACCCAGTAAGAGCCGAGCTATGAATGATATGACAAAACAAGACCTGGATCAGTTCTCTTTTGTTGCAAGTCCTCCACTTAAGGTAAAAGCCACTATTCAGCCCAAGAGATATGTATCATTAGTGGTACCACCTAATTCATGCTCCTCTTTACTTGCAGCAGGTGCAACACCAGTTATTAGTAAGGGGAAGAGCAAGATCTCTGAGGCTCCTCCTAACGCTTCAGAGCCATCAAATACTGAAACAGTAGATACAAGTAACGGGCCATCAGCTCCTATGATGAGCCAAGGATACAGTACCACCATTAGATCTAATGGAAGAATCGACTCTTTATCATCATTTCCAATCCTTCAGTATAGCTCTACCGAAGTTAGGACCCAGGATTCCCCGCATAACTATCACCTAGAGGACTCCAGTGGCTCCTTTGAAATAGATTCCAGTGATAGTCCTCAACTGTTGTACAGTCCCTTCTTTGAACAACGTAATATTATTAACCTTAACGAGCCAAGGGCTCCAATTAAAGACGACAACAATAACACTCCTCATAACATAAGAAAATCATTAATTGCTGAACAGACTCTATTTACCAATGATTCTTTCAGAGATTATGCTGAAAATAGATTAATTAGATGGAGACCAAGTGATTCACAACACAACACAGAAGTTATAATGGAAGGGAAACATCCTTTTTCAGACGACAATTTTGGCAAGAGCCAACCAGTTCAGAAATATAGTCCCTTGAACATATTCAATTGGTTTAGCGGGTCTAAATCAAAATCAGATATGGATCTAGAAAAACAAGACACTAAAATCGAAGCTTATTATACTGCTAATCCTGCCCCAAGTTCACCAGCCTTGATGGATAAATATGGTAATGAAAGAAATGAGGACTTAGATAAAGCCCTTAGGTCAGTGTCTCTCAATGCTAAGAAGAGCAGCTCCAACTCCATATTACCTGGAGTTAATTCTGAAAGGTTTTGCTCTCATCCAGATGTATATATGCCTGGAAAGATAACACTACATGATACTGAGAGCGAAAGAGATCCACTTCGTCATATCCATGAAAGCAGCACCGATTCTATTATCCAGCAACCAATTGACCCACAAACAGCCGGTCTTGCTTATACTCCTAATGGAATACCGTTATCTGAATACGAGTTGAACTTCAATACCAGAAGAGGTGGCGTAGAAACTGGTACTAATATCTTCGACTCCTTGGGTAACGAAATGCTTGAGTTAATCAACGGCAGTGATAACTTTATTACCTCTTGCTTCAGATATTTTAATTGTTAAA
The DNA here is from genome assembly GCA_030569555.1 of Yamadazyma oceani. Classification (NCBI taxonomy): domain Eukaryota; kingdom Fungi; phylum Ascomycota; class Pichiomycetes; order Serinales; family Debaryomycetaceae; genus Yamadazyma; species Yamadazyma oceani. The sequence continues at coordinate 63,729 of JAJMLF010000004.1, read as the reverse complement.
ACCAAGTTTCTTCATGACCTTTTAAATAAATTTTTATATATTTTTAGTATAATCTAAAAACTAAACATCTTTCAAACAATTTAAATTTTCTTTCTAGACAAAAAAAAATCATGTATGTATGTAATAATAAAATAAATGGATAATTAATAAAAGAAGAATATGATGAGAACTAAATTAAGGGTCAGCTAAAATGCATTTATTCAGAAGCTTCAGCAAATCTATCAGAAATCTTAGTTAATAATTCGTTGTATTCAGTAGCTGCGGCTTCTTGACCTTTAGAAGGTTCAAAGAATTTAGCAGATGATACAGAATGTTTAACATCACTAGTTTGCTCAGCTAATTTAGACCATTGGGCACCATTAGCAATTGCCTTTTGAGATTCATCATGATAAGACATAAAAGCTCTCATCATATCATAAGTCTTCCAAATTGGACAGAATTGATCATAAGTAGAGTATCCATTTTGTTGTAAGAAATCTTCTTTAACTAAGTTAGCAACATCCAAGGTAATCTTATCTGAATCAGATAAAGCTGATTTCCCAACTAATTGAACCACTTGTTCTAATTCTTCAGCATTAGATAAAATTTCTCTGATTCTATCTCTTAAAGTTGGGAATTCAGGGTAATTTTGATCATAATACTTTTCCAAAACAGTGTTATATTTGGAATAAGAAGCAGCAGTATTGATAGATGGGAAATGTTTTCTTTGGGCCAATTTCTTATCTAACCCCCAGAATACTTGAGTAATACCCAAGGTGGAGGTAGTAACTGGATCTGAAAAATCACCACCAGCTGGTGAAACAGCAGCAACAATGGAAACAGAACCAACTCTTTCAGGAGAACCTAATGAGACAGCTTTACCAGCACGTTCATAGAAAGAAGCTAATTTAGAACCCAAGTAGGCAGGGAAACCTTGATCAGCAGGCATTTCCCCTAATCTACCAGAAATTTCTCTCAAAGCTTCAGCCCAACGAGAAGAAGAATCAGCAATCATAGAAACATCTTTACCTTGATCTCTGAAATATTCAGCCAATGTAATACCAGTATAAATAGAAGCTTCTCTAGCAGCAACAGGCATATTAGAAGTGTTGGCGACTAAAGCAGTTCTCTTCATAATTGGTTCCTTTCTTCCACTGATTTCAGTATATAATTCTGGGAAATCCATTAAGACTTCAGCCATTTCATTACCTCTTTCACCACAGTTATGAACTAATGCTAAGTTAGATAACAAGAACTGCTTATCAGAAGTATCAGGAAGAGTAAGACCAAAGTATTCTTGTGGTTCTCTTTCAACAAGTCTGAAATGATAGCCAACAGCTTCTCTTACAAATTCACCCTTCAATGAACCTTTCTTTCTAGAAAGGGCACAATATTGAAGAGCAGAATTCAAGGTTTGTGATCCAGTCAAGTTAACAGCATAAACTTCCTTATGTTGGACATTGTTGGCTGTCTTTTCATTTTCAGTATTAACTGAAACTTGAATACCAAGAGAACGAGCAACCTTGATAAGACCATCACGAACAGAAGGATAGATAGTCTTGACAATAGCTGAAGTAACCTTAGACTTGTCTTTGGTAACAGAACCATCAGAATCAACTAAACCAGCAATGAATTGTTCACGAACTTCAATAGAATCAGATGCCAAGTGTTCAGGAACAGATTTGGTAGAGTCTAGAACACCAAATTCTTGAACAATTCTCCAGAAGAGGTTATCAGTATTGATATGTTGACGGACACCTTTTTCTGATACGGTACTTCCACGAAGGAATACGGTGGTTTCAGAAGCACCTTGGGATTCTTCTCTTTCGATTTCTTTAATGATTTCTAAGTCATTTGGTTCATCATTATCGTTAGCAACAAGACACACGCTTTCACCCAGGTAAGAATCTAATACAATACTCTTTTCAGTATCATCATCTAAGACCACTTCACTACCCAAGTTGGAAGCATCATCAGTAGATTCAATAAACTCATAATCATCATCGAATATACCATGTTGGTGTTCAGCAGTAGAAGTAGTTAAGCCTAATAAAGAACCATATTCACCAATACGGTTAACCAATTCAGAATCTTTAGAGTTAACGGAAAACATACTACCATTAGTGTAACCATTTCCAACAAAGAAACCAAGGAGCCAAGCTACTTGAGGAGCCACTTTTTTATCACCACCTAATCTTCTAACTAAGGAAGCTAAATTATCGGTTTCATGTAAAACAGGGTTAATGAGTTGCATAGAAGCAGTTTTAACATGTTTGGTAAGCATATGATAGTCTTTAGCTTCAATAGTCCAGTGGAATGGTTCAGAACTAATTTGCAGGGAGAATTCTAAAGCTTTGGCTCTAGCACCTTCAACACCACCATAGGTTTCATGTTTGAAGCTTCTGGTCTTTTCTTTAAGAAGAGTAATAGTACGACCATCTTTAGTTCTAGCAGGACCCATAGAAAAGAATACCACAGAAGTATAACGGGCACCTTTAAGGGAATGATCAGTGATAACATTACGTTGAGGAGTTTTAAGAACCAAGACATGACTTTGAGAACAAGTATAGTTCATTAAACCACTAGCATTTTCATTCTTTTGAGGAGTGATATGTTTAACATCGTACATGGTTTCAGATCCACGAGGTAAACCAATAACATTTCTTGGTAAACCATCTTTACCCATAACTTGATCACCAATAGCAATATCTTCAATTGACATATCAGAACCATTAGCCATCATTACTTGAGTACCTTTAGCAAAACAACCGACATAAACAATCACATCAGAGTTTGAAAATTTAGATAAAGATTGAGAAATAACGGTTTTACCACAACCAAAAGCCCCAGGAATACAAGTAGTACCCCCTTGAACACAAGGGAATAAAGCATCTAAAACTCTTTGACCAGTTAATAAAGGATGATCAGCCGTAAGTTTTTCAGACACTGGTCTTGGAACTCTAACAGGCCAAGTGTGCATCATAGAATAAGAATGTTTTTTACCATCAAATTCCACTTCCAAAAGAGGTTCATCAACACTATAAGAACCAGCTTCAGCAATAGAAGTGACAGTACCTTTAGCTCTTGGAGGAACTAAAATTGGATGATTATCTAATAAGGAATTTTCAAAAACTGAACCAAAAGAATCACCACCAGTTACATGATCACCAACTTTTATATTACCAGGAGTAAAATCATATTTGACAGTTCTAGATAAAGCAGGAGTATCAATACCTCTAGGAATATAAATTGATTGAGATTCACTTTTAATGGCTTTTAAAGGTCTTTGAATCCCATCATAAATGGTTTCCATCAACCCAGGTCCTAATTCTACTGATAATGGTTTACCAGTTCTAACCACTGGATCCCCTACAGTAACCCCAGCAGTTTCTTCATAAACTTGAATGGTAGCTTTATCCCCATTAATACGAATAACTTCTCCAACTAAGGTATCATGACCAACCTTAACCAACTCGTACATGGCACATCCAATCATATTTTCAGCAACCACAACGGGACCTGAAACGGAAAAGATTTGTCCATACTGAGATTCTTTAACGTCATCCAAAGAAAGACGTTTCACTTCCTTCTGAGCATTTTCTAAAGCACCAGCCTATAACATGATGTTAGTGTCAATAGAACAAATATTCCTGATTCACTTGAACCGGGTAGAGCCTCCTGAACCTTGTGGAACCTGCTGAACCTGGAGCTTCGTTGGGTCGTTGGCACTAGGGAGGACAGTGCCAAGTCCTCTCAATTGTCACAATCCATCACTTCTTCAGGGACAATCACAGGTGCATATGGACCTTACAGCCCTCTGACAAAAGCTATTCAATTTTTACATACCATTGTAATTCAATTACCTAATTAAACAATCTGACACTTCAGTGACTATATCGTCCACGATTATTAAATCCCCTTGGACGAAATTTCGAAAGTGTGAGAAGGCGTGCAGTGACCAATGGCCAGGGCCGATAAAGCAGGGCACGATAAACTATTAGGGATAAGCATTGTCCTACTGTTACTTGTATATGCTGCTATATACTGCTATATGCTGCTACATATCAATATCACTCACTACAACTTGGCCCCCAACTTCCGGGCCCGGTCAAGAGCTATATCACACATGGCATTGAATGCTTCTCTTCTCTCTTGTTGAATATCACCTCTATCAATACGCTCCATCATATTCGTCATGATAACTGGTCTGGGCCGGCCATTTACAAACACTACATATCTCAAGCCGGGGAATGTTTGTTCATACTGTTCATTCAATCGAGCCAATTGTTCTCCCTCTTCTTTAGTTCCCTGTAAGGATTTTTGTTCACTGGAAGAGTGTTGACTCAATTCGGCTGAAGTAGTTTTGGCTGGTCCTAATCGTGGATGGGCTGAAATTATCTTAGCCACCTCGGGTCTAATGGTTCCTGTAACCTTAGCATCTAACTCTGCTTGGTGTAAATATTGTAATAATTCTGTTCTAGCTGTTTCTATCAAGTGTTTATAGGAACTGTAGTGGGGGTTGGACTTGAATAATTTTTCAATTAAAATGGCTGTAAGAGTAGGACAAGGTTCAAATAAATTATCTAGGACATTAATCTTTTGGGGATCAGATAATCCTGTAAGATCAGTTATATCTGGGAGGGAAAACATACTTTACTTGAATAAATTGAATAAATAGAATAACTGGAAAACTATATTAACTACCAAACCACATCGGGTTTATCCGCATTATGAGCATTAAACATCAGAGACTGCACAATGGAGATGGGGAATAGAAAATAACTCTAAGATGCAATATATATTGTTATAATGAATAGTAAAGTACATTAAAAGAAGACTAAAACCTGATTAAGTAAAATGTTGAATTTCACGTAATTTCTTAGCTTCTTTACTTGATGAAGAAGAGGCCCCTTCTTGAGCAATTAATGGATGTCTCCAATATTTGACATAAGAAAATAATACATCAGCCAATTTGGTAGTATCATTAATACCTAAATCTTCAAAAGTAAGAGCATTAGGATCGATTACTTGATTAATTACATGTCTTTGAACTTGATCTGGATTAGTTAATTTCCAATAAGCAAATTGTTTAAGTTGAGCCACAAATTTAGCAATTGGTAATGGAACTTGATAATCAGAAAATTTATAAGAAAATGGACCAACTTGTGAGAAATCTTGAGTTATCCCATGAGACATTTCTCTAATTTGTCTAAAAGTTAATTTTTCTGGTCCATATAATTCAAAAGTTTTACCAACAGTGGAATCATCATATCCAATTTTTTCTAAAGCTCTAGCAACATCAATAACATGAACAGGATAAATTTCTTTAGCATTTCTATTAGGAGTCCACATTTTTAATTTAGGAGCTAAATAATTTAATAAATTATCTTCACGTCCATACATAGGACTTGGTCTAACAATGGTAGCATCTGGTAATTTATCTTTAACCAATTGTTCACCAATACCTTTAGTAGCATAAAATACCGATTTAGAATTTGGATTAGCATTATAAGATGATACATGAATAAATCTTGGATTACCAGCTTCTTTAACAGCATCAACAATTCTTTCAGTTACCAGAATATTAACATCAGCCATACTGAAATTTTTAGTATCATAATCTGCTCCTACACAGTTGTAAACAATATCAGAATGAGCTACTGCTTCTTGAATAGATTGAATGTTTCTGGGATCCCATTCAACAAAGTTAACCACTCCTAAATCTCCTGAAACTTTAAGAAATCTCTTTTTCATTTCATCTCTAAAAGGTACCATAGTCACAGTCCCATGTTTGGCCAACTTACTTGTCACATAACGTCCTAAAAATCCACTGGCTCCAAATACTGTGGCAACGTATCCAGTTCTGGAGGAACGTCCTCCTGGTCCTACTGCTACATTGATCTTCCCAGTTCTGGTTATATTGACATCTTGTTCCAAGGCAGGGGTATAAATAGATCTTAATGACCCAGCTCTACTGACAGAGCTCCTGATAAGTTGACTAGGTATAGTGTTTATTCTTAACATCCTTCAAGTCCCTGTCGATTGGCTTACGGTTGATTACCTTTTGAGAAAACTTCACTTCTGGTTGGCTGAAAAAAAAAAAAAATGAGAATGGACCGGACACTACACTACCTTAAGGTCTACAATCTCTAGTAACATTATACATAGATTATTATACATCGATAAAAGCAAAAAACTATATATGAACTCAAAAAGCAAAAACATTCGTCATTAACAAGCATCAGCATTAAAAGCCCAGATTAACTATTTTAAAATAATTTGATTCACAGGAATGATTATGGCAATGGATTAATAATACTATAATAATAAGATAAAACTACAATTGAATAATCGTTTAAAAATTCTTTTTTATAAAGGAGATTGTTTTCATTGGTGGTTGGTTCGTCAAAATCATAAGAAATAATCTGGAGTTTTTCTAGTAACAGTAGGTTCACCAGGTCTAACAGACGGATCATATTGTAAGAATTGTCTATTATGCATTTCATCAACCTCCATTATAGCTGCTTGATTACCACATCTATAACAATAATTAGGAGCCGAAAATATGGTTACTACTGATTCTTGATGAGACCAAGAATAACCTTCCATTACCAATTGATGAGCTCTTGCAATTAAACTTAAATTATTTGAATGATTAAATTGTTCCAGAATATCTTGACCAAAAGTGAAACCAGCACCTCTTGGAGAAATCCCCCATCCACCTCTATCATCAGGATCAGACCATAATAAATCACACATTGGACCTTCATGAGGAACTTCTTGAATTCTGTTTAATTCTCTAACTTGATCAATGTTTTCAATCATTGGTGATAAACCTCCATGAAGACAAAATATTCTATTATCAACCAAGGCTGTAATTGGGAAATAATCAAATAAATCAGTAAATAATTTCCAAACTGTAGCACTTCCATATTTTCTTAAACATTCATCATAGAATCCATAAACTTGAGTAATTTGTCTAGATTCATGATTACCTCTTAATATAGTAATTCTATTAGGATATCTAACCTTCATACATACTAAAAATGATACCGTTTCAACTGAATAATAACCTCTATCAACATAATCTCCCATAAATAAATAATTAGTATCAGGACATGGACCACCAATTTTAAATAATTCCATCAAATCATGGAATTGTCCATGTACATCCCCACATATAGTAACAGGAACTTGAACTGGTTGGACATTTTCTTCAAATTGTAAAACATCAATTGCCATATCACATAATTTCTTCACATCTTGTTCACTTAATGGTTCACAATTAGATAATTTTTCAATCCATTGATCTAATTGATTGATCGATGGCATGGGTAAATCTTGTGGTTTTGACTTTAGGTCAGTTTTAGAAGTTTCATGAAATGTTTGTTGATGATCTTCACTGACATCTTCCATGGGAACATCTGTATCCAAATCCATCATTGACAAAATTAAATGCTAATGCAAAGGTTAATGTGTATACAGTAAGAATATTTCAATGCAAAATTATAAAAAAACACCACGATTTAATCTGGGAAATTATCTATAACCCACTGAAAATCAAAGGGAAGTAAAGCCGGATTAATAAACAAATAAACTTGACAGTATCTGAGATTGAATTGAATGAAATCTGTTCTAGATTATTGTAAACAGCACTTGAACTATAGCTGGTTGATTTTCAATATACAAAAAACTAGATAAACGCTCTGGTTTGGCCCGTCGTATGATTCTCTCACTAAGAACCCTAATTCCTTTTAGTGATTTCGCCAAAGGGGAGGAAATGGCAGAAGTGCGAGCGAAAATTCTTCAACAAAGCCGTGACTCGGCACACGACCAACCTTGATAATTCTATGCTGGAGCACCAGCAACTGCATTCACCACAACACTAAACAAGGTCTATTTACAGGTTTAAGTAGAACAGAAACATTTCCTAATGGTTTATACGTAGCGTCCATACGGTATAAAAATGGCCCTGGAGCCCCAGGAGAGCCCGTAGACCTATCAACGTGAGATTCAAACCGGGCCACCAGAATTTCATGCGGTTTAGGATCTGCACTAAGATTGCTAGCACCAAGTACTTAAAGAGTGGACTTTGAAAGAGCCGAATGGTTTCTAAAGTCTGCTTCCCTATGGATATAGGGGTGTTGTAACTTATAGCAACCGGTCTCCAGGGCTTACTGTTGTTCAAATGCTAATACCAATGGGCTCTTTCTCGACTTGTGTTATTGCCCCTAATAGCTGCAAACACTGTTCGTACTTAAATGAAACATCTTATTGCTGGTGCTAATGGTGCCGTATGTATCCTGTTGTGGAATTTAAGCGATGCGCCGTCCAAAAATAGGAGACCGTTGGTAGTTTCATTGTTAGATGGTTGTAAGTGACTAACCAATAATTACTGCAAAAATGAGTCCCATGTGGTAGGTTGCACCTTCTATTGTTACCGACGGAACCTCTTTTACGATATCAGCTATTCTGCATGTTGGTGAGATATTCCATGTTACCACTTTCCTTTGATGGCATGTTTAATGCCACCCGCTTAATTACAGTAGCTTTTATGTGGGAGGTAACCCCCCCTCAAAAATATTTGCAACCATTGCCTAATTGGGATTCTTAGGGCAAATTACTCTCCATCATCATCAATCAATTACAACCAGTCTCTATTCCACCATCACCACCTAAAGCTTTATGCTAGCTCTATCGATTCCCAAGCATACAACTACTCTTTCAGGAAGCCCCTCTATTCAAAAATTTTCTTAGCGTTAGCCCTGTCAACTTTATCGGTTATGTTCCACCATCGTGGGCCCCAAGAAATTAGGCTTTGTAGCAGCACATCGCCAACGGCTGCAATTAATTACAATTCCTATTTGTAGCAGTTGGTGAGATCAAAACAGTAAATGCATAACCGGAAGAGGTAGTCTGAAAGTCTTGGAATGTAGAATGTCTAGGCACTCATGTATTCCAACACCACATGTCATAGGGGAGCTGGAGAGATTGCAATATTTAAAGGGTAGCCATTCCTACTCGAGATTTAATGAATAATTTGTAATATCATACAACTACAAAACCAAAATGGCTCTTCAACAAAAAACTTTATTGGTCATTGCCTTATTCTTGATAAACTTTGTCCTTTCAGCCCCTGCTCCTACCTATTTTGATCCTCTTCATAAGAAGAATATCATCATGGCTATTCCAGATGGGTTTGGACAAAGTGGATTGACTTTGGCTAGACAAGCTAAAAAATTGGAACAGGGGATTGATGATAAGGAATTCGTATTGAATTTGGACTCAGATGTCATTGGAACTGTCAAGACTGAATCATCATCATCTTTGATCACCGATTCTGCTGCTGCTGGTACTGCTTTTTCAACCGGGTATAAAACCACTAATGGGTACCTTGGGATGGATGCCAACAAGGAACAAAAGGGGACCATCTTAGAAGCATTAAAACTCCAAGGGTACAAAACTGGTCTTGTGGTCACCTCTACAATGACTCATGCCACTCCTGCTGCTTACATGGCTCATATCGAGGATAGAGATAAACAAGATAAAATTGCTGAACAAGCCATTGACACAACCATTGCTGACATTAAAGTCGATTATTTATCAGGAGGAGGGAAATGTTATTGGACTCCTCAAAATGAAACTGATTCTTGTAGAACAGATAATAAAAACTTAATTGAACAAGCTAAGAGTAAAGGATATAATTATTTTGAAACCAGAGAAGAGTTCGATAAATACACTCAACAAGGAGGATTAACTTTACCAGCATTAAGTCTTTGGGCTAATGATGGACATATAGATTTTGAAATTGATAGAAATCCCGAAACTACTCCAAGTTTAACTGAACAAACCCAATTAGCCCTTGATGTTTTAAGTAATGCCACCAAAGATTCTGACCAAGGATTCTTCCTTATGGTCGAAGGATCCAGAATTGATCATGCAGGTCACAATAATGATCCTGCTACCTTATTCAGGGAAGCTATTGCATTCGATGATGCTTACGGGGTTCTCAAACAATTTGCTCAAAATAGTGATACCGAAACCATTATAGTGGTGGCAGCTGATCATGAGACTGGTGGGGTTAGTTTAGGGTATGATGATCAACCAAGTTGGTATCCTGAAATGTTAGTCAATGTGACCGGATCATTCGAAAGCTTTGAAGGTGAAGTTACTCAATTAAATTCTACAGATGCTGATAATAGTACCATTACCAAGTTCAGTAACGGTTGGATCACTGAACATTTGAAAATTGACAATGCCACTGAATCTCAACTTCAAGTGGTTTTAGATGCTGTAAGAGGTAATACAAACATTAAACATGCCTTAAGTCCTATTATTTCTGAAAGGGCTGCCGTCGGATGGACAACCGGTGGTCACACCAATGCTGATATTACCAGTGTAGCTTACTCAAACTCAGACATATTAACGAAATACTTTGAAAGAAGGGAACAAGGTTCTGGACTTAAAGGTGCTCAAGATAACACCAACATTAATGCATTCCTTGCTGAGATCTCTGGAGCTGACTTACAAGCCGCTACTGATAAGTTAGCCAGTGCCGAAAACTAAATGATAGAATCTTATAAAAAGTTTAACTATGTCGAATAATATAAATTGTGTTGAATTCTGTTCTCTACATAGTCGGGTATACTTGAACCCTTGGCTGCAAACGGCGATGGTGGTGCGGCTCCGGCGATGGTGGTGCGGCTCCGGCGACTTGGTGCGCCCATGTGGTGCTAAGCCCATGTGCCCTATTGTATCCTCGTTGTGTCATAACCTTATATTAGGTATCCAGTCTTGTGATATACTTTGAATACATATGAACCCCCTGATATCAGTAGGTACGGGAAAAGCAAAAAGAATTTCGCCCTTTGCTGATTTCTTTGGTTGTAGAAGTTTTTATCGTTTTTTTTTTGCAGCCATTATTGACTTAAAGAATGTTCCCAGTAGATTTGCTGATCTGCAACCTCACTATTAGAGCTAGCCTGACACATTTGGCTGACATGAACGTTTGTAGCTATGTGCAGATGCCAAGACATTGATTTTAATCGTTGGACTGGCAATGAAAACGGGGGTTCCAGATCAAGTAATATGGACTTCTGAAACAGGAAATGAGCTGTCTCATTTGAAGACTTTTTTGCAGTCAAAATAAAGCGGATAGGAGAAGTAGTAATAAAAAAAAATGTTAACCAAAGAATCACATAAGCCTATAGAGCAATAGGTTAAATGCCGACATGTGGTATTTACGGGTAAAGTAATAAGCAGAGCATTGTGCCGTAAATATCAATTATTTCTGACCACGATGTAGTGATTCACAGGTATAAAAGGGATTCAAAATCACCAATAGATAATAGGCTACAAAATAGTTAACAGAAAGCTTGAATAACTGGCAAGAAAACAAGAGCGGTATACTCATTATGATTTTTAAAAAAAGTGTTTTATTATTAATTGCCTTGTCATTTTTCAACTTGATTTTGGCAGTTCCAATTGGAAACAATGATAAAAAAAATATTATTATGATGGTCCCAGATGGATTTGGACCTTCCGGTTTGACCTTGGCTAGAGTCTGCAAACAAAAGAAGTATGACTTAGGAATCAATGAAAGATTGAACTTAGATCCTTATATTCTTGGTACTCTCAGAACCCAATCAAATTCATCTTTGATCACTGATTCAGCTGCTGCCGGAACTACTTATTCCACTGGTTTCAAAACCTACAACGGGGCTATTTCTGTTGACCCTTCTGGAACTCCAAAAGGTACTATTATGGAGGCTTTGAAGGCTCAAGGTTATAAAACAGGTCTTGTGGTTAAATCTACCATGACTGATGCTACCCCAGCCGTCTATGCTGCTCATATTGACGATAGAGATAAAGAGGATAAAATTGCCGAACAAATGATCGGGTTAGGTAAATTAGGACATATAGTAGATTACTTGTCTGGTGGTGGTAAATGCTGGTGGATCCCACAAGGTGAAGAAGGTTCTTGTAGGGAAGACGACACTAATTTAATTGATATTGCCAAAAACATGGGATACAATTACTTTGAATCCAGATCAGAGTTTGACGATTATATGGAAAATGGCTTAACCTTACCAGCCTTAAGTTTTTGGGGTGAAGAAAATGTTGCTTACGCTTTAGACAGAGACCCAGCTGTCATTCCATCTTTATCTGAACAAGCCAGATTGGTGTTACAAACTTTAGAAAATGCCACCAAGGATTCTGACCAAGGTTTCTTTGTTATGATCGAAGGATCCTTAACTGATAAATGTAGTCATAATTCTGATGCCGCTTGTTTAGCTAACGAAGCCATTGAATTCGATGAAACCTTTAAAGTTGTCAAAGACTTCATTGATCAATCCACTACTGATTCAGTAGTAGTTGTGGCAGCTGATCATGAAACCGGTGGTCTTAGTTTAGGTTATAATGGCTCTGAAACTTGGAAGCCAGAAGTCTTATTGAAAGTTAAACAAACTTCTTTTGCTTTTGAAGAAATGATTACCAAGAAATTCAAAGAAACGCAAAACAATGCTACCTTAATTCCAGAAATTCAGAATTGGATTGTTAACAACCTTGCTGTCGATGATGCTACGGATGAAGAGGTTCAAACTGTATTGGATGCTGTTTGGTTGGACAAAGATATCGCCAATAAAATGTCTGAAATTGTCAATGACAGAGCTGATGTTCACTATTCAACTTACGGTCATAGTAGTGTTGACATTAACACTCATTTCTACACCAACAGTGCAGCCTTAAGCGAAATCTTTAACTCTGTTGAAGAATCAAAGGGATTAAAAGGTAACCATGATAACACTGAAGTAAATGATGTGTTGGCCGCTATCACCAATGCAGACTTACAAGCCATCACCGAGAAACTAAACAGCTAAGCTGCTTGTTAAACCAAAAATTATTCGTTGTTTCGTGTTTATTGAATAGACTTGATAGAGTAGACTAGAAATTTAAACTCCTTTTGTCTCTTGTATTGAGGGTTCTATTTCTCTATAGTTACATTTACTAAATTAGCTTCACCGACTATCGCTTCAATGCTGCAAACCTAGCTTTCAAAGCATCTAGTTCGTTCATCTCATTTCGTTTATCCGAGGTTTTAGCCTGTGGAGGATTATCAACCGTTTCAGCTATTGGTTGGGTAGTATTTTTAATGGCTTCTCCACTACCTGGCTCATCATCGTCATCATCATCACCATCATTACCTTCTTTGCTATTAAGAATTTCCTCTTCATCAGGTAATAGATCAGCCAATCCTGAGTAAGGAGCTTCATAAGCCTTAGCTATTTCACATAAATATAAGTTAACTAATTCAGGTGAAGGTGGTGGCACTTTACACCTTTTTACAATTTTTTCAGGAACAACTCCTTCATCATTCTCAATGGCTTTTTTACCAAAATCGGGCCCGAATTTCATAATCAAAAGTTCCCTTATTTGAGTTAATTCCTTTAATTCTGTATGGGGAGCAGAATAAATTAACGAATACACTGCTTCTAATAAACTTTCTTCACAAGTGGTCTGATCGGTAATTAAAGATATTCTAGCCAAAACCAATTCACAATACAACTCTAACATCTCTAAAAGTTCAATATAAATGTCGTCTCTGATGATATTTTCCACCCTAATCTTAGCACTAGACTCTTTTCCTTGAGTCAATAAATCTGCCAATTGCCGTCTTTGCTGCTTGGTTAAGGCACTTTTCTTTTCCTGGATGAACTGTAATTTACTAATGGACATCTTGAGTGACGTTTTCAACCTACTGGGGTTGACAGGAACCGGATGTTGTGCCATAATTGTCTGTGTAGGTTAGTTACTTGAGGTCCTTTTATCTCGTTTTTATATGATCTTATCACGAAATGAATGGAGAGCAGACACAGCGGTATACACACTACCACTTCTATACGGTAGTAACCGTTTGTTTGATCAAGTATATATTCATTAATCATATACATTAAAAGTAAAATTAGAGAGGGGTTCTACCTCTAGTATTATGCTAAAAGTCGTATAATAAAAGTATTTTTAACCGTTAGTGTTATTATCAAGTACCACTGTGTGGTGATGTGGTGGAGAACCCTTAACCAACACATCGTCTTCATCTTCTTCAAAGTTAACCCCAGCGTTCATATTTTCATCACTCTTAACTATTTGCTTAAGAGTACAACATTTTATGTCTTTAATCCACTCATCCTCTAAAATATCTTCTAATGAAGCTCTCTTAAGAGGATCTACTTGAAGCATCTTGGAGATTATTGGTCTAGAAGCGTGTGGTAATAACCTCATTAATCTATATGGACCATGAATTTGCTTATGACTCTTTTTCTTACTACTATGATTTTCTTCATCATCGGACTCATTAATTTCGTGCTTAGCAGATTTAAGGTCCAGGAATTTTTGTTTCATTTCTTGCTTCTTTATCTCATATTCTTCCAACCTCTTTTCGATTTGTTTCAACTCTGTTAATATTTGTTGGACTTTCTCTTCACTTAATATTTCATGATCAGATTTTTCCTCATGATGATCCTCATCCATTCGATCATCATCGTGATGCTTTTGATCTTCATTTTGGTCTTGAATTGAGCTTTGCTCCGGAGTTTGTTCGTGTTGTTTATCTTGATTATCTTGATTATCATCACTAGTATCCATTTTATTAGAATCTTCTGCTTCACTGCGTTCTTGTAAAAGCTTTTTCCGCTTATTCAGACGAACAATCATATTTTTCAACTTACGCTGTTGCAATAACAATTTATGACACTCATTACTTATGTTATAGTCATGCCAATTGTCATCTTCCATAGAATACAATTTGAAGCTATTGTCCTTTTCGGGATTAGGGATTTTCCAAGGAAATCTCTTTAATGTCATACAACAGTAAATGATAGCAATTGACCATAAATCCACTGGTTGTGGATTGTAGGAATTGGAATTCTTTAAGACTTCGGGAGCCAAGTAAGGATCACTTCCTACAACCCCATGACATGGATGGATCGAGTCCTTAGAATTACCATACTGGTCATATGGATACCTAAATATTACGGCACTACCAAAATCAATAATTTTCAAGATCCCATCAGTCGTTAACACACAATTATCTAACTTCAAATCTCTGTGAGCTAATCCTAAACTATGTAAATACGCTACTCCCTCGATTATTTGCTTTAAGCAACAATTTATCTCTTGTCTAGACATTTCTCCACTCATCACCACTGCAAAAAAATCAATGGGAGCGTATTCCATAATTTCATAATATCTATTATTTTCATGAATTATATCAATAGTTTTTATAATATTTGGATGTTTTAAAGTAGAACCTATGCAATATTCAGCAGTACACTTCCGAGTATAATCCTTTAAACTCTCAGTATTTCTTCTTGGTCTAAACTCTTTTACGGCAAATGTTTTAGAATCAACAGGTCTAACTATCAATTTAACAGACCCACCAGCTCCACTACCTAATTCTTTCCCAAGTTTTCCATATCTTTGAACCAATACAGACTCATCATCGGTGAAAGCAGGTTTATTCCCATGAGTGCCCATATGATTTAAAGATGCATGATGCAATAATTGATTAGAGGTCTGATTAATCAAAGCAGCTAATGAAGTAGAAGAATGCTCTCGACTATGATGATTACTTGATGGCCCACTACCAGGACCATTATATTGATTCATGAGTGCATGCTGTTGATTCATAGCCATGGGAGGTGGAGAATGTAATTTATTGTCATAATCTCCTTTTCTGGTAGTGGGGTTTTTCTTCATTGGTTTGAAGAATTTTTTTAATTCTACCATTGAATTTGATTTCATGAACGTATGATTCGAATTAGAATCTTCCCGATGTACACCACTATTGGGGGAATCAGGAGATCCGGCTTGACTCCGATTTTGAACCGGAGTTTGATGTTGTTGAAATTGTTGTTGATGTGGTTGATGTTGAGGAGGATGATGGACTTGAGTATAAGGTTGTGGTTGAATAGGCTGTTGAACTGGAGGAGTGGAAGCGTTTCCCGATGATTCACCACTTAGCACCTGTTTATTAGGAGCATTTTGATGCAGCAGCATCAGCAGTTGTTGATGTTGATGATCCGAGGAATTACTGACGGTGGGCGAAGACATGGAATCAAAAGAGTCATGTTTCCCAATATGGAACCCCAAGAATTTCTTCCCAGAGCTTGATTGATTAGAATTGGATGGTGTTAGATCATCTTCATTTGATTTATTGAAGTTAAATAACTTCATTTTATGTTTATCCGGCATGATGAATCAAGGATGTTAAAGTGATGAATAATAACAGAAAAGACAGAAAAATTAGATGATACACCAGGACCAACAAGCGATTCAATATTCAGCTAAATACCAAACAATAGCTTAAGTTTTAGGAGGATAGGACCCTTTTATAGAACCGAAAATGAATCTGAGACAGACAAGGCTGAATGATACAGGCCAGGTCCAGAAGCGGTGCAGAAATAACAACCGGAATAATTACCAAGTACAGATCTATTCCAGTAGTCCAATGGTATGCTTTTTAAAAAAACTTTGCTATGACCCACTATAAGCCCGACTATACAATGTGTTATACTAGTTAGCAGCTGTGCTCCCTTGTCATGTATGAGTATAAAATGCCCGCGACTTCCCTCTCGCACATATTTTTTTTTTTTGACAGGACAAAAAAATGGTGAGAATTTGAAGCAATTTAATTTGATGGAATCACATAAGCCACCTCATGTGACCATTTGCAGCAATTAGAAGGAGAATGCCACCGTAAAATGAGTTATAATTGGAGTATATCCTGGTTAATGACAAGGGTAAATTTCCTAATTGTAGTTCAAGAGCAAGGAGTGGTAGCTGGCTGAATGGTTAAAACATAACAGGATGTTCGTAGATTTGTACTCATCACCAGACCCAATAACAATTGTAGAGTTGAATTTGGGTTACCGGGAGTGAGGAAATCATTTCAGGTGTGTATGTTGATACCACAAATGTTACAAGAAAATGGGAGCTGTTAGACTTTGTACAGCTCAGTAGATCACATTTATCTCTATTCTCTTTTCCAGTTCGGACCTAGTCCGTGATGTGGGTCCGTGTGATGTAGCAATAGAAATTATGGTGTTGCTGGTAGCGGAACGAGGGGAAATACATATAAATAAGTCTGGGAGGCCCCCAGGTAACATATCCGATAATTATCCGGAACTATGCAATTGGCTTGCAGACTCACCTCAGGCAATAGAATCCCAGCTATTGGGTTAGGAGTATACTTAACTCCCAAAGATGTAGCAGAGGATATTACTTACAAGGCATTAAAACTAGGTTATAGACATATCGATTCAGCAGCTGCTTATGGCAACGAGAAGGAAGTAAGTGAAGGAATATATCGGTGGATGCAAGAGGATCCTGAGAATACAAGGGACCTGGTCTTTTATACTACCAAAATCAGAGATGGTGATCATGGATACGAGGCTTCTAAGAGAGCTATTCAACAAAGCCTTGACAATAGTAGCCAGATTGGTTATATAGATTTAGTATTGGTCCATTCTCCTCAAAGCAATTATGAAAAGCGTCACGGAACTTGGGTAGCATTGCAAGAATCTGTCGATTCAGGGCTTGTGAAAAATATCGGAGTTTCTAACTACGGTATTGGCCATATTGAAGAACTATTGGGCTATCCTGATGTCATCATCAAACCCTGTGTAAACCAGATTGAATTACATCCGTGGTTGGCTAGAAAGAAATTGGTTGAATTTTGCAAGGACAATTCTATTTTACTTGAAGCATATTCTCCTTTAGCTAGAGGTCAAAAGGTTAATGATCCAGAATTAGCAAAGATGGCGGAAAAGTATGGGAAATCTCCAGCCCAAATCTTGATTAATTGGTCTTTACTTAAAGGGTTTATTACCCTTCCCAAAACCAAAACCGAGTCAAGATTGCTTCCTAATCTTCAGTCCACGGGGTTTAAGTTGACTGATGAAGACTTCGCTACCCTTAATAGTTGGGACGAAAATTATGTTTCTGGATGGGATCCTACCACCTATCCTCTAGATGACTAAGCTGGTAGCAACTTTTGAAAAAAAAAAAAAATGGCCCTATATTAATATATATCCCTATGTACTTGTGCAAATGGTAAAAAAAAAAGTCAGTTAATCTTCTTTTATAGCAGTTCCTCTAATATGCTTTTCTCTTTCAGGAGTATAAGTAGCCAGTTTAGAACGTTTCTTATTATTTTGTTCTCTTCTTTTAAGAGAATTTGTTTCAATGGCTTTGATTTCTTTGGCCTTTTTAACTGATTTTGGTACATGACGGTGTCTAGCAATACGTTTGATTTCAGGCATATGCTTGAATCTTTCCTTCAAAGCGTTATCATATTCTAATTTAGACCTTTCACGAGAAGACTTGATTTTGGCTCTATCATTAGAAACAGCTCTCCATAATCTAATATTAAAATCATCGGATCCACTCAATATATATCTAGAATCAGTTGAGAATTTAACTACATGAATTCTTTGCATTCTTTTAGTATGATAAATATCTCTTGAATGACCAGATCTAGTTTTAAATATTCTTAAAGTTTTATCATAAGATCCAGTGACCAACTCTTCACCAGTTGGAGAAAAATCCAAATCCATTATAGCTGATACATGATCTTTATATACGTTTAAAGACTTTTTCAAATTCCTCATATCCCAGTAGTATCCATTATGATCATCCCCAC
The DNA here is from genome assembly GCA_030569555.1 of Yamadazyma oceani. Lineage (NCBI taxonomy): Eukaryota > Fungi > Ascomycota > Pichiomycetes > Serinales > Debaryomycetaceae > Yamadazyma > Yamadazyma oceani. The sequence continues at coordinate 45,050 of JAJMLF010000004.1, read as the reverse complement.
CAGTAGCAAAATTGAATGCTTCCATAGGATTCCAACTAATAGCATTTGTTCTTAAATTGGTTACAACTTTTTGAATAGGAGAATTGGTTCTGATATCATATAATACCACCGAATTATCACTTCCAGCAGATGCAATTATATTAGTTTGGGTCTTATTAAACTTGACAGTATTGACATTGTCAGCACCCCATGATAAATCAGATATGTATTTAGATCTGTTCATATCCCATAATTGGATCGAAAGCCCCCCAGTAACAAACACAGGTTCATTATGATGATGATCTAAGCCTTTAAAAGCATGCTCTCCCAAATAAGTCTTGATCAATCCATTATCAGGTCTATCATATATCTCATCATCTTTAATATCCAGATTAAAGTCTTGCGAGTTAACTGACCATAACTTGATGGTCTTATCATCTCCACATGATAACATGTTATGGGTATTAGGAGTAACTACTAACCCACTTACTCTTCCGTAATGGGCTTTAAAGCTTACCATTTCGTCTCGTGATGTCATGTCCCAGTATTTGATAACTCCATCTCCGGATCCACTGGCTATTTGGTTGATGCTATCGAAGTTCTTAGCTATGGAATAGATCCCATCCCGATGCCCATCTCCTAATTGGCCAATAAATGGTTGGGCAAACATTCGTTCAAGTTTAGTAGCATTAAGAGCACTAGTATATTCTCTAGCTCTTTCAAAAGGATGAAGAGCCGGATTTAAATTTCTAGGCAACGAAGACTCTTGGGTATTCCTAACGGGGACATAGTCGTCAGCAGACCTACTTATAGTCTTGATCTTCATGGTATGTAATGTGTATAATGGATTCTAAACTGAAAAAAAAAAAAATGTGAGCGATGCGATAAATGAGCGATGAGATAAATGAACTACTCCACACATTAGCATCTAAACAAACTCAGAATCTCTATGGCATAATCTAGTTTATACATTAATCTATTAAAAGCTAATATTACAGTAATCCTCTGTATTTTCCATTTACAATTTAAGTCCAGCTTAAATTTCAAAACTTAAATTTTAACAATGTTACAACATTACATCTAAAACCAAACTTACATCATCCACATTCTTTTTGGATAAATCATGTAAGAAAGATAGTAAATCTAAAAGTTCATTATCATGAGTATCACTAAACCATGAAGAAATTGGAACTGAATGTTGTGGATGGAAAATATATGAAGCTGGAGAATTATCAATAATTATAGATTCATTTAATGGCCGTCCTATTTGAGATAAATTTTTAATAAAGTCTCCTTCGTAATTATAACATGAATCTCTGAATAATCGATGATGAACTGATTTATGTATATCTAATTTATCTAATAATGGATCACCATATTTCAGAACTGATGCAGTAAACACCACTATTTCAAACCATTCTCCTACTTTTTTCAAAAATTCATCAACTCCAGGTCTCTTAATAACATAAACATGATGGATTTGATTATCAATTTCCACTGGAATGACAAAATCAGCAGTTCTTAAATATTTAAAAGATGAATGAACTAAAGTCTCATCTAAATCCAATATTAAACATTTTTTATTTTTAAATTTATCATCTTGTTCACCCAATAACCATCCAGTTACAGGATCTTGATGTTGACCTTCTTGAAATCTGGTCAAGTCCATAAGAGATTCCTCATCCAAATCTTGAACATCTAAATCAACCATATCTTCATTTGGTCCTGCCTGAGCTATAATCACATTATCATTAGAATCTGTAATATTATTGGCACTATTGTTATCTCTGGAATTATCTACTGTCGGACTGGTATTGGTACTAGAGCTCTCTTGGTCATGGCCATTCTGCTCATCCTGTTCATGTGTCTTTGTCAGTTGAAGGTATTGATTATGACCATTCTGTTGTTGATGATCTTTAGAAGACCCTTCATTTGAGTCACTATTATCTTGGGTGGTATGATGTTTACTTCGAACAGTAGTAGGAGTTTGCTCTTCATTAGTATTAGCAATTGTTTCGGTTTCATTAACAGAATTATCATCATAATCCAATTTTTCCTTTCTATCCTTCTTGCGTTTACCATTGGTTTCAAGCACCATATCACCATTTGCTTTAAGTTCTCTAGTAGTATTAGGAACCACAGCTTGATTCTGATTATACTTACTTTCATCACCATCATCCCGGGTGTCGGAAGAACAACATAATAGGGCTGAAAAAACCATGATGATTAAAATATCTGATTGAATAAAATGAATGTGAAACAACTGTGAACTGGAGGTTAAGCAGCAAAGGACTAACTAAATGGAATTTCCGGTAACTAAGACAAGCACCTCCCTACAATTACAAAATTCACACAATGACAAGAACCACACACGAATATACCTGTGTAATGGATTATAATAACTTTTCTGTGGCTGTCAAAGGCACTGTCGGGTAAACTATTTCTGTCTGGTTTGTGGTTTCGCTGGATGAAAATTTGCAAGGAGACTATTTGCGATGCGCGCTGAACCATTGACGAGGTATTGTGCCAGCAATCCCGCGCCATCTGTCGAGAAACGGCCCTAATCAACGGCTAACGGGCCAGATATAACGGCTAAATGGCGATACTCATGTCTAAATTGCCCCAGGGTCCGGCCTAAACCCACCGGCCCCCCAACTCCGCGGCTGGCCGGAGACCTCTTACAAATCAAAGCTAGAAGGTACTACAAAGTACTGCCAGGCAACGGTTCAGAATATACTATGGTAGTTTCTAAGGACCCTGGGGCTGTTAATCCTTCTCTTCATGGTCCTACAAGCTCCAATGACCCTTCAAATCCCAAACCCTCCAGTGGCGTGGCTGACATATCCACCCTTTCAGACCTTTTTGCCAACCTTTCTCCAGATATAATCCTTCAAATATTTCAATTTGTAGACCCTTTATACATCAAAGAATTCTTTCTTTACTGGCCACCAACCAGATCCCTTGTCATCGACCATTACTACTCCAAAGAGTTGCACTTTATAGTTAGTCCCTTGACTCGTCAACAGCATGTGTGTGTTAATAATGGTCCCAGTAATGAGACTTATGATCTCTTTTACTTTGGTGAAATCGATGACTTTTTATCTGCTAACCCTGAAATTATTCCAAAGAAGCTTCTATTCATTACGGGGGCTGACTTTTATTCGCTATATGACTTATTTCAAAGTTATGGTCAAAGGTTTGAACAGTCTGAACGCATAGAACTCGTGATCGAAGGCTCCAATTATACCCCTCAAGAACTATCATTACTTCTTGGATTCTCCAACATTTCTAGACTACAGTTGGGAAAATTCAAGTTTAAAAGATTTAGAGCTGTATTGAATTCAATTCTACCGTCTTCAAATATATCAGTAATCCAGTTTCTCGGTCATGATGTTAAGGATTGGTCATATTATGAATTCCCTCATGGTTTAAAAAGTTTAGACTGTTCATGGAATAGTGTAACCAATCCATTGACTTTGAGATTTAACCAACAATTGGAAGAGTTGTATTTGAATTATTCTAATATTGATGATTCTTGTATATCTCAATTGCTTGAAAAGCTTCCTTCTGGTCTTAAGGTTTTGATGTTGACTTACAATTCGCTACAACAAGTAGATTGCGGCCTTTTTCCAGATTCCATTGAAAAACTTGATTTACTGCACAATTATTTGAAGCTGCTAGAGACTAATTCAAACAGGAAGAATATCTGGCCCGAAAATTTATTAGAATTGAATTTAAGCTTTAATCCAATGGTTTCTTTTAACTCCCTAACTAATATAATTTGGCCCCAACATCTACGAGTGTTAAACTTGACCGAATGTCAATTAAGTGACATTTATTTGTTAAATAACTTACCTGAATCTTTAGTTTCGCTTAATTTGGTCAGTAACGATGTTAGATTCAGAAGGGATAACAACCTAATTATTCCCTTTAGGTTTCCTTCCCTGTTAACAACCCTAAGTTTGGATAATAATCCTCATTTAATTACAGACTTTCAAGAATCCTCCTCCATGAACAATCAATTAATCTTCCCCAACAACCTAAAAGAATTATATCTTAACAATTGTGGTCTAAAAGTATTAAAATATTTTAAATTTCCCGAATCTTTGACTAAATTGTCCATAGGGGCCAATAATATCAGCGATCGTCAATGCCTTGAATTGGATAATCCCAATGTGGAGATTATTGATAATTTATTCATTGGTCATGTATATTAGTTATTTACAGTATTTCATAAAGCATTTGCAATGTGTTTGCATATCATAAACAAAAGAACCTATCAAATGGTGGGACTAGATCGTCATCTATGTCGCTAATAGTTTCAGAGCTTGTAGTGTCTCCATTTTTGATTTCTTCCCTGTATCGTTCAACCTCATCCTGAATTGACCAAGTTCGTTCTTTAGTCAAACGGGTTTTTATACTGGTTGCATCATCTATCAGTAGTGGCCAATCCCATTTTTGGTCAATAACATCAAGAATCTGTTGCTTTAAATGTGAAGGAATTATTTCTTGGGAGAATTCATCGTTATCATCCCACCATTTCTTTTGTTGCGGTGGTACTTCTTTTGTAGTCATTACCAAATTATTATCAGGGTCCACTAGGTACAAACATAAGACCTTCTTATGACCGTTTTTGGTTTTATCCTTTAATGAAAAAGGATCAATATGATGCTGGAAGATATTAGGATAGATAAGTAGTTGGTTTACGGAATTATGAACGGATCCCAAGTGTTTATTCATAGGGGTATTATTCTTCAATCCAAAAAAATGGTTACAGTAGAATTCATCTTCATCCTCATAATATGGCTGGTCAAACATACATCTTAATGAGATATTCGAGTCAGTGATGTTCTCTGAATCATAGCAGTACACGACAGTAGCCACAATGTCTTCATTTATGGTCCCTTCAACGTGCCACGAACCCCCATGAAAGCAAGGGTCTTCCGGAGTTAGCTCTATATTAGACATCTTGACAATGACTTTCAAGTCTTTAAAGGTTTGCTTTAGGTTTAGTTTGCGAGTTACTGGCTTTTCATATTTCAACGACACTCCCTTAATATGGTTAGGCTTGTCTTTTAGCAAAGATTCGGGAACACGACCATTAAGCTGGGAGGTAGTCAATTGGGCATTGAACAGCTCATCATAAGCATCCAGACCACGAGGAACTTGAATCCTAACTAGCTGGTCTGACTGGAACCTAGATAATATAAGCTCTAAAGCCGGAATGGAGTAGTTAAAAATATCTTCAATGAGACCATACAAGTCTGTATTTTTTGGGTGCAAATTATTTATGTACGATTTCAATACATATCGGTCATCTTGTAAGGAGAACAAACTAGGAAGCAATTGGAAACTATCAAACTGAAATCTTGGTGCCACTCCATGTTTGAAGCTAGCAATATCCTGAATATATTTACTTATAATAACCCTCCCGTCTCGTAGTATAGGAGTCTTACCATACTGCAAAGGATACATTGAGGGGTGCACTAAATCTGTTATCTTATCAAATTTCTCCGAAAATTCACTTGCAAAATTATCCGCAGCCACGGCTAATTTCTTTTGTACTTCGTTAGGGATAACACTGTTACTTACAATAACCTTGTCATCGAATTGAATTTCAAACCCATTACTTGCTATTCCTTCCCAATTCTCTAACTCTTCGTACCATCTTAACTCTTCAACTACATATTCAAACATCCTATTGATATCTACCAATTGACTTTTGAATTGCCTGGTGACTTGATGTCTCCATTTTTCAAGGAAGGACTTTTGGTTATATTGTTGTTTCCAGTTGGGGGTTTTCCTTATCCTAGCAGACATTTCAATAAGAACCCATTCGTCAATACATAGTGCAATGGGCCCGATGTCTGAGTAGGCTAGACACCAGGGATGGGCGAACCGGTTCATTGTTTAATGTATTTGAAACATGAAAGAAATCAGGTTAAGGTTGGGGTCTTGTGTATTTATTTAAACCTACAGGTCCCGGCCGTATAGCGTTCGGGCAGGACGTGCTACACACTGGTCTTGGCCAAGACAGGCCCAATTCTGGGGATCCAGACGCCTGGCACAAGCCGATATGCGGGACATAGCCGCTCCAGGCAGCCGGCGGCGGTGGCAGAGTCACCGTGGTAGAACGGCACCAGCACCGTTCCCGCCAAAACGCCGTTGGGTCCATTTACGAGAAACTCGTAAAACACGGCTCCGCAGCATTTAGGATAAATGGGTGGGTAGAAGCAGTAGGCTATAGCCGACAATAATGGCCCCTGCAGGCTCGTACATTCCAAGATAACACCGGATACCGAAAGCTACATGAGCTTGTAAGTAGCTGGGTTCAATCTTGAATCACATTAATTAATGTGGTAACGGGGATAGCGGCGACATTTGGATCGCGACATTTACCTTCCTTGTCGTCCTCAACTACCGTTGAAAAATGCGATGAGCAGGCCGATGAGGTGAATTGACTTTAGTTATACTTACACCATGGTTAAGACATCTAGAGGTAGAAGAGCACAGAAGAAGAGTAAGGATTTGGAGGAAGATGGAGTGGGATTTATAATTGATGAAGGAAATCAAGACCAAGCTTCTCAGGATGATCAGCTGACGGCTGGTGCTGTTGATGGCATTAAACCAACATTTTTTGGATTGGTTGATAACAACGAGATTGAATATTTCAAGCTGGCAGAGTCAACTCTTAATATAAACTCCTTTGAAACCCCAGAGGAAAGGGCTGGGTTCGTATCATCCATATTACAAGAAAGTAGAGGTAAGGAATTAAAATTAGTTACCAATCAAATCTGCTCGAAGTTAATGGAACGAGTGATTTTGATTGGAACCGATAAGCAAGTGAAATTTATATTTAAACAATTTTCAGGTCATTTTCCCCAGTTGGCCCATCATAAATATTCCTCTCATGTTCTTGAAACTTTGCTAGTTCGAGGGGCTTCATTAGTTGAAAAAGAACTTGTGGGAGCCGAATCACAACCTGAAGATGGACAAGATGTGGAAGATGACGAAGAAGATACTGAATTGAATAATGCAGTAGACCAGGTCACCATGGAGCATATGTTTCTCCAAATGCTAGATGAATTTAAGCCACACTTCAGGGCCATGACAGAACATCAATACGCTTCTCATGTGTTGAGACTAATTATCTTGATTATATCTGGTAAAGAGTTACCTTCTACAACCGTATCGAACTCTACTTTAAGATCTAAAAAGTCAAAGATTGCTAGAAAAATGATTGAAATTAAAGATAATGAAATCTTTAATAGATCTTTCCAGGTCCCTGCTAGCTTTAAGAATGAGATTAAACATTTATGTTCTGAAATATCAAAGAACCAAACATCTACCAATATGAGGCTGTTGGCCATCCATAAAATAGCATCTCCGGTTATCCAGTTATTAGTCCAGGTTGAAGGTATAGTGGATAAAGAAAGAACCATATGGCATTTATTATTCTTAAAAGAAGATGACGACAAAGATTCTCAAGAAGAAGCATTCGTGGAATACTTATTATCTGATTCAGTGGGATCACATTTTCTTGAGAGTTTGATAAAAAATACCGGAGTCAGATTGAAGTATATTGATAGATTATACAAATTATATATGAAGGAAAGAATATTGAAATTAGCCAAACGATCAACTACTGGTGTTTTTATTATCCAAGCATTATTGTTCAAGTTAAAACCTGGTGAAGTACAATTTATATTAGACCAAATCATTCCCGAGCTATCCAACCTAATTTCAATTTCTGAAAATCAAAATTTGGAATTAAGTACTAAAGTAATTGACGCCTCGATTCAAAAGAAAAATTATAGACGTGAAGAACTTATTGAACAACTCTTTATGAAATTTGCTCCCAATTATAACTTTAAAGAGCAAACCTTTTATGATGAAGACAAGGAGAATATTGCTGAATTATTCGAAAATGTGTTGAAATTAGCTTCGTCTACTTTAGGTAATACCAGGGATGATTGGCCAACTGCTGAAGAAAGAAGAAGATCATTGCTTTTAGAAAAACTTATGGAGTATGATTATGCTTTTGTGGTTTGTGTTTGGAACAATTTATTGGTTTTACCAAGTGAAAGATTTGTGCAAATGTGCAAACATGGAGTGTTTTCTCACGTTGTTGAACATTCTTTAATCGTATTACCAAATGAATCTAAGGAAACTTCAATCTTGAGAAAGAGGGTATTGAATTTATTTCAAGGAAATATTGTGGACTTGGCTTGTAATTCATATGGATCTCACATAATTGATAAATTGTGGGATTTCACCTTGGGCCACAATATGTATAAAGACAGAATTGCTAGCGAGTTATCAGGTGAATCTCATAAGGTTAAAGAAAGTAATTATGGTAAATTGGTATGGAAAAACTGGGCTATGGAATTGTTTTCTAGAAAGAAATATGACTGGAAGTCCTTAATAAAGCAGCAAGAAACTGATTTTTTTACGGTCGATGCCAATGGCGAAAACAGTGAAACTGGTGTTGAACCCAGTAATAACAGAGCCAAGAGACCAATTGAGTTGAAGTTGGAAAAAATGTATAAAGAAAAACAAAATAAAGAAAATGGAGGTAGCAAACGTCCCATTGGTGATGAACAAAAGCCTTTCAAGAGACAAAGGTATTAGGCTAAACCTAATAGTTAACATAAAATATAGCAATATATAACTTGTGCAAGCATTTCAAACACCTCTGGAAAATATCTATGAGTTAATATATTTACAAGTAGAAGAACTATATACAAGCATATACTAATTTTTAGTGCTGATGAAGTATTCATCTAAGGTGTTTTCAGGTACTTGACTTGGACTGTCAACTACAGGATCCACACCCGACTGATTCTTTGGAAATGCAATGACATCCCGTATGCTGTTACTTCCAATAATCATGGCACATAATCTATCAAATCCGAGAGCCAATCCCGCATGTGGAGGGCATCCCATACTCAATGCATTTAACAAGTGTCCGAACAAGTCCATATAGTTATTAATCTTAAGAATATCCTGGAAAATATATGTTTGAAGCTTAGGATCATGAACCCTACGTGATCCTCCCCCTACCTCTACACCATTTATAACCAAATCATAATGCTCTCCTCTCGCTTTCAACGGTTCATGTTGCAATAATGCATAATCTTCGGGTCTCACCATAGTGAATGGATGATGCGTAGACTCAAGATTTGATGTATCATAAATAGGATATTCTGAAGCCAAATCATCGGCATTGTTGACTTGGGATACTTCGGCTGGGGTAAAGAGAGGAAACTCATTAACCCAAGAAGCTACAAAAATAGCAGAGTTTTGAGGACTGACCTCTTGTTCAGCCCCATCAATTTCTATCTTCCTCTGCCATGAGCCTGGGTATTCACCAATAGCTAGTTGTCTGAATTTACCCAATGGAGTGGGATTTTCATAAGGTATTTCAGCCCTATCCGAAAAAGCCAAGATATCACCTGGTTCTAGTTTAAGCATGGCACTTAAATCTTCTTCATTGAACGAAGCAGTTTTAGTCATGACATTCTTTTCTACAAACTTTTTATACCAACCAGTAGCATCTGATTCCGAATTAATCGGTATCACAATGGGCTTTCTTTTCGAATAATTGGCGGGATTAGTCAATGATTTTGGGACTTTCTTGCTATCTCTTACTTTCAATGCTTGTTTTAACACACAAGCTTCTAATACAGGGAAGTCAGGGTTTTTATTGGACTCGAAGAATTTACTCAAGTCCACAAAAGAAATACTTGATCTCAAATCGGGCTTGTCGATTCCAAACTTTGCCAATGCTTCAATGTAAGGTAATTTATAGAGAGCTGATTGGGCACCGTGGAGACCCGTAACAGGTTCTAGATTACCCCTCTCATTGAGGGTATATAACTGTGATTTGAGTATTTGGGTCCAAATATTAAAGACAATATCCTCAACCACAATAGCAACCTGATCGCTATCGCTCACAAAACTCATTTCCAAATCTACTTGAGTAAATTCAGGCTGTCTGTCAGATCTCAAGTCTTCGTCACGGAAACATTTAGCAATTTGAAAGTACTTGGTGAATCCAGAACTCATGAGAATCTGTTTATATTGCTGAGGAGATTGTGGTAATGCATAAAAAGACCCGGCAGTTCTGGTCGGAACAAGGAATTCTCTTGCACCTTCTGGGGTGGATTTGAACAATAATGGGGTCTCCAATTCAACAAAATTATGATTTTCTACAAATACTTTTCTGATTAAATGGGAGATTTGACTCCTCACCTTCAAGGCATTTTGATAGTATGGGCTCCGTAATTGTAAATAACGAAATTGTGGTGGTAAATCATTGGCTGCTGAGTGCTTTAACTTGTCTAACCTGGCTGCATCCAAGTTAGATTCATTCAACACTTGATAGTTCGTTACCAATAACTCCCATTCATTCTGCCCTGTTCTGCTTTCTTTGCGTTGTACTTTCCCACTAACACTTATAGATTCCTCTGGAATTGAGTTTTGAAGAACCTTAAAAAATTTATCATTGGTAAAGTCAGGTGATAATAGTAATTGTACGGTATCATTGTTACTATCCCTTAATTCAGCAAAAGAATTTTTAGCCATAATCCGAGGCTTCCTATTAAGGTGACCATTGAGGGTAATGTGTTGGCCGCTTCTTAACAAGGACTCTACTTCTTCTGAGATCTGGGCAATCGTGTGGGTAGCTATGGGAAACTTGAATTTCAGTAGTACTTCTTCCTGTTTAGGAATGCTTGAATAGCATCGACTTTTCTGGAACAAAGTCCGATGGGGCCTTACCTGTAATATCCCAGTGGTGTTAAGCGACAGGTATAATGGTGTAAAGGTCCTTAGGAGACCCTTATAACCCCTCCCTATCATGGTGAAGTAACAGGTGATATGGTATAATCTGCAGATTTTTTCATCGCGACGGCACTTTTAGCTGCAACATTTTTTCGCAACAATTTGAATACTGTAGACACCTTGCGGACCAATGTAAGTCACAACTGTCAAAGAGATAGAAAGGAGCTTCGTTGGAACAGCTCAGTTAAAACTTGCTTTTAGCTAGAACTTATATTAGCCACACTAATTCAAAGTTTATATAAAGCATCTAGAAATGCAACAATAATTTTATCTGCCACACCAACTGTTTGTACACTTCCGGCAACCCCGTACAAAGAAGCGGTCTCACCGTCTGTGGTCTTATCACTATTTTCAGCGCTCTGAGTAGATTCAATTAGATCAGCTATCAATTCATCAACTACAGGAACTGTTAACCGTGTTAAAGCAAAATGTAAAGCAGCAGGGTTTTGTAAACTTGCAAAATGCCATCCCTTGGCAGTTAAAAGATCACCTAATTCATAGATACTTAGTTTTTCGTTTCTGGACTTGAAAGCAACTACAGAAGCAATAGGATCACCAATTACTTCCAAGCTGTTTGATAATACCGGATGAGTTAAAATGGTGTGTTTTAATTTCATCGTAGCACCAACGATTTCCTGACAAGATTTAGTATAACCATCTACACCAATATTAACAAGGGTAGCCCAGCATCCAGCCATTAATGCCCCTGGTCTAGATCCTGCTAAAGTAGGAGATCCATACATCCCACCAGTCCAGTCTGAAGAAATGTAATACTGACATTGACGTAATTCATGATCTCTGTACATAATAATCGAAGACCCTTTTGGAGCAAATCCATATTTATGAGTATCACAAGAAATAGAAGTCACTCCTTCTAACCTAAAATCAAATAAAGGAATTGAGTCATGAATATTGGCTTTTTCTAAAAACGAAACAATAAATGATCCAAGGCATGCATCAACATGTAAGGGAATATCATACTTAAGGGCCAATTTTGATAAGCCTTCAATATCATCAATTATTCCATGAGGATAATTAGGAGCAGACCCTACTAACAATACAGTATTACTATTGATTAACCGTTTAACTTTTTTTAAATCAACCTTATACGTCTTAGGATCCAAATCAACTTTGTGTAACGTCATACCAAAGTAATAACAAGCCTTTTCTATACCTGCATGAACCGTGACCGGAGCGACCACTTCAGGTCTAGTTATCCCCTTTTTCTTTCTTCCAAATTCCCTAGCAGCCAATCCAGTCAATAATAATGATTCAGTACCTCCCGAGGTGGTACATCCACAACCAGTATCAGGAGGAGCATTGAATATCTTCAATACCATTGAAACCACTTCGGATTCCATTTTTCTAACCCCTGGGAATACATCAGGATGAAGCTGATTGGCAATTGAATACTTATTATATGCATCTGATTGAAGTTCAAGTAAATCATAACCTCCATGATAAACAGCTCCACTAACTCTTCCCTTATTCCAATCAGTATGTTTCAATGTCTGAAGCTTGTTCAACTCCTCTAAAATCGCATAATTATTTAATCCATGGGGAGGTAGGTCTGGAAATTGAAGCAACTTATCGTCATTTAATATCACTGATGTGTTGATTTTTTGAACCGTTTTGGATAATTCCACACTCACTTTTGATTGTACTGGTGGTAACGATAATATTTGTTGAAATAACCATTTTAAAATATAATCGATTCCCATTTTAACCGACCTGAAAATACCATATCCCCAAACAAAACTACAGAACTGTGATAGATAATGATATATAACAGACATAAATATCCAATCCCGTGCAAGATAAACAAGTCCCCAATATTGATGTACCAAATACCGTTGTTGTACTTGGCTCTGTACCTCCGACATCATTAGATTACCATACTTGAAACCTTGAAGCTTCAAGTATAGAATTAGCTCCTGGGTATTAGTAGGCATGTATGGTGTCCCATAGTACTTCCTGTGAAGTAATTGGTTGATATCAAAGTCCATTTTATAGTGGTGCAAGAAACAATCCGAACTTACCTGTTAAGTGAGATCCATGAGGGAAAAGAGTGATTATACGCGATTTTATGGCTGCAAAACCTGAAGTAATTTTGAATTACTATTATTATTGATACTATAGCTACTATAAATATTATAGCTATTAATGTACATCTATAAATATAGAGAGTGTAACAAAGCTCTTAAAAAGGTGTGGATGCCCTGCTTACCCTCGTATTAGATCTGCTATTTGGAGTAGAGTCCAGTATTGTCCGTCTTTCATTGACCAATTTTTCTAGTTTTTCACTGAAATATTTGTTTAAGAATTCATTTTCCTTGGTCAATCTACTCAAAGTTAATTCAAGGTTGATTAGATCATCCTTCTTTATAAGGGATGGTAGGGTTCTCATACCTGGGCCAGTTGACTTAGATTCAATGGCACGATTCAGTTCTTGTAATTTCTGGATCTTTATTGACAATTGTAAGGCTTCATTAGAACTCTCTTGGTATTGACTTCTAACAGTGTCATTCTCGGCTTCCAATGATTCATGCTCTTTGATTAAGTTTAATTTGTCTGTAGTTAACTGTTCTATTAACCGTTCCTGTTCATTTAATTTATCGGCAACATGTTCAATATTTTGTAGGTCTTTTAAGTGAGCCAAATTTTCGGAAATTTTATTCTTCGTATTACTTAATCTTTGTAGATCGTGATCGACTTTTAGGTGTCTTTTTTCAATGAAACTAGCATCCTCATTCAACCTTTTCAACTTCCGATAATTCTCTGCTATCAATTCTTCATCTCTATCATAGTTCCGTTGCCTTACGGTTTCATTCACTTGTGCTTTGAGTATGGATTGTTTCAACTCAAGCATCACTGATTCAAACTGTTTCATTCTCTCGAATAATAACTCTGACATCTTTTCTTGAATACTTTTATAATTGAATGACTTCAATGCAAATTCCCCGTTAAATTTACTGTCGTTCACATTCATCAAATATGTCTGCTCTATTCTTTTAATCAATCTATCATCATTAAAATGCATAGCTAACTTTTCGTTGAATCTACCCATGAAATCGGCATCATCAATAGGGAATTTCATAGAATCCCAATTCAAAAACCAATCAAAAATGTATTTCATATCACTACCGTAATTGTTAATAAAAAACTCTGAATAGTCTTCATATAGATTACATCTATTGACTATTAGAACCTCTAAAATTTGACGTCTCCAGTTGGTGAGCCCATTCATGTTCAAAGAATCGTTAAATGTTTTGGGCAATAAGTATTGAATATGGTCTATCGAATAGATCGGTACGGGGATGATAATTGGAATTTTGAGGCTATCATTCTCACTGATATTTTGAGATTGATTTCTGATCAATTCGATACTAGGGCACTGGCTATCAATATGACTATCAAATGAAACGATTAGCCGAAATTGCAAGGAAGGGTCTAAAATAGAAGTATAGTTATTATATAACTGCAGGGAAGTGATCAAGTGCAAACAAACAACCGGTTTATACTTTTTGTCATCACTTAAAGAAGGCAGAGTCTTCCTTCTTTTATATTCTGGTTCCGAATCAGAATTCTTATCCAGCTGATCCTGTTTTTGTTGCTGTTCAAGTTTTTGATGGCGTTGATGCTGCTGCTTTTTAGTTGTATTAAAATGTGGAGGTACTCCTCTATTATCATCATAAAGCTTCAGAACACTAACATTCTTGTAATACAAGTCTTTCCCTATAACCAAACCTTCAATAAGCTCTAATTCTTTGACACTGCTGGCCACTACCAACATGTTGTAAACTGGCATGTCCTTAAATTTGACACTATGAAAGAAATTATCAATCAAAGTATCAAGCATCCGATTAAAAAACTGGAACTTCCCCGATGTGCTAATTAATCTTTCATTGATTTCCAGTAACAATAATTTCTTGGGCAAAAAATGACCCACTAATAATGATGGGTGATTGGCAGCTATTTCAAGCTGTTCAAAAAGGTAGTCGATCTTTTCCTTGAAAGTCAACTCCTCGCTCAATCCATTCATACCGTTCCCATTCATACCCTCCAGAAAATCATCCTCGTTAACGTTCACACCATTTTCACTGTCATTTACACGGTCGTTGTCATCATCATCACTTCCTAATAAGCTGTGAATCTTGGTTCTCAGCCGTTTCAGATGGATCTCCTTCATAAACTCCGACCCAAAAACCTTGATAAACAACTCCATTATATCTTTTTGCAAGTCAGTCAACACAGTAGGAAAGCGATACACCGCATTGGGAGGCTGGACAATCTTATCCTGGTCGGTACCTCTTGTGTCAGCCCCACTATTAGTGAGGGACTCCGGAACTATCCCGTTATGAGAGGCAGAGGTCTGGTCCAAAACCGTGTCCATGGTATCAGCATCCTGGTACGTGGGCTCTGCCCCTCCATCGCTAAGCATATCCATCAAATTCATAGACATAATCACCTGAGTTTGCAGATGTGTAGCTAGCTATCTCAGGTAAATATCGGTCGCATTAATATCAGAGATTCAGTCGCAAAAGGTGTTTGATGGGGCGTGTACCTGCCAGGAACCAATTGGGTTTATGTATTGTATAATTACTTACAAAAGATGCCATTATCGCTTACCCCTTTTCTTAATGACCACATTGAGACCAATGTTTTCTAAACTTGACCATACTTCTTTACCGACGGTCTTGGGTAATTTTCTTCCGTATAAAGCTTGATCTACTAACCACATTCCTACTAAGAATTCTGGTTTATTTAGTGTTCCATCCTTTCTATAATCGACCAAATTCCAGATTTGTTCTAAGGTTTCAGAAGGAAGTTTGCTTCTTATCCAGATTCTTTTAACCACAGACGCCGATATTAATTGATCAGGTTCTACTTGATTAAGTCCATGAAATTCCTCAATGTCATTTGCATTGGTGATCTCATGATTAACACTCTTGGATGATAATTTAGCTGCTTGCATTGAAGCATTATATTCAGAAGGACTGTCTTCCTTTAAACTTGTGTCTTTTTTATCGACTGAATCGTAATTGACCCCTTTCAATTTGGTCAAGACTTTATTTATATATAATCCTTTATTACTGGTCCATAATCCTTCATATCGTTTTCGTTCTGCTTCAGATACATAGCTTAAATCTGTATGGTTTTTCCAGGGTTTATCTTCATTGAAGGCCTTTTTATTTTTACCCGCTTTTCTCATGGTCGTTTTAAATTGAACCGTCTGACGCTGCTGGTTCATGATGGGCGTACTAGGTCTTGAATTAGTTATACTTGCAGCTGCTGATGATTCACCTGCATCATATTCAGTTCCCAGTAGGTCTATGTTACCTAACCCTTTCTTATTTCTTAATCCAAAAAGACGCCGTTTTCGTTCTTTAGAACCATCTTCATAATTATGATGATGATGATGATGGTGACTTTTTTTATCTCCAATATTGGGGAATTGGGGCAAACTGTGAGTAGAATCGTTAATCGTTGGTTCATCTTCCAAGTACAGATCCTGTACACTATTGAGTTCTCCTTCACTGTAACCCGAATCTATATCCACCAGTGACCTAAGTGACATCCTGTCGTACGGGTCAAGGAAGCCTTTCAGCCCTTCATCACCTCTAGACACTACAGTAGCAATATCCCGATCATTTCCCTCAGTACTGCTGGTTTCAATATTAATATTAGGAGGAGGTTTTCTCTTTGGTTTCTTAAAACTTTCGTCAGATGTAGTTCTATTACTATCAAATGACTGGGGCTTAAGCCTATTACTATACATATTTGGCAAGCTTTCATTACTGCCTAAAGCCGCTTCCCGGGCATTTGCACTCAGCGAAGGAGGAACATTAATAGGAGATATAGGAGAAGTTCCGATACTCCCTTGTGAAAGCATGGGAGTTAAGGGTTTATAGAAGTGGTTATCATTTTGTGAACCACCTTCATTAGCACCCTTAATGGAATTATTATCCACATTATTATTGACCCATGTTTTATTTTGTGAATATTCTTCTTCACTAGGTGTAATTGTTGCCGGGATATTGCTTTGGTTGGAGCGCTCCAGAATCGATGATTGGATGGAAGGAGATGAATTATTATACAGTAAGTGCTCGGAACTCGAATTATTCAGACCATAGCTATTATTAGTTAAGTTCATTTGTTCCATAGAAATTGCAAGATTATCATTAATAGGGGTGTGAACTCGTTTCAGATCAATACTTTCCCTAATCTCATTTAGTCGATCTATACTCTTGTTTACATCCAATGAGCTGGCAGACTTTGACCTATCACTAATCGAATGCTTTACTTTATTCAACATCTCTTGTGGAGCATAATCTTGAGATAATCTTTTGGAAGAAGCATCCTTACCCAGTTTCTTAGCATTGATGGATTGTTTAATATTATTAATACTATCCTGGGCTCTATTATGATTCAAAGTTAAATTGGAATGGCTAGAAAGAGATCTTCGTATCCTTTGGTGTGAATCTGGAGTCAGTTTAGTATGAATAGAAAGATTTTCAGGGGTTTTGGAATCCAGTGCCTCATATAAAGAACTGGTAGGAAGGGTGAAATAATCAGTACCATTCGAAGCACTTGAAGTTGGATCAGGTGGTGCCTGTGTTTTGGGTGTCATGGCAGTACCAGAAGCGATTTTGGACATTTTACTGGGGCTGGAAATGTCATAATCCTTCATAGCCCGAATGCTTTTGGTATCGGCAGATAGTTTTTTAGGGGGTGAAGCATTTGATTTTGTCTTTATTCGAGGTAATGATTGCATTGAACTGGTTCTAGAATTCGATGGTCTGGGAATATATGGTAATTTTTCCACCGTTGTAGATTTGGGTAGCTTATAAGGTCGAGATTGACCTTGGTGCTGATTGTGGCTATAGCCTGTAAACGGGCTCTGGTTCAGAGTCTGGTTGGAATTATTATTTACTTTGAGACCATTTTTGTTGTTCGAATTACCATTATTGTCATTGCTGGCCTTATTAACCAGCTTGAAAGCAGCTAATGCTGCTGCATGACTAGCATGGCTCATTATATGGAAACAAGCATGTACTAATCAATCTATTTATATATTTCGCTATGCGCACTGTCAAGCACCCTGTCAAAGAGCACAGCAGGCAAGAACCAGAGATATAATTCGTATATATTAATCAGACTATTGTCTTCTTGACTTTGTGGAGTTCACGTATCTACCCTTACCAGTTTTGACTCCTGAAGGTCTAATAGAAGGCACAGAGTTAAAGGGAGATATATAATTATCGGCAGATCCACCACCTACCCATTCTTGTAGTAACTTGTCATTCTTTCTCCGTTGCCAGGCATCATCTTTAAGGGCTCTTTGATACTCTTTTTGATCTTCTCTTAATAATAATGGGTTTTGTAATGTTTTATGACGATTCTCTTTATTATGTTGAAATCCGGAATTTCCTTGTATTTTCCGTTGATTTTTACTTAATGGAGATGGAAGGGAATATTTGTTCCCTCTATTGATCCATTGAAAATTTGCCTTTAAATGTGGAGTGATTTTCCCAGTGGTATTATCAATAGAGACTGCACACCTTAACAAAGTATCACCTCCACATTTAGGACAGAAATGCTTAGGCTTCCCTGATTTGGGCATGGGGGTTAACCGGAAGCAGGCATGACATCTATACATATAATTTCTGATTCTTTGGATTTGTTTCCCGGACATGGAATTCATTAAATTTATACCGATTTGCATGGCCACATTTTGACAGGCAAAATCTCCAGTGGATAATGCTACTTTGATCATTGGTACGGTTTTGGTCTCTTTAACTTCTTCATTATTATCCTTGAGCATTTCTTCTTGGAGGTTCTCTGGGGTTATCCAATCACCGTCGTCTTCGTCTTCAAAATAATCTTCTACCACTTCGGTGTCTACCGGGGTATCGTCCTTGTTCTCATCAGGCTCTTCTAACTTTGAAGCATTTAACTGCTCGGTTAAATCATTTACTTCTTGTGTTGCTGGTTCTTCTACATCATCTAGTTCTTTTTGTAGTTGTGCCTCTCTTTTCTCTCGTTGTTTTTTTCCACCTCTTCTTCTTGGTTTTTTTTGTTTCGTTGTTTCTGTTGAGTCACCTTGTTCGTGGTGATTTCCAGGAGTTGAAGCAGGTTCGACTTTCTGTTGTTGTTCACTCTGTTCTGGTTCTACTGCTTCCTCCTTTTCTAACTCTTCGTGATTCTGGTGTTCTTTGGTGGTCGTACCCGGCTTTTTATAGTCAAGCTTTTGTCCTGGGAACCTTCTCAACCTCCAAGATCCATTTTGCTCAACCTCTAATTCATAAGCCAATGCAATTATATGTATATCGTTAACTGACAATACAGAGAAATCCCCTGTTAGTTTAGCAAAACTTTCTACCTTCTTGATAAATTCCTGTTTAGGGTGTCTGATCTTCAAATTATCATTCCATAATAACAACTGATTTCTCGCTTGTTCATCTTTTAACTCGCTATGCACCCCTGGAGTCGTATAAAAATCTTGAGCATATTGTTGTAAAAAGGATGCAGACTGAGTAAGTAATGGACCAGCATCCAATACTAATTGTCTGATCTTCTTATCTGTCATTCTCTGGTTCTCTTCGTAGTGTGCTCTGGTAGATTTTTTTTTCAGATGCTCATCTCAAGAATATTCTGATTATGTAAGCGAGATCCACAACCGGGTGGTGGTGGTGATAGTAAGAATTATTGACAGATACACTAACCGAGCCCTTGCAATACCAATAACATACAATAGGCCCTAGGACTGTACTGGGTTACCGAAACTTGTTGGAATGCAAGAAATTGAGATTGCATGTCCTGATTAGGAATTTCATCTGCAAGACTGGTGGCCGAGGACGCTTATGTAAGCAATACAAGCAGGTTCCATGCAACCCTATAAGGATGGATGATATCCACTATTCATAAATTACTCCCCAGAAATGACTAAAGTTATATTGCATGCTTTGAAAGACTCAAGAGCCACCAGGATTTTGTGGCTATTACGGATCTTAGATATTGACCATGAAGTTACGGTTTATGATCGTGAAAGCAATGCTAAAGCTCCCCCTGAGTTAGCCAAGATCCACCCTTTAGGAAAATCTCCTGTCATTGAGTTAGTAGACCAGGAAGGTAATTCACAGGTAATAGCAGAAACTGGACATATAATAGAATATCTAATTGATATTTATGACAAAAAAAATATTTTAGCAGCCCAAACTGACACTGATAAGAGATTAATTAACTACTATCTACACTACACGGAAGGGACATTACAAGCTCTTTTAACAGGAGCTAAGGTAAATGCTGTTGCTGAAGCCAATAGTCCTCCTGGGTTAAGAATGTTAGTAGGTGCGGTAGTTGGCAAGATCAATAACAAATTTTACAAAGCTGGAGCTCTTAAAAACTTGGAATATCTAGAAGATATTTCCGCTAAGAATAGCGGAGGATATTTCGTTGGTGATAAGTTAACAGCAGCAGATATTATCTTATCTTATCCAATAGTTGAGATTGTGTTCCTTTCAAATAACGACAGAGGTCTCTTTGGACAGGACCCAAAACACCTTTATCCTAATTTGTATAAATGGGCTCAAATGATTTTACAAGATGAGAAATTTAAAAGCTCATATGATTATATAAATAACTAGCAGACATCACAGTATAAATAGTAATTCTTTTGTTGTCAGTTCCAGCCTTAATCCCCTGCATTAATGTTGCGTCATGCAGATGCATAATTGCAGCCTTTAGCCCGGTTAATGAGATTGGTCCAGCCACTACCCCCATCCGTTAGCAAAGCAACATAGTGGCTCAAGCAAAGTACCAGAGAATATAAATAGGTTCACATTATTCACATAAATTCATACTTGATAAATTTCAAAGAATCAGCGATGGTGGCAGAGAACAAGATTATTTTGCATTGGCTTAATTTCTCGAGATCTAATAGAATCTTATGGTTATTAGAGATCTTAAATGTTAATTATGAAGTAAAGGTTTATCAACGGACTCCTGGTTTCAGAGCTCCAAAAGAATTATATAACGTTCATCCATTAGGAAAATCACCTGTGATCGAGGTTATTAGACCTGATGGTAATAAAGAGGTCATTGCTGAGACTGGGTGTATTATTGAATACTTGATAGAAACTTACGATCATGATCATAAATTTGAACCAGTTACTGATGAAGGTAAAAGACAAGTTAGATACTTTATGCATTACACAGAAGGTACCTTACAGCATTATTTGACTGGTGCCTTTGTTAATGTCATGGCTAAAAAACAAGTTCCTTTTGGGATCAATTATTTGGTAGGGGCTGTCACTGGTAAGATCAATGACATGTATTACAAAGCAGAAGCCCTTAAAAATCTAGATTATTTGGAATCCATTGCTAAAAAGAACAACGGAAACTATTTTGTCGATGATAAATTGACAGCTGCTGATATAATCTTGTCTTACCCAGTGGTGGAAATTATTTTCCTTTCCAGTGAAACAAGAGGCTTATTTGACAAAGATCCTAAAGAACTTTATCCATATTTATACAAATGGGCTCAATTGATAATTGAAGATCCCCAGTATAAAAAATGTGATGATATAATCAAGTCGCAGTCCAAGTTGTAAAAACATAAAGTCTAGATTTAGCTAATACATAATTTTCAAGAAAGTTTTGTATATAGAATTTGAGGGGACGCCAGACATACTAAGTCACAAGGATGCAATGGCATCTTAATGCCCCATATTGTCGTCTCTGCTAGAATCGTATCTAGACGTCTCTACTTCCTAGCTAGGAATGAGACGATTTAAAGTTGCAACGCAAATTACCTGATTAGGAAATACAATGAGGTGCCAGCCTTTTAGTTTGGTGACTTTAGCCTAATTAGTTTATGTCTTCTCCACAAATTATATGTTATATAAAAAAGTCCGGATGTCTTCTAATGGTCTTCTGAGTTCCGATTCTACTTTTCTGATATATATCTAATAAAACTATAGATCTTTGATCATATGACAATGGCTGATAATGGTGATAAGTTTTTATTGCACTGGCTTGACCAGTCAAGATCCCACAGAATATTATTCTTATTGGAAATCTTGGGACTAGATTACAATGTAGAGGTATATTTAAGACATCCTGAGACTTGGAGAGGTCCTCTGGAGCTTTTTCAAGTTCATCCATCAGGTAAATCGCCCATATTGGAGATATTTTTTGCTGATGGTAGACCTTCGTTAAAGTTAGCTGAATCGGGATTAATCATGCAGTATTTGCTTAAACATTATGATCCTAATAATATTTTAACTCCTGATTCAGAGGAGGACAAATTACGGGTGGATTATTACTTGCACTATTCAGAGGCTACCTTACAACATTTGATGATAACCATGTTAATAAATAGTCTGGCGAGGTCCATGGCCCCCACGGGACTCAAAGGACTTGTGAAGCTAGTTACAAAAGGATTAAATAATGGATATTATATCCATGAATGGAAATTAAATATGGAATTTCTTGAACGTCAATTAATTAGCGAAGATACTGGTTATTTTGTTGGGAATAAATTGACAGGGGCAGATATCATATTAACGTTTCCAGTTTACGAAAATATCTTTGATAATGAAGTAGGGGTCCGTGAAGTGACAGGAGAAAAGAGAAATTTATTCAAAGCCTACCCTCATTTAGCAGCATGGAGTGATAGAATTGCTAACCATCCTCTCTACATAAAAATAACAGAAATGATGGACGGTAAAGTAAATGAGGTTGTTGAAAGACGAAGACAACAAAAGTAGTATTTTGTATATTGTCTTTTGTAATATAAAATATTTGAATATTATGTAGTATAAGTACAGGAAAATATCTTTAGTATATTTTGGAAGGATCATCCATTGCATAATCTATCCAGCTAGGCATACAATTTTGATCTTGTAAATGTTCCCATCGGCTGAATGTCCCTGGTGTACAAGTTAATCTTTTGTCTATCTTGGGACAATTCAAATATGGATCATGTAAATATCCGATATCTCTGAACCAATGGATCTTAGACTTGTCCGCAAATAGAGCCAATCCCATAGAATGGACAGGTGCATCTCCCCATCTCTCATAATAAAATCCACCAGCTTGGTCTAGGTATTTAATCCATTCCATATAAGCTTCGGATCTGAAAAAGTTCATGTCACCAATTTCAAAATTTGACCAGAAATGACATGTTGAATAGCCTCCAGTATTTGAATTCTTTTGAGGATTTTGTTGGTCTTCTAATAACCACTGAAATGCTCCATTTTTATTGATATATTTATAGTTATCATTTTCATTCAAAAATTTCAAGGTTTCTGGCCATAGGGTTTTGACAGTTTCATCAATATCATATAGATTGATAGTAAATCCGTAGATTTTCCCGGTTACTTCCAAGTATTTAAATACATCATAATTTATATCATTGAAGAAATTGACGTTAGGTTCAAGTCTCCAATAATAACGATATTTCTGTAACTCAGGTAATTTATAGAAGTTTCCCAGGTAAAATCTACACATATTATGGTAAGATGCCTTTTTAGCATAAGCAATATTTTTCTTTTGAAATTCATTCATAGCTTCACGCTCTCGTTCAAGGTCGATAAATGAAGGTTTATCCCATAATTCGGGAGGTATTACCACGAACTCTGTAGGTGCATCAGTATAACTCATGATCTTCTTTTTGAATGTATCAGTAAATGGGACGTCATTAATAAAAGTATAGGGATATTTGAACTTTTTGTTGAAAACTTTATCGAGTTTTTTAATGGATTTACCAATTTGGGATGCTTCAGTGTTTCTAACTAACGCCACTATGGTGGCATTGGCTCGATCATAGCTCTTAATATACTCAGCAGGTGGTGGTCTTAGTGTCTCAATAATTACATCTTTTGGTTCCTTTATATTTGACTCGAAGAATGTCTTGTAAAATTCAGTATTGTGTTTCAATATTTTTTTTGCATCGCCTGATTTACCTTTAGGATTGACAAACTTAAATTTTACATTACCAGGTGCTATGTTATATCCTAGCAGGTCATAATCATGTCGATTATATATAACATCAGCATTCCCTTGGCCATTTTTAAAGTAATTGTTGAGTTTGTTGTTAGAATAATCCCGAAGGCCGACATAATCAATCGGAGTCAAGTTCCAAAAATAGTCCAAGATACCACCAATAACAACTATATTCACTACCACTATGGCGATCAACACCACTTTACTGAGCCTAAAGCTCATTGCTGGTACCAATAGCATTGCCAGAGAAACCCATTTATTTTCTTAAAGTGAGGGCTGTGAAAATTCGTTCAGTTTAATCTAAGCCCCACGTTATTTCAGTAGTTGTACCTGATTTGACACTTGCGCACACTTCTATTTATACCAGTAGGAACGTTTGCAGCAACACAAATATGCGCAAAATGCTTATTGTTGCAGCCAGAAGAATAAATTAGGGCAAAATATTTGTTGTATATACTTTTATCTAATCTATTAATAAGATACCTCTAATAATGTAAAAGATTGTTTAGGGAACTCAAAGGTTGTTGATAAGTCTTGAGCCTGAGACACTTTTATATCGGATTCCTCCAAAGATACACGATTTGGATTGTCAAAATCATTGTAGGCCATAACATCATCATCATGAAGATACCACTTATGAACTTTGGAAATCTTTTCAGTGAAGAAAACCTTTGTGGTGGCTAATTCAGTATCACATCTGTTAACTACAGCAATATAAGTTTTATCACCATTTTGAACAGCACTTACATCCAATAAAGGAAGATCAAACTCTTTTACCCAAGGTAAAGATCCATCATTATTATATGTGTCACCTTCATACAAAGTAGTTTCAACTTGTAAGTTCAAAGAATTACCTCTCATGTAATTAGAGAATAATTGGAGCGGGTAATAGGTAGTCTGTAAGAATAATGTTTCCTCGTTGGTCATAATAGGAGCAATAACATTGACTAATTGGGCAATGTTACACATTCCTAACGCATCAGCCTGTCTTACAAACACATTTAACCAAGAGGCAACAGCAAGAGCATCACTAACAGTGTATTGTTCCTCGGCCCCTTGAGTCCCATCTGCTCTGCTTGGATCCCAAACATTCCACTCATCAAAACAAATCTTGACCTTTTCACGTTTTTCACCAGTTTCAAATGAGTTAACCCCATTTGCTTGGGGAGGATGTTGAATGACTGCCAAGTCAATCAAATTCTTTGTAATTTGGATAGCAGTCTCAGCTCCGGCAGGACTAACTACATTCTTAAGATAATCATCATTAGCAGTGTAACAATGAATGGAATGATATTCTACCGAGTTAATCATTTGATCTAATATATGATGATCCCAATTGTCATAACCAACTTTTCCACAAGAAACCAATTTAACATTAGGGTCTAATAATTTAATAGCCTTAGCCCATTGAGCTGCTTTCTTTGCATAATCTTCAGCAGTTTGTTGACCAACTTGCCAGTCACCCCATACTTCATTACCTAAACCCCAATATTTCACATTGTAAGGTTCAGGATGACCATGCTTACGTCTTAAGTTAGCATAATAAGTATTAGCCGTAGAATTACAATATTCAACCCACGCCAAAGCCTCATCTAAAGTTCCAGTCCCCATATTAACACAAAAATATGGTTCAACATTCATGTATCTACACCATTCAATGAATTCATCAGTTCCAAATTCATTACTTTCTTCAGTTAACCAAGCCAATTCTGGTCTTCTAGGACGAGATTCTTTTGGTCCAACCCCATCTAACCAATGATAAGATGAAATAAAATTTCCTCCTGGCCATCTAACCACTGGCATGTTAAGATCTTTAATAGCCTTACACACATCTTCCCGAAAGCCCTTTTCGGTGACTTTACACTTGGCATTGTCACTATAATCAACAAGTCCTCCGTATATACATCTTCCTAAATGTTCAACAAATCCGGAGTAAATCTTCTCATCAATTGGAGCCAAAACTCTTTTGGGATCAACTGAAATTGAAGATTTCTCAAGAGATTTCACAGTAGTAATAGTTTGACAAGATGATGCCATAATTGTTTAACAATGTCTATCGGGATCCTAGCTATTATAGCATAGGTGCCATATTAAATACAAATCAAAATGGAGTTAAGGATAACGTTGACGTGGGGGATGGGGTAGTTTCCGAACTAGGTCTACCATTATGCCCCACCGGTTAGGGGCTTTGGACCCCACAGTCTCGTAGTAAATTGAGTCACCTCAAAATAAGAGAAAGACGACAGTAGGTGCTAGTGGATCTACAAATTGTAACCATGCCAGCACCACAATGCCATGGTATGTGATTGGAGGATATGGTTGGGGAACTGGTTTGGTTATGGGCTACGGCACTAGTGATGCATTTTCTGTCGTCCTGACTTTGAAAGTGTGGGGGCTATCAGGATACATGGGTTATCCCTAACAATGCCATTACTGGATTTGGCATCTCTTCCTTTGATAGTGGTATGCTCAGATCTATAATCCCGTTGTGCAACTCCCTCTTTCCTCTTGTTAAACCATAGAGGGGTACCCCCAGGAATGACTCTCGCAATAGCTGTATTTCTACCGGTTTGGCACACAACGATTCCGGTTAAGTTGGGGTAGGCTATTGTTAACAGGCAGGTAGATCGTGGGGTTGTATATGCTGTTGGTAACTCGTAAAGCCCGATAAAGAAAATCGATAGAGGGGCTGGTAGAGGGGGTATCAACAGATCGTATGCCCATAGCAATAATTTCTTGAGGTTCAGGTTACAATACTGAATTAGGGCAGTCAAGGTGGGGCCCATGGTGGTGGGGCTAAAGATAGAGGGGCCCATGATAGAGGGGCTTTTCTGAACCTTACTCCCTATATATATCGGTGTAGGTCTTAGACAAATTGTAGATATAGTCGTTTGCACTCACCATGGCAATTAATCCTAAACTTAATCAATTCCTTGTGTGTTGTTTTGCATCCATTGGTTCTTTTGCTTATGGATATGATCTTTCAATTATCGCTCAAGTGATTGCTTCCGAGAGTTTGATTGAAGCTTTCCATCCTAGCACTAATGAACTTAGTGCCGTGGTTTCTTTATTCACAGGTGGAGCCTTTTTTGGGGCCTTCTTTGCTGGTTATCTTTCAGATTATATTGGGAGAAAATACACCATTAGTGTGGGATGTCTTATCTTCATCTTAGGAGGGGTTTTACAAGCAGCTAGTACTTCAATTGGAATGCTTATGGCCGGTAGATGTATTGCCGGAGTAGCAGTTGGGAATTTATGTATGATTATTCCATTATTTCAATCAGAATTATGTCATCCTTCTATTAGAGGAACTGTTACCTCTTTACAACAATTCTTCTTAGGTATTGGGGCTTTAGTGGCTTCTTGGATTGCTTATGGATCTTATGTTGGATTAGCTGGTTCTGAAAACCAATTTAGGGTTCCTTTAGGTCTTCAAGTTGTCCCAATTGGGATATTATTTTTCGCAACCTATTTCTTACCTGAAAGTCCCAGATGGTTGGTATCAAAGGGTAGGCTCGATAAAGCTTTATTAACTCTTGCTAAATTACATTCTTATGGGAATATCAATGATTCTGAAGTTAGAGTTCAATACCAAGAAATGGTTGATGAAGTAGAATTCGAAAAAACTCAGGCTACTTTAAGTTGGACTGGATTATTTGCAACCAAAGATAGTGCTAGAAGAGTTGTGTTATGTTGTGCTTTACAAGCATCAGTTCAATTAACTGGGGTTTCTTCCATTCAATATTTTAGCCCTACTATCTTTGCTAATATGGGATTAAGTACTACTCAAACATTACTTTATCAGTCCATTAATTCTATCATTGCATTAATAGCCCAGGCTTTATGTATTGTTACCATTGATTGGACTGGGAGAAGATGGGTCCTTATTACTTGTAATTCTATAAGTTGTATTTGTTTCATAGTGGCTACTATTTTATTGGCTAAGTTCCCTGCTACTACCACTAGCAGTAGATCTGCTCAAATCGGATTCATTGGTGTTACTTGGATTTATAATTTCTTCTTTAGTTATGGGATTGGTCCTCTTTCTTGGGTTATTCCTTCAGAAAGTTTTAATTTAAAAATAAGAGCTAAAGGTATTTCTTTGGCTACCATGATTTCCTTTGGTTTTAATACCATGTTTGGTCAAGTTACTAGTATAGCTATGGAGAGGGTTAACTATAGGTTTTATTTCACCTTTTGTATTTGTTGTGCTACAAATGCATTATTCTTCTGGGCTTTCTTACCCGAAACCAGAAGAATTCCTTTGGAACTTTCTGATGAATATTGGAGAGAAGCTCCATACTTCGTACCCGGCTGGAAACCATCTAAGGATTATTCTGCCGATTTGAAGGATAAAGCTCAAATCCTCGAGACTGGAAGACACTTGGACGATGAATCTATTGACGATGAATTCAAGCCTGAAGCGGAGCACCACGAGTAATTGTAGACGAATGATCTATTAATTTTATGATTGTCAAGCCCTAAACTCTATGGAAATATATAGTGTTAATATATATAATCAATTTATTGCCTATTTAGTGTTTCCGCTTTATCTTATCGTGGAAAATAGGCGGAACCGACTTATAAAAGCTGCGAAATAGCCAACTTTTTTAATTACTTAGCCATGACAGAAACCAAGTACGAAACCATTTTAATAGGCCCAGGAGGTGTAGGTACCATTGTCTCCTATGGAATTGATTACGTGAAGAAGTCTAACCTCTCATTAGTTGTTAGAAGAGATTATGAAAAGGTTAACAAAGAAGGATACGAGATCCATTCATGTGATTACGGAGAGATCAAGTCATGGAAACCAACCCACATTTTTTCTAGTATTGAGGAAGCCAATAATTCAGGTAAGAAGTTTGATTTTGTGGTTGTGGCCATTAAAAACATTCCTGATATTGTCAAGGCGGAACAGTTGATTGAACCAATTGTAACTCCTCTGAAAACAACCATTGTGTTGATGCAAAATGGGTTTGATTTAGCTCGGCCCTTTTTCAGCAAGTTCCCCAAAAATGTTGTTATCTCAGCAGTCTCTCATATTGGATCCCATAACATGAATGGAGTAATCCATCAAACCCAACAGGATAGAACTCAAATTAGTTACTTTGAAAATCCAAATTTAGATAAGTCATTACAGGAAACCAAAACTAAGGAATTTATTTCCATTTATAGTAATGATAAGAATAATTGTAGTTATTATCCCGACGCCAAATGGTGTCGGTATAAGAAGTTGGTTTATAATGCAGCCATGAACACTACTTGTGCAATAACAGGAGTTGATGCTGGAAGATTAGAGACTTCTGGTGGATTAGAATCGGTTGCAATTCCGGCTATGAGAGAGGTTTTGGCAGTTGCCACAGCTGATGGTGTTGAATTACCTGAAGACACCATCAATGATGCTATACATTGTGATGATGGTGACTATTTCTTTCCTTCTATGGCTGTAGATGTTCAAAAAGGTAACCCTTTAGAACTTGAAGTCATCTTGGGTAATCTCTTGGTAGTTGCAAGAGAGCTTAATGTCCAGACCCCTGCATTAGATATGCTCTATAAGTTACTCCTGGTGGTCCAATATAGATTGAAGGAGCAAAATGGTCATTTCACCTTGCCTGAAGTTAGACCCATAACCGATAAGTACTATAAATAGGATTAAAATGGACACAATAAACACCCTAACTATGTAGGTAGTGTGTGGCTCTGAGGCTTATCTGTTGCAGCCATTCCTGTGCGAGTGCCCACCGAAAATAAAGATTCACCTGTCAACCAGTGTGATCAAAGGGTGTAGATATGACTGCAGACTGCTCGAAGCTCAATGGTGTGTCCAATGCCTTCAGTACCTTATCATTGGCTAGCTGGATATGTGCTCAATTGCCCCAGATAGTTACTAATTATAAAAACAAATCGGCCGACGGAATATCTCCCCTGTTTCTATTGTTATGGTTCATGGGAGACTTTTTAAGTTTTACTAGTTGTTTACTAAATGATGTGGTATTGAAATTTCAGGTTTATTTGAGTTTGTTTTTCATTGCAAATGACATTGCCTTGTGTTTCCAGTACTATTACTACAATAGTGTCTATCCTAAAAGACACGGATCTGTCTATGCTCCATTGGATTCAACTAGAGATTATGATGATCCAGATACTTCTTTGAGTGCTCCAGTTATGAATTCGAGTGCTATTGATGTACATCCTACTGAAAGCAGGTCTTCCAGTTCTACTCCTTCTACTCCACCAGCGTATAATTCGAACTCTCCGTTGAAACAATCCATCATTGCATCATCGTTAGCCGGTTCAGCACATGCCTTGACTGCTGCTGACGATTCTTCTTCTTCAGGTTCTCAGTTATTGGGATCTATATTAGCATGGAGCTGTACAGTGGTGTATATGTCCTCTAGATGTCCCCAATTATGGAAAAACTATAAACGAAAATCAGTTGATGGAATAAATTCTGTATTATTTGGGGCTGCATTAGGTGGTAACTTAGCTTATACCTTTTCTATTTTAACTAGTTGTGAGTTTGTGTATGCCGATGCCAAATCGGACTTTTTCTTGAAAGAACTTCCTTATATACTTGGAAGTTCTGGAACCGTTATATTTGATATTCTTTACTTTTATCAAAAGTACTTGTACAGGAATTCCGGCAAGAATACCACAGTCATGGGACTTCAAGAATGGGACCAAGATAATTCTAGGAACTACTAGACTGATTTTATATTCTTCATAATGTAGGCTCGTTTATAGTGGGTGAGAGGGTTTTTTGTTTTCTCACTAAAATTTTCATCTCCTATATCTGCAAACATCTAATAGTACCTACCAACTATACAAAATGTTATGGCAACTACGCCAGGCATGGCGAATACGGCTTATGTCTGGGTGGTCAGAGCTTTTGGTCTCCAAGAGAGCTGTTTTTTCCAGTCCTCAGACAGCCTGCAGGCATTACTCATCGTTTTCGTTTCCTAAATTTGGGAAGAATCTTTTCACCAAGAACGTCATGGAGATGTCAGATCTGGAGGAGTTTCAAAGTACGCAAACGAAAACAAAGCTCAACCCATTATTCAGTATGTCAAAGGATGAGATATTAGCCCTAAATGGAACGCAATACCGAAATTTGATAAAGTTACCCATGAATAACCTTGAAGATTCTGAAACATTTTGTATAAACCTTGTTGCAATTATTGAAGAGAACTTGCTAAGGGACCATCGTCTAATAGCATCTATGGTTAATGAATTGGACCTGAGACTAAAAGATTTGATTTTTTCAAGTCTAAAGCGTATTTATAATAATAATAAGATCAAGCTATCCATTATTGAATTTCTAGATGATCCCAATTCAGAAATCTTTCGTCAGATATTTCAGGAAGTATACGAAACTATCTTCGAAACCGAGGAAATTGACTTGCTTTTAAATTATTTGAAAAACCTTTGTTATTTAAATAAACTTAATCCCACTCCCATACTATTGAAGGATCCTTTGTTTAACCAAACTCTTGAGTTATTACCAGAAACTTTAGTGACGGAATTCTATAGTTACTTGGTAAATCTTAATATCTTGCCCGAAAACAAAGGACTCCTTAGATCCTTGCAGCATAAAATAATGAAGTCGGGTAGCGAATTGGACAAGTTCGTTCTTCGGACCGGTAAACTAGATTGCAAATGGCATCATTTACATGACCCAACTACTCCCGAATTAGATAAACAGAAAATGGTTCACTTTTTTCCGTTTGATCTTATCCAGTTATTCACCTATCAAGCCATTAAGAGTAAAGACATAATCGATTCTAATCTATACTTAGACCTTCTTGTCTCGAAATTCGAAATGATTTGTAAAGGTATTGAGGATAGTGTATTTGTAATTGAAAATTCTCAATCAATAATAACCCGACATGTCGGGCGGATTTTACGAACCGTATTGTTTCACTTGATGACATTCAAGGGGCCGGAACAATGTATTAAAATCTTAAATTATATGATTGAAAACGGACTCGAGATTCAATTCCCAATAGTTTTAACGATGATGAGAAATTTTAGAGAACAAGGGTACTACGACGAAGCGATCGCTCTGATAAATAATATCAATTTAGATTCCTTATCAAAGAAAGATCAATATTATTTGGTTATGGAAGTATTTAAACTAATGTGTGATAAATACCGGAATTCCCCTCAAGTCATGTTGGGTTACTTGGCCATGTTCAGACATCATGAAGACTTGTTGCAGTTGTTGAACGAGTTAAGGTTGTTGGGCTTGGTTTACAATCAGACAGCAACATCTATAAAGCAGCCTCAAGTGTTGACTGCTAATGTACATACTCAATTAACTGGAGTTAAATTCAGTCATGATAGCTTATGTGACTTATATCAAGTAGTTTTTGATAATTATGGTCGTGGGTTGACACCACAGGTTATCGAAGAATTATTTGAACGATATTTGGAAGTTAATTGGCAAAGTAAACTAGGAATTCAATTTGATCTCAAGATATCGGATCGAGTTTTAACGTTATTTTTGAATTATTTACTAAAACATTCCCCTAATGAAAAGACAATGGACTTAATTAAAGATCGTAACAATTACGAAATTGCCAAAAGAATCACTGTTAGGTTTTACCAGCAGCTTTCCAATCATAAGAATTCTATTAAGCTCAGACCATACCCTCTTGAGTTATTGGTTTATAGCGGATTACTACACCATAATGATTATGCATTTGCCAGTCAATTGATTAGAGTTAACAAAACTCTTAATCTCCCATTCACATTTAATCAAATTTACCCTTTCATAATATATCACTATCAGCAGAAACAGTATGAAAAAGCCAAGGGCTGGTACCAGGTGATGGTGTCACATGGAATTAAAGCCACCAATACTCGGGCACGAGAAATTTACAAGATAGCCAGAGAGTTACAATGGGGGCCAACTACCGGATTTTTATACAGAAAGAATATTATTGCCAAAAACTATGCTAAAAGAGACGCCTATGAGAATGTAGATACTGATAAGGTATCATTCTTATCGTTTGACCAATCTAAAGATGAAAACGCCAATTTGAATTCGACATCTTTACATGATGATTTGATCGTAGCACTTCAACGTACCAGTATCAACCGTTCATCAAAGAAAGACAAAAAACTGGACACTAATAAATTAGACCCTAATGAACTAGACCCCTAAATATGATGCCCCATGTACATACTGTAATATAGACTAAGACTTATTAACAATACCTCTTTGCAGCAAATTTGTACCTTACGACCTTTTTGT
Organism: Yamadazyma oceani; assembly: GCA_030569555.1. NCBI lineage: Eukaryota > Fungi > Ascomycota > Pichiomycetes > Serinales > Debaryomycetaceae > Yamadazyma > Yamadazyma oceani. Next base: position 11,962 of record JAJMLF010000004.1, on the reverse strand, counting down.
CAAGGCTCGGATTTTGCAGCAATAGGATATGTTTTGATAATATCCTAAAACGGAAGGTTGCAAACATCGCACTAAAAACAAGCGATTTCTCAACCATCAAGTTACTGTTTAACGGATCTTTTGAAACAGAAATATACACAGAAACAATCGGGTTGTTATTGGGTACCCATTACTTCCTCCTTGTTGATTCCATACCATCGCTATTTGCTCCTGAACAAAGTCGGGAATGACAGATGTTCAGACACCCACAAGAATTGAGGGCACCACCTCAAAAGTAGACATCGAAAGCACCTACATCGATGATGACCAAGTCACCAAACACTTGGACGTAATAGCTACCAATGTCAATAAAGGTATAGGGGAATTAAACCAAATCTATCGAGAGATTGGATATAGTGCCACCGAAATATCAATTAAACAGTCGGAGATTTTTACGGTTCTAGAGGAAAGTATTTCTAATTTTACTGGGAACTTACAACGGGAGAAGAATAATATCGAAAATGAATGTGAATGGCTCCGTCAGCAGATTCGGATTATTCTTGCCATGGTTAATGATAGTAGTGGTAACAAGAGCTTATCGGATATGAATAAAGGATTAGTGTTTAAAGATTTGGCATTGTTTGAAGAAGGGTTCAAATTAGAGATAAAAAAGAAATTAAATGTATTTCAAACTAGTAGAGAACATTTCTATGAAGACTCCCCTTTCAATATTTCATCATTTCACTCAAATCTGGGGATAGATGAACAATCACTCGAAAAACAATATGAACAAATGCTAACACAGTCACCTCAATTATCCTTAATCAACCTTAAAAATCGGTTAAACAGAATCTTTCTCGACATTTTAAAGCATTTCATAAAGAACTTTAAGAAACTAAATGGCCTTAATCTCCACTATTTGGAACTTCTAGAGACATTAGGAGATCATGGTAATCAAGAATTCACTAATATCTTGCCTAATAAAATGGATGCCTTACTCCACAAACAATTAATCGATCAATTTGAATCTACTGTAAAATGTTTAAGGCTACCCTCAAATACATCTTCATTCCTGAGTGACTTAAATGATAATAGTAATCAAACTGCCTTCATAATATCCAGCCCAAGGAAATCAAAACTTCTACCGAGTGCTCCCAATAGTCCACAACTAGATTATGATACCCCCAAAAACGTTGACGACTTAATGGACCACTTGAGAGACATCAATTACCAAATTGTGAAAGTCGTAAGAGGATTAAAGTTTCCTAAAATATCTTCACAGTTCTTTACTGACCTTTCCAAACAAATCGATGAATGTCTGATAGAATTGGAGAATAGACAACAAAAAATGAGTTCCCTTATCAATGAATGCTTTGATATCATCGATGTGTTGGGTTACGATGAGGAACAACTTATAAATATTCAAAAGCAATTCAATAGTGTTAACAATACTTCCAGTTTTGCGAATAGTACTGAAGGTTACTTTGATAAAGAGACCCTTAAATTCATTCAATTAAACCCAAGGGAATTTGGTCTTAACCAGGCCCACTTAAGCTTTGTTGAGAACTTTTTGGATTTATTGAACAGAGTCAGAACATCCAAGCAACGGAAATTAGAATATTATTTGCATAACTGTCAAAATTTGTGGAATAAGTTGAAAGAGGATTCAGATTACATTGAGAACTTTATAGCCAACAACAATAATTTGAATGACAACTCGTTAACTAATTTCAAAATGGAATTGAATCGATTATTTAATAAGAGGTCTGAATATATTGATAATTTCATTACTGAGACCAGAAAGGAGATTGAATCTTTATGGGATCGCATGTTTTATACCAATGATCAAAAATCCACTTTCAAGTATTACGACTATAATATTAATGAAATTGATCTTGATGAAAGTTTTGATAAGGAGACGATTTTGGATGAACATGAACGGGAATTGTCAGTACTTCAACAAGAGTATAAGGAGAAGGAGCCAGTGTTGACCAAATTTGATCAATTGAAGCAACTCATAAAGGATCAAGAATTCCTCAGTGAATCGTCTAGGGACTCGTCGAGATTATTGAGTAAGAACTCTTGTAAAATATTGTTAAATGAAGAACGATTACGGAAAAAGATTTTAAAGAATATGCCCAAATTGATAGGAGAGTTGAAACAACTGGTGATTGATTATAATAATAAGCAGCTCGATAGTGGTAAACGGCCTTTTATGATTCATAACGATGACTTTTTTGAAAAATTATTAATCATTGAAAACCAACAGCTTAATAAAAAGCCTCAAGCAACTTCAAAAGCATCGAATTCACCAAAGAAATCCAAACATTCATCGTCAACAGCCATGTCGAGCACGTCACCAGGGAAACCAGCACCCAAATCAAGCAGAACTTTGAAAAGACAATCGCCGATAATTAGCAATCCTATAAGAAAACCAGCCAGGTTGAACAGAACAAATCAATCAAATTTCGGTATTTATAATAACCAAAATCAAAAGCATTTAAGCTCAAACAATCGAATCAAGAATTCCATAACGAGTAGTATTAATGAGTCAAATAATAGCCCTTACTGTGCATCGTCTATGAAAGCTGACTCATCCTTAATGAAGCCCGTTAATACTCAGTTGCAACCATTGAACTCACCCTTGTTACCTGCCAGTCGAAATGGTAACATAGCCAGGACATCAAACTATTTTTCTCCAACTAAGTTTGAGGTTAGTAGTAACAGCATTGATGTCACCCCAGATGAGCGTAGAGGTGATAATATGGATGAAAACAAAGAGAATGACGATTTAACATTTAATGATATGAAATTAGGATTAACCCCCATCAAGGTAAGCGACTTGGCCAAATGGGATAAACGTGATACTTCGACCCCGACCAGTGAACGAGTTAACTTTGACAGTTCCACAATAGATGGAGAAGATTATAGACAATGGAGAAAAGAACGATTGAATCAAATCAATAACGGATAATGGGTATAATGGTATGTATGTATATATAGTTGTAATATTACACGGTGTATTAAGGAACAAAAGCTTGCATTATACAATTAAATTAAATATAAGTAATGACATCACTCGATCTTTTGTCTTGGATGGTAGCATCTATGTAAATATACTTTATACAATCATTAAAGTTTAATGCATTCAAGTTGTTTAGGTAAGGATTTTGTAAAAGATTTAAGTAGACCAAACTGTGAGGGAAATCAATAGACTCGTGTTGATCAAACATGATGTCGTTCCCTGATGCAATAAGAACTTTCAAATCTTTGGGGAAAGAGATCCCCGATAATTTGGAAATGTTATTAAGTTGAAGATCTAAGTATTCAAGGGTTTCAGGGAATTGAACTTGATTCAAGTTTTTTAAGTTATTACATGATAAGTTTAACTTAATTAATTTGGGTGGTAAGAACTGCTTATTCTTTGGCAACTCAGAAATTTTGTTGTTCATTAGGTTTAAGAACAACAAGCTTGAAGGAAACTTCCAGTTACAAATATCAGTGATATTATTACTGGATAACGTTAAGGTATGTAAATGAGTGAAATTGGATAAATTAGTAGATAAACTGTGTGACAATGAATCTATTAATGACAGTTCTAATCTCTGAAACCTATCAAGATTTAAATACTTTAAGTTGTGGAAGAGCAGAGAGTCCAGTAATAAAGCCTGCACCAACGAAACTTCACTGGAATGGAATTTTTTGTTAAATAAATCAATAGAGATTTCCACCAGTTCACAATTACTGAAGTACCGAGATTTCAGTTTCAGCTCTTCGAATATGGAATGAAACTCCGATAAAAACAAATCATGCTGGTTATCTTCACTCTCGCTTCGGTTATAGTTGTACGATAATACAAATCTCTTAGGAACAATACTCCCTCTATCTGCCAACAGCTGTAACTCCGATTTGTCAAGATATTTAAAAAGCATCCTGGTCATTTTATTTTCTCCCATCAAACTCAACTTTCTATTGTTGATATATAATACGGACCGGCCGTATACATTCCGATTAATAATATTTCCCACTGGTGTATTTGATGGTCCATCTAGCACATTTAGTAATGTTTCACACTCCGATACCGAAAGAAATGAAAAGATATGATCGATAACTTCTGCGGGTAAATCATCAAGATTGTACCGTTTATGGGTTTTTTGGAGTTTTGTCATGTTAGTGGCGAAGAAGTGCCGACCTCGACAATGAAAAGATTTTTACTGGTATATATAAAGATTTTTTGACAAGAAGGTTCTCCACCTTGGGCCGTTCGAGACTCGGAATTCGGTGTGGGGCAATTCTGGGCAGTTCTGAGACACTGTGGTGGTCCACGAAATATTTAGCGACAGTGCCAGTGCGGTGCGTTACCGGAACGGGTTTATTGGTGGTGCATGTTGGTAGAGATGTATGGAGTATGTTTATATTTATTAAACTAGTATACATCATAAATCGTAGATCATTATAGTACAAACTATTTCTTGCCCAAATTTATCCGTTCAACTTGCTTGATAGTCTCGGTCACTTTACTATCAGCATCATATTTATTATGCTGGTTCACTACATCAGCATCATCTTTGTTACTTGAAGTATTATTTCTCCCGACCCCACCGACATTATCGACATCGATATCATCATCATCGTCGTCGTCGTCGTCGTCATCGTCATCGTCATCATCATCATCATCATCCTCCTCCTCATCTTCTACCAAAGTTTCATCTATATTCTTTTTCTTCTCGTTTCCTTCTTCATCTTCATCTTCGTCGTCTTCCTCTTCTGGGTACCCACCAAGCTTTAGGACAATCTTATTGACGATTTCATTATAATCCATCATACCACCCATACCGATGTCACCATAACTGCCAACAACCTTCTCAACAGGTTTCAAAATTTCGATCCAAGGCATTTCTTCTGAGATTAATCTTAATTGTCGTTTGGTGGTTACAGCATTATAACTATAACTAACCATACAAGGAGCCAATAATACTGGATAAGAAGTATTCCAAGCTCTAAGTACATTAGTTAATAAATTATCACATAATCCAAGAGAAATCTTGGATAAAGTATTGGCCGTCAAAGGACAAACTATGAAAATGTCAGCCCATCTTCTTAATTCAATATGTAGAACTGGATCAGTTCTTGAATGCCAAGTATTCCATTCATCTTGATCTCTCCAAATCCTGATTTTTCGTACAGTTTCTAAATAGTTTAAAATTTCTGGTGATATGAATTGTTCACTAGATTTAGTCAAGATCAATTGAATGGAAATATTATCAACCCCATAAATTTCTAATAATCTTAGTATTATTAACTTAATCTTTGGAGCCGATAACGCCCCACAAACCCCCAATAAAACATGAATTTTACCATCATTTTGTGGTAACCTTGGATCAATATTAGCATTTTGTTCACTCAAGTTATTATTCAAGGTAGGGCTTGAAGTAGTACCAGCCAACTTTTCCAAACTTCCAATGGTCCTAGAACTAACGGCATTGGGTTTAGACCCAGTAGCAGGAGTGGATTTATTATTACTATGAGATAAAGGTGGGAAATTACCAGTACTATTCAGTAAATCAGAAGTAGCTCCCTCACTTCCACTTCTTGACCTATTGCCTTTGGGTTTCATGGTCTCATCTACATAAAAATGGGCATGAACTGATGGCATTTTATGATGTACATTCTCCTTAGGAGGATTGGAAATGTAATCCAAACTGGCGGATGAAGCATTAGATACGGGGGAATCAATAGGTAAATGAACATTATTTATAAAGTTATTAATATCTTTTTCCTTTTCAATTGGAGTTCGTTCTTTAATCTTTTCCTTTTCTCGTTCTTGTAATACAGCTCCTCCGCTTGGAATTGTTGGTCTAGAGTCTTTATCAGTTTCAGATTCAAGACCAGTGGATTTCAAATCAGATTCTTGCTCTGGTGATAATATGGGTTTTAAATTTTGAGCTTTTGCATCAGCTGTTGAAACATTTTCTGACAGCTTCATACTTAATGTAGGAGGTGATACCGTAGAATTTCTACCAGAATTAGTTAAAATAGGTGGCGGTGAAGGACACCGTAAATTTGACATTGCCAAAACACTTGGAGGAATGTCAGTTGAATTATCTGACCCAGCAGCTAGAGATCCCGTAGGACTCGAGACGGGTGGGATATTCTTCTGAGATTTATTTTCAACTCGTTCTGTTCCCATAACTATGGATAGACTCTGTTTAGATGGTGGTCTTTATGCTTATGATTACTAACACTGTCACAATTTGTAGCGATCCCTAAAAGTTTTCTCAACAGAGCGGCGGTCGTGTGCCGCCCCTGCCCTAGCCTATTGCAGTTACTGTAATAGTAAAATAGCCTGACTGGTTAGGTGATGTGCAAGTGTGAGTTCCCTTCAGACATACGGCTTTCAATTGGGTTGTCTGGAATGACTATGTAAATCCGAACAGAAACTGACAACCACTGATAAACCTATGGAAGTTCTAGAAAGTAACGTCTCCAGAACTACCGGACCTTGATGACCCTGAGTTGCATATTAGCTAAGAGGTGGCTATATGAGTAGTTGACTACGTATAGAGTATTAATGGTTGAAACATGACCATGAACATGGGGTCATTGACAATGTCGCTCACATTCTGACTCACCTGTCAACCTGTCCAACGGTTGCAAATTCGAATTGCTCACTGTTGCTGCAGACCTTCACATGAAGCTAGCAAATGTAGATTTTGCAGATTATACCTTCTACATAGACGAAGCTATAGAGATATGGCTGGTTAAACAGGACTCGGAGTAACTTATCACTCTCTAAACCAGTGGAAGGTGTATACCAAGACTCTGATACTGATAGATCCCGATGTAGCCCTTGTTTCTTATATATGGGTCATGGGCTCACCTGGTAGTTTCTACTCTTGTAGACCCTTTATTTATAATTATAGTCTGAGGTCTCACACGACCACGCATTTGAAATCGCCCTCCATTTTGTTATCGAATATACCTTTAGTACATAAACTATTTAGGGCAGACTACATAAAAACAATTAAATATATTAATGGGATGTTAATTTAGATGGAATAATAATACAATTAATCTGGAATTGAACAAATAAAACAAAAATGCCACATCATTTTATGACGATATTCCTAATGACTTGAAAGAATTCACCAATTCACGAGCTTTTTCAGCCTCATCAACATGTTCAGGTTTTGAAGAAGATTTACCAACAGACACCAGCCTGCGCTTATCTGACCTGGGGATATTCAAGTTGTTGGTATAATGAGCTGATGGATGGATTTGTGGTATAAAATTGGGTTGTAGGACTGGGAATCGAGGTGATGACTGGTGATTTTGATTATGTAAATGATGATGATTGTGCTTATGATCCATAGTGTGATTGTAACCACGACTTTGATTCAACCGGTTCTGGTTACTCATTCCTGATCCAACTTGTGAACTTTGACTATTATTACGTGAAATATTTCCTGTTTGGTGTCCATAATTTGAACCATTGGTGTGGCTATAACTATGACTATTACTATGATGATGATGTGGACGTTGATTATTATAAGAATTAAATGGGGTTGGAAAACTGTTGCCATAATAAAACTTTTGTTGAAATGAATTTCTTTCAAACGCTAGATTGGTCAAAGCTTTTTCTTTATTTAATTGATTAGGGTATAACTGTTGTAACACATAGTTATTATAATCAGGGAATTTATCAAACCTCACTGTTAATACTCTACCTTCAAATTCAGTTCCATCAAAATATTTGATAAGTTTTTCTGATGATGCTTTATTACCGGTGGTGACTATGGCAAATCCCCTTGAAAGCTGCTTATGGTATACTTGCAGATTTTCTTGAGTTGGGTTAGCGTTGGATCCTTCAATGATACCCGGATCAGGTTCAGGTTTAGAAAGATTCTCATCTTTAGTATTCGATGAAAATTCAGTAGCGCTTTCATCTAACGGTAAAAATGGCACTGAATTCATTCTTGAATTAGTTCTCGAATTGTTGTTGGAGGTGACATTAGAAGTTGCAGTCGAATTAGAAGTTGTAGCAGTGGTTGTATGCATTGGAATTTCCACTCTTAATATTTCAATATCATTATTAGGTTCCTTTTGACTTGATTGATCAATCAAGAAATTTTTCAAGTTGGCCCAAGTAGATGAAAATGGAATGTTTCCTACAAATAACCTACAAGGGTTTACTTTAATCGGATTACCTTCTTCATCTTTAATTATAATGAATTCGGAACCTGAAGAAGCAGCTGATTTATTTTCATTGGAATTTACAAAGTTCATCAAGAATTGTGGTACACCACTGGTGTTTGCATTGGAGGATGAGCTGATGGAAGCTGTTGTAATCGAGGAAGAATTGGAGAATGAATTAGTATGGGAGGTTGAATTTGAATGAGGACCTGACATCTTGGCTATATCAGAAGCACTATCGGAGCGTGATGAGTATCTAGATATAGCAGCAGGAATAGATGTTTGTGACAGATTTTTGCTATTGGCAGCATTGAACGAGTCACGATTACGAGAATTATACCCATGATTGTTGGAATGATTATAGGAATGACCTGAATAGAAAGAACGAGGATGATAAGATTGATGATAATGAGAAGGAGGTGTCATAGGACCTCCACCCATAAACTTGTTAGAACCTGACGACCCTGAACTTGAAGGTAATGGGTGTGGGTGCCCTTTGAATTGAGGGCCAATCATTTGATTTGAAGCGAATAGGGGATTGGTACCAGAAACTGGCATGTAAGGATTATGATGGTAGTGAGGGGGTGGGAACATTGGTAAGTATGCAGGTGTATTAGGCGTTAAAGGGCTTTGAGATAAAAGCAGATGATTAATACCAGCAGCAGTAGCACCAAAAGCTCCGGTTGTATCAGAAGGAGCAGGACCATACAAAAAGTTATAAGGGTAAAATTGTGGGATAAAATTAACCTCCAAAATGTTACCACCCCAATTATACCCATTGAAATTATTAATCAAATCTAAAGCTGAATTAAAATTTGGGATTTGAATTAATGAGTTGATGAAATGACATGGCTCAGTTTCCTCAAGTGGTATTTCTTGAAAATTAATAAGATCAAATTGGAAGTTGGAATCGAAATCGTCAATCAACTCTAATAAGTCATCTTCAGATACTCCAGGGGGAAGATTATTCATGAACACGAGATAATGATTTGGATACTCGTATTGGTCACCACCCTCTTCCTGTTCCTCAAGCTCCTCTTCACTATACTCTTCAGCATTAGTTCCGGGCTCATCTACATCTGTTGGAATCTCCTCCTTGGCAACAGAATCGGCCAGATCAGTATCATGAAACAGACCAGGAGTAGTAAGAGGAATAAATGGCATAGCATCCTTATTGAAAGAGATTCTTTTCCCCTTTTGTGTTTCGGCAAGATGGTCTTGATTGCCAGTCATTTTACCTTGAGCTTGTTCAACTCTATGTATATCTCCTACACCAGATCAGGCGTGTCAACAAAAAGAGCCTCAGCAGCGACGCTTGTAAGTGTACGCAATAGTGAATGAACTATAACAGAAGGCCCGATACAGCAATAACCTAATTGACTTAGACGAAGGTCTATCAGCAAAAAAAAACCCTTTACCAAACGGCTATACAAAGTGACCTATTGTATCTATTGTTTGCTCAAATGATCCAATGGTTGTGTGCCATACGATCAATCTGTAATTGTTGTTCTCCCTTTTTTTTCTCAAGATAAGATTTTGTGTAAGTTAGCGATAAATCGTAAATAGTAACCGCGATAAGCACCGAGGAATTTTTTTGCAGCAATACACAAACCAGCAGTTGCAAAAAGAGCTATGGGAGAACCTGACATTGAGTTAAGTATTTTAGGAAGAAAAAAAGAAACAGACCAAGGACCTAGTGTCGCCAGTGGAATGGGAGGAGTCTCAGAAGAAGTTGAAAATGAGGAGAGCCAAAAGTCCCATAGTATTAGTGTAACAGGTATATGCTTTCTAGTGTCGTTGAGCGGATTGATAATGGGATTCGAAGTTGGGACGACTGAATCGTTAGTTAACTCTAGAGAGTTTGAGTTGATTTATGGAAACAATTTGGGACAAGTACTTACGGGATTCATTATGTCTGCTTTCAACATGGGATGTATAATTGGGTGTTTGACGGCCGGAATGATGATACAGTATGGGATTCAGCTAACATATATCATTAAGGGTAGCTACTTGGTATATACTTTAGCTGTCATTTTTAACCTAGTCAATTTAAGAGTAGCTGCCATAGGAATGTTGATCAGTTATAGAATCATATGTGGCATCAGTGGTGGAATGTTCTTATTAGTCAATCCTATTTATATGACTAAAGTGAACGTTGATGATAAGAAAAGAGGGTCTAATTTGGCATTATTTCAATTGAATATGTGCCTAGGGATATTGATAGGTCATTTGGGGGGTATGTTTTTGAACGTGATGTTGTTTCAATACTTGATCAACATCCCAGTAATTGTTGCGTCCGTATTGACTTACTGGCTATTACCATCTAGTACTTCCAGGTTCCCTTCGAATTATAGCAAGTTTAGGTGGAGAAAATTGGTAATAGCTCTATATTTGATGGTATTCCAGCAATTAACAGGGATCAATTTTTTCTTCTATTACAGCAACATCATATTTCCTAATAAGAATACAATTATAATTCTTGCAGTAGTTAATTTACTAGGCAGTGTAATTAACGTCCAAATAGTTGAGAGGTTTAGTCGGAAAGCATTATTAGTTAGTGGATCGGCAATAATTAGTATTTTGACCCTTGCATTTTGGTACTGGAATCAGTACATCATCATATATGGGATTGTACTTGTGTTCTCCATGACATGGGGACCGGTTTCGGCCATATTAATGAATGAATTGGCCAATTTGAATGTGATTATATTATGTGGAGCCATATTAGGCAACTTTGGGGTTAACTTTATTCTCCTAAGTATAATGCCCATGTTGTTAGAAGCCATTGGACTATTGGTATTATTTATATTTGTAGTCTCAATGGCGATTCTGGTTGTGTGCACATGCTTTATACCAGAGACAAAGAATCTTTCCTTAACAGATATCGAGGCGATCTTCAAACAACAGTGACTCGGTGGTATACTAGTAGATAGAGAAGCCGACTGCTTCAAGCAAGTCGTATCTGGTGCCCCATTCACCAACGGTGCCATAGAGAAAAATAGAGTTGTGTAGTTAATCACATAAGCCATCACAAGCCATCACAACCACTTATAAACCGCCCCAAAGCCACCCAAGGTTCTCTATGCTACCCTTACATCGCCAGTCAACAGACTCTTCTGGTACATAACGCGATATTACAATTAACCTAACGTACAGGCAAACAATAATAAGGCATTACAAAAATATTACCGCACTAAGTATGATGTAAATATACAGAGTCAGTGATGAGACGTAGAGTCAACAGTCAACGATAGGGGAAGGAGAAGCCTTGAACAATAAGCTTCCTCAACCTGTCACAACGTCGTCTCCGAAATTCCTTCAGCTGTTGGGCAATTCCCTAGCAATCTTCGGCCCCATATCACTGTTCTCACCACCGGTGCCCTGGCAGACATCGCTCGGTGACGCACCAGGAAGTATTTGCTGCACCCCATAACACCGGTATGCTACTGAAGATATATCTGGCATCGTGCATCATCTTATGCATTGATTATATTACTTATCCACACAGGGGCATCCCTGTTGTGTCGGTTAGAGTTAATAATTATGTAAAATTTAAACTTTATTATTCAAGAAAGAACTTGTATACTATATGTACAGTGTTTTCAGGATGAATAGCGCACCTTTGTCATTAGGATGTCGTAGTACTCTTTTTTAAATGTCGTTCTGATAGTATTCCAATATCGCCTGGGGCAAACTTGAATCACGGAGCCTGGAACTGTAAATATCGCAAGTACTCACAAATGAATATCACTTTTAAGAGATTGTTATATCACTACAAGCTATATAAAAA